>KL647289.1:965742-1115742 GCA_000727475.1 Sarcocystis neurona | reverse complement strand
GCGCTGCGGACGGAGATGAAGACGGGACGAGAGAAAATATAACGGAGTGGGGGGAAAGGACTTGTGGAGGAAATCAAGAAAACCAGCACGGACGCGTGGAGAGAATGGTGGGCCTGCGGTGGCAGTAAATTGCGAAACTGGGAAAAATTTGGTACGCAGCGATGGACGGGCGGCACCGGAGAAAAATCCTGTCAAAAGACAACTCTGGCTCGGGAAAACTTCTTTGCTTCGTCTACAGGGACAATTCGCAAGAAGAAGAAGAAGAAAAAGGAAACGTGACCGGAAAATACGAGGGACGGTACGAGAAGGGTGCGTCAGAGAAAAGTAATTCCGCCGCGTGAGTCCAATCGCTGCCCGAAGACGTAAAGGCTAACGAAGAAACACGGAAATGCTCAAGGAAGCTGCGACCGACGGGCAGCTCGTCAGTTAACAGTAAACCACGTTTAAAGAGGTTGGCGGAGAAAAAAATCTCTCAACCCTCCTGGTGTGAAAAAAGAGATCGACGGCCTGGCTGCAAGCGCATGCACTCCTGCTAGTTCCCAAGCCAGGGCCTTGCAGCACCAACACGAGCAGGAACAGCAGCAACGACACCCACGGCCAGAGCAGCACAGCAGCAGAAGGAGCAACAATAGCAACAGCACATGGGCAGCAATGTCTTCCAAGGGCAGAGGAGCAGCAGTAGCAGCAACAACGTCTGCTGCAGCCGCAGCAACAGCAGGCGCAAGAGCTCTGCTAATAGCAGCAGCAACAGCAACAGCAGAAGCAAGAACTCTGCCGATAGCAGCAGCAGCAACAGCGTCACAGGACAGCGTTGTGCGGCTGAAGAAGTGCACCAGCAAGAGAAGCTGCAGCTCTGCAGCAGGGCGTCAATAGCTGCGGCAACAACAGCAACAGGAGCAGCCGCAACAGCTGTGAAATGTAGCAGCAGCAGCAGCATCAGCAACAGCATCAGCAGCAGCAGCAGTACACACAGCGCGTACTGCAGCGAAGCTGCTCCTGCGGCGCAGCAGAACTCTAAAGAGCAGGAAGAGAGAACAGCAGACGAGCAGCGAAGTAGCAGCAGCACCTGTTGTACTCACTGATGCACTTGGAAGTACTTGACTTTCGTTATACGGCTGCCTGCGGCTTCACCTCCCAGAAAGGGAGAGCAGCAAGTCCACGTACGCAGGCTGCTCTTCTCATCGCCTGACGCGGTAGATGGACTCGTCTACGGCAGCCAAGAAGAGGATTTAGAAGAAAGCGTGGATGTCTGCGAATACAGCACCTGCAGGTTACTTGCAGATTCGAATGTACCGCTACAACACGCCAGTTATCCACATCTCCCGAGGGGACAGGCCAGAAGAGTCGTATTCAGGCTCTGTATCAGGTGGTTTGCAGCGCGCGATGCAAGGAAGGTTCGTGTGTATCTCTCTTCGATAGCAGGCACTCTCGGCTAGTGTGTGCAAAAAGCAGCTTCTTGACCTCAGCCTCCTCATCCTTCCGCTACCTAAAGAGGTATGTGGACCAGAGTGCGACTCTCGCACCTACAGCTGCCACAGAAGTGGATAACGGATCCACTGTCATTTTCTAGGCAGCTGTTTACGCGTAACTTCTCTGTTCTGGTTCAGAAGGAGAGACCCTTCGTCGCCGGAGCCAGTAGAAGGAAGGTGTCACAAAATTTTAGTGACAGCGCAGTACGTACAAAAGTGCCGAACATCATCAGTTCTATTTCGTGAAGCAGTTACGTACGCATATCTTTATTTGTTTCGGCAAGAATGCAGTAGGAACGTGGCCGCTTCACCTTCAGAAAGGAGAAAAAAGAAACGACGGTCGATAACAGCGATAATTGTGACACGGCAGCCCGGTCTGTGCTCCTGTATCTGTGTGTGTGTCTTGCGTGGGAGATAGAATAGAAAATACCAATGAGGTGCTCGTCTTTTGCAACAGAGAATAAGGTCCTAGGAGCTGTCTGTCTGGTATAGAGGAGAGGGGAGAAGTCGAGTCGTCCTCGGATTGCCGTAGCAGAATGATCAGCACGGGGTTGCTATTTCTGTTAGGAAGAATGGGACGTGCCGCGGAAGTTGTCAACAAGATGGAGGCAGCCGTCAATTCGCAGTCTTCGATGACACAGAAAGGCCAGAAGGACGTAGGAGATGCGCATCTGCTGAACGAGGGGAGAAATACCAGAAGAGCTTAGTAAGGAAGAAGGAAAGAGTCGGTGCAGTGACAGTGTGTTTCTCGTGCTGGCACACAAAAACAAGTAAAATGCGTCGATTTTCGTGCTGGAAGAGAAAAAACAGTCGAAAGCGTCGCCCCTGGACTGAAGCGGAGAGAGGGAAAACCCCAAAACCGGGATTACGTAGTTGGCGAGACACGGAACACAGACGACAACGGCAGCTTTAGCAGGAGCTAAAGCATTACGACAGCGCCGTGCACTCTTGCCACAGCAACAGCTAACAAAACAACAGAGAGGAAATAACAGGGAAGCGGGTGAAAACGGCAAAAGCAAGGTCGCAGCAGCAGCAGCAGGGCAGGAAAGAATGAGCAGGAAGGGAGTGATGCCACAAGAAACGTCAGGGGAAGATGAGTTCTAGCAGCGATAGCAGCAACACGGTGGCAGTAGCTGTAACTCGGTGTAGTAGCTCCAGGTCGTGTATCCCAGCGAAAAACACTTCTCTACGCCAGTTGCACTTGTTGCTAGAATTCTCCCGACCCTCTGTGTGTGAGCTGAAGAGGCAGGGAGGCTGAAGAGCAGCAACAGGAGCTACTTGACTGGCAGCAGCAGCAGCAGCAGCGCAAACCAAAACACTAACACCTCCTCCTCCCTTTTTCCTCTTCCTCCTCCGCAGCAGCAGCATCTGAAGTGGCAGTCCCTACGCTGTCAACTCTTGAACACAAGCGACGCCTTCTCGTGCGGAAATAAATAAAATGGAGCCGCAACGGACTCTGCCAGGACGACATGGAGAGCGAAGATCTCGGCTGTTGCAGGTGTACCCGACGAATAAGTGTCACTGGCAAGAAGAACAAATCAGCCGGCTTACAAATACAGCACCTGCGTGTGTCCGTCGTACTACTAGCTGCGAAGACGAAGAAGACCGTGGACGAAGTATCGATAAGACACGTAATACCAACAGGGAGAGAGAGCAACAACGCTGGAAGCATTTGTCAGGAAGTGGGAGGAAGAAACGTAGAAGCACGATGGACCCAAAGTAGAAACGGTGTCACACGTAGCGCCAACAGGAGCAGCAGTGGACCGCCAGACGCGAACCAGCAGTGTGTGCCCGAAGACGCAGATGGCAGCAGCAACAGAAAAGCAGAACACCGATGCAACAGAAACGTTGCACTGTTCCATCACAAACCCGAGAGAACCAAGCAGTACGTGACCCCGTGGTACTTCTGTTTACTTTCTCCTCGTGGTTTTTCATCCCAAGACCACCACGTGTCGCGCAAGCAAATCAGAGCGACCAAACACCGCACAAGAAGAAGAGTTTGTACACGTCAGTGATATGCTGCTCGTCCATGTGCCGTTGCTGTCCCTATAATGTCGTCTCCACCATCCCCCAATGCCATTACGAATGCGCCGCTGCAGGCCCTCCACGTGCCACTGCAGCAAAACCGACTTTCCACGCGGGTCGCAGAATTCTTCTGGCTTATCGAAAAGTCCATCTACAGACGCACCCGTCCACCTCACTGGCAGGTACAGCAGTGATACGAACTCCGCTCTCTTCACACTATTTCACTGTGTTAGCCCACAGAGAGCCAAGACTAACAGCTGCGACCGCAGTTCAGCAGGAGCACCAACAGGGCAGCAGCAGCAAAGCAGGAGCAGCACTGCAGGCAGCGGCATCAGCAACATAGGGGAGAGCACCGGCGGAAAGTTTCTCCGGCACCGACTGCGGCAGCAACAGCAATACTAGTGGCCGCCTTGTGATACTGTGCTGTCGCAACGTCAGCAGACCAGCGGCAGCAGCAGCACATAAAACAGCAGCAGCAGGTCTTGCAGTCGCATCTGTGCGCGAGCAACACAGCGTCAGCAAGGGCAGCGTTTCCTCACACGGCAAGAGTAGGCGCGTAAGAGATCGCAGCGCTGCCGCGCTGTTGCTGCGCGTGCTGTTTATCACCGTTGCAGCTGCAAGAATGCGTCGCTGCTGCCGTAAAATCTGCGTATGTATGTATAGTTGCTGTTTCTCGAGAAAAGTGTAATTGCACTGAAGTACATAAACTGTAAAAACGCTGTTCCAGCTGCCTGCGAGAAACTCCTTGTCAGCAAGTGCTTGGAGAAGTCACAGACAGCTGCTGGCGCCGCTGCAGAGTTATCCATAGCGGCGAACGTGCTGCTGCCGGTACAGCGTTTTGCTCGCCACTGCTGCTGCTGCCTGAGGACGCGTGGGTGCAGACGCCTCAGCGGAGTCTGCTGCTGCTTTGGGGAGGTCCGCCTCACACGCCCTTCTGGCGCTGCCCGTCTTCTGACGCTGTCATGCTGTATGCATAGCACGTGGTACTGCTGCTGTGTGTATGGCAGGTGGTACTGCTGCTGTATCTATGGCAGGAGGTATTGCTGCTGTAGGTTGGCAGGTGGTACTGCTGCTGTATCTATGGCAGTGCCACTGCTGCTGTATGTATGGCAGGTGGTACTGCTGCTCTATGTGTCGCAGGTGGTGCTGCTGCTGTACGTATGGCAGGTGGTACCGCTGCTGTGTGTATCGCAGGTGGTACTGCTGCTGCTGGTGCCACTGGTCAGTACGCGTGGGGAGACGGTACTGCTGCAGGACGGTGCTGCTGCAACTACAGGTGCTGGAGGGGTGCTCATGCTGCGGCTGCTAAGGCAACAGCGGTTCCGGGCCAACGAGGCTTGGCTGCTGGGCAGCAACCAAAGTATTCTGGTGCTGGTCACGTCGTTGTCTCGACGAGACAGCTACGTCGGCGCGGAAGCAGTGGCAAAGACGTGTGCGAGACTGCCGAGCAAGAGAACAGAAAGAGAAGGAAATCGTCGCAGAGAAAAAGTAGACACCACTTCTTCTCCTACTGCTAACACCCGTGGAACATGTTAAGAAGTCGGTTTTCCTCCGTACAGAGAGAGCGACCGACGTCCATACAGCGATAGAGCGACAGACACAGAGAGAGAGGGAGACGCAGGAACGAACAAGCGAACGCATGCAGATAAAAATACGGAGAGACCATACGTCTATTTATACAGAAAGAAAAAGATGCGTACATAGATATGTGGAAAACAGACACACAGGTATACGTATAGGCCGCGAGAAAGATAGGTGTCCGTGTGTAATGGGTATCACATATATAAAGAGATATGGACGCTTGTAGACACGGAGAAGATATGTATATAGTTCTTCTATATGTGTATACACTTGTGTACAAGTATATGCATAAACACACGGAGAAAGACACGTCTACGTATATGAATGGCCCCCTCTGGCAAGAACCGGCAAAAACCTGCTTGCCCCTCTTCCTGGCTGCTCAACCTGCAACTTCTGCAAACGTCTCCACACTTTAGCAAGCATATCATCAAGGGGAACTTTCTTGCAACTCTTTCTATAAACTTATATTCTTTATACATGTGTGTAATTACATACACACACACAGATATACGTACACATACGGACATGTACCTACGTGCACGGACATACATATATATATATATATATATATATATATATAGTATATCTGTGATATATACACTTACAGGACCATATACATCTAAGCAAATATACAGCCTCCCTGCCTGTCTGCGTGTACCTATCTGGGCGAACCTCCTACACAAACAAATTGACTAAGCCACTTCCCTGGCAGAGCCGTACACACACCTAGCTGCTGCGGTCCACACGCGAGCTGCTGCTGCTGCTAGAGAGACGCGCGGGGTGCAGCAGCCGCTGCTACTTGCTGCAGCAGCCGCTGGTTATATCCTCCATGTCTTCGACCTCAGAACTGGACAGCAGTACACCTGCTGGGTTCGAGGCGCTGCGGCGGTTTGGCACGGTCGACGCGTGGGCTGCTGCTGTTGACGCTGCTGCTGCTGCTCTGGCTTCCACTGCTGATGCTGCTGCTGCTGCCCTCGGCGATGCTGCTGCTTCTTCTTTTTCCCTTGCAGCTGTCGCCGCTGTCCGTTCCTCTCTTCTTCCTCCTGCTGCTGCTGCTGTCTCGGTTGCCGGGGGTCTGTCAGGCTGCCGCCGCTTCGACAAAGAACGATGCTGCTGCCGACCCACCGGACACCACGTCTGCGCTTTGCACTGCGCACACTGCCTCACAGCAAACGCAGCAGCAGCAGCAACACCCCAGCAGCGTCACCGCAGCAGCACGGCAGCGATACCGCAGCAGCAATATCGCAGCAGCAGCAACGCAGCACAGCAGCAACACCGCAGAAGCACAGCCGCGGCAGTAGCAGCAACAGAGCTGCAGGAAGAGCACCAAGACGGCAGTGCCAGGAGCAGCAATGCGACAGCAGGAGCAGCATCACACCATCAACATAGAGAAAGCAGCAGAAGTGATGCACCAGCACTTCTGTCGCAGCAGCAAGCGGATGACGATGCCACTGGGGCGCCCCGCGCGCTCGCGCAAACTTCTGCGAATACCACCGCTGCAAAGGAAACGCATAGGTCCGCCATTTCCCTACAGACAGAGACAACAAAAGCAAGTCGATGGAAAACGACGGAGAGAGCCACACCGCGTGCGCGTGGGTAGGCGCAAGAGAGAAAGAGGAAAAAATGATCGAAAAAGAGCTCCCCGCATGCGTGTTTCTACGTCCTCGTATGAAGCGGTGCAACCGTAACAGTTCGGACATACACAAAAGTAGACATATAAGAGAAACCAGGTGTCTAGGTAGGATATACCTATATACACATTTATATATATGTGCAGAGCAGCACTTTTATCTCTTTTAGATAGACTTTATTACCAGGGGATTGACGGGTCTGCAGATTTGCTGTCCGAAGCCAACGAGCAGCAGATTAATCTCACTCCACAGGGGCCTGTGGCACCGCAGTCCACACGGCAGCAGCTGCCCGCGCGCAGCTTCATTTACATATATACAGATCTCCATACAGATGGATGCCTCTGGATAGATTGTGCCAATATTTGGACATATATGTAGACTTCACACCTGCAAATACTTATACATACGTATATATGTGTATGTCTACCGACTAAACAGTGGCACATGCCGGCGTGCAGCTTCACATATATATATACATAGAGATAGATACCTACGGGTATACGTGTGTTTAGACTGTTCCAGTACTTAAACATATACGTACACTTTACCTATGTGAATGCACTCATATACATATATCCAAAAACATTCATATATATATACACGCCTCTCCATATAGATATATACTTAAGCGTATCATACACGTATGTATTATATGCATGTGCGTACACACCATCTAAGTATATGTTTTGCAGGTACTTACGTACATATATATATACATGTATGTATACACGCGTATCCGTACAGATATCTACCTACATATATCGTACACGTATATATAATGTATATATTGTACAGGTACTTATATATATATATATATACCAATGCAGACACATACCTAGACATATGATAAACGTATGTATAGGTTGTACAAATGTGTAGATATATTGTGTAAGTATATAGTGTGCAAATACTTAAACATATACATATATATATATACGCGCATCTGCATGCCTCGTAGCCATATCGTCTCTGTATCTATGACGTGCAAATACATATATATGTGTATGTGTGTATAGATATTCGTACAGGTGCAGCCCTGCCTGATGGGTGGGTGCGGCTGTTGCAGGGAGTGCGCACTACGGTAGCTGAAACTGCGCACGTGGCGCCGCCGCTGTTGCTGCTGCCGCCTGCGGCTGCTGCTGCTGCCCCGCGTGTGGCTGCTGCTGCTGCTGTCCCGCATGTGGCTACTGCTGCTGCTCGTCGCTAAGTTCTGCGTCTTCTCTGCTGCTGCTGTTGCTCCTGCGTCGTGTTGCTGCTGCTGTTGCTGTCGTTGGGCTGCCCTGTTAAAATTCGCACTGGGTCGGTGCTGCTGCTGCTGCTCTGTCGCTGCTCGGGCTCTGCTGCTGCTGCTTTTTCTTCTTCTTCGGGTTCTCGTACATTCTACCTGGTGCTCCGGGTGCGTACGCTGCTTCGCTGCTGCTGCTGCGGCTGCTGTCACGTCTTCCGACGTCCTGCTGCGCATGCTGCTCTGTTGCGATGGCAACGTTGCCGCTCACTCCTTGCACGTGCTGCTGCTGCTGTTCCCGCGCTGTTGCTTCTTCTTCTTCATCGCTGCTACCCCAGCGACCTCCTTCCGCGTGCTGCTGCAGACAAATCTCTCTCCCTGCTTCTTCTTCCTCGTGCGAAGTAGACTCGTGCTGCTGTTGCCTCTCCCTATATCCCCCCGCAAGACAGCCTCCCTTGCTGCGGCTACCTCAGCATTCCTGCTGCTGCCGCCGCCTTGCTGCTGCTGCCTTTGCTGCTGCTGCTGCCTTTGCTGCTGCTTCCTGTGCTGCTGCTGCTGCTGTCTCTCGTGGACGCTTCTGATATAACGCAGCAGACTGCTGCTTCTCCTCTTCTCCTGCTCAGCCCCGCGCACCCCTGCTGCTCTCACACGTGTCGTTGCTGCTATCATGTGCTGGTGCTGCTGCGGTTGTTCACTCGCGTTGCTGCTGCTGCTGTTGCTGCTGCTGCTGCTCTCCCATGCTGCTGCTGCTGTCTCACCGGGGAAGGAAGCGCCGCAGCGCCGTTTCCGTCTCTATCGGCGTCCGCGTCTTCACCCATCCGAGCCTTCCAGACGAACACACATACATTCAAGCATACATACATATACACATTTATATATGTATGGATATATATTGGACATGCATCTATATACGTACATACGTACACATATATGTGCATATACACATATCCATTCATATGTATACGTACAAATACATACGTGTACACATCTAAATGTATAAGCACCCAATATACGATCTCTACATACATATATATATATATATACACCCACATACACACATCGCGCTATGCTGCCCTGAGCCAAGGGTCATTACACCTACACACTTGGCGACTCCTATATCTTTTTCTTCCTCTCTCTCTTTCTCTCTCTATATATATCACCTATATACACATGTATACCCATGCAAACAATATACACCTATTCATTCATACGATCCATCCATATATATATAGAGGCGCTCGGCCTATCTTGTGGATTACGTAGACTTTATGGAAAGTCGTATGTGTCTCTCTGTGTATGACTTTGCAGCAAGTGGCCTATCCCTTTCCCGAAGCTCTGGTATCTAGAGAGGTACCCTGTTGGGCCCACCAAGCAGCAGCAGCAGCAAGAAAGCGAGAAGTGTGCGGGTAGAAAGGGAGGGGACCGCAAAGAGAGACGGCAGCACACAGCGAGGGAGACACGGAGACGGAGACGTGGGGGAGCTGCTGGAGAGCGGCGTGTGGACGGACAGCAGCGGACAGACGTGTGCCTCTCGCTATGCGGCGAAGAAGAACAAAAACAGCAGAATAGAAAGGAAGGATAGAGGCGGAGCCCTTTTTATATTAAAGAATTGCAAGACGGAACTACCGAGTACCTGTTGCAGATGCGATGCACGTGCACGTCGACGGCAATGCCCTCCACTCTTCCCCAACCCTGCAGCAGCAGCAGCCACACACATGTCGCAAGGAAAACCAGACGTACTACGACCTAGACGATATACTAAAGTCTGCATATATTAATATATGCGTGTTTGCATCTATGTATGCGTGCCTATATAGGCGTGTATCCATGAATATACATATAGAAATACATATATATGGGTATACGTATATGTATTCATACGCGTGTACATATATATATATATATATATGTATATACGCGTGTATGTACATATCTCTATATATATGTACATACGCGTGTGTGCACGTGTATATATATATATATGTATGTACGGGTATATGTATACATATGCGCGCATAAATATATATGTATGTATACGTTTTTCCATATCCTTTTATATGTAGGCGTGCATGTATGTGGGCACGCGTATTTATGTGTACGGGTGTTTAGGCCCAGGTCGCAGGGGTGCAGCAGTTCTGCTGCAGAAAATTTGAGAGTGACGCACACGTAGGCAGAGGGAAGCAACAGCACCTGCAGCAGCACGGCACCGACGAGGAGATGGCGAAGCAGCGGCAGCAGCGCACGTGTGAGAGCGCTGATAGCCATCGCAGCAGCGGCAGCTCAGCAGAGATGCGAAGCAAAGTGGCAGCATCAGCAGCAGCAGAGCCGCGGCATCAGCAGCGGAATCGCTGCAGCATACTAGCAACAACAGATCAGCAAGAGAAGCAGACAGCGGCCAGTGCAGCAGCACCGCCCAGCAGCGCGGCAAAGCAGCGCGGCAAAGCAGCGACAGCAGAGCAGCAGCAGCAGCAGCACAGCAGAGCAGCGGCAGCAGGACAGCAGAGTAGCAGCAGGACAGCAGAGTAGCAGCAGGACAGCAGAGTAGCAGCAGTCCCACAGCAGCGCAGCAGCAGTCCCACAGCAGAGCAGCAGCAGTCCCACAGCAGAGCAGCAGCAGTACCACAGCAGGGCGGCAGCAGTACCACAGCAGAGCAGCAGCAGTAGCGCGGCAGAGCAGCAGCAGTCCCACAGCAGACCAGCAAGAGCAGCACAGGAGAGCAGCGGCAGAGCAGCAGATCTTCGCACGTACCGCGTGCATGACAATATTGGCCATTTTGGGGCCGACGCCCTTAAGAGCAGTGAGTTCTTCAAAAGTTCTCGGGATATCTCCGCCGTAAAGTTGAAGTATTTTCTCGCAAGCCGCTAGCAGAAATTTGCTTTTGTTTCTATAGAAGCCAACGCCACAGAGCAGCTGCTCCAGGGCCGCTGCACGCACGCGCAGCAGTGACAGCGGCAGCAGCAAGACAGCAATCACGTCACCAGCAGAGGCCTCGCGAGAAACAGCAGTGGAGCTTCTTCTGCTCCTACGACGAGTACAACCACTCCTGCGGAAGGAAAATCAGCAGCAGAAGCAGGTGCCCGGCAGCCAGCAGCAGACCAAGCAGACCCAAGCAGCAGCAGCTGCTTGGCAGCGGCGGGCATGGCAGGCGCACAGGCACCAGCAGCAAGAGCAGCAGACGGCAGAAGAAGCAGCAGCAGGCGCGGTAGCAGGCGGCCACCAGCTGCAGCGCCAGCACCGAAAGCGGAAGCTGCAGAAGCGGAGCAGCTGCAATCCAAGAGCTGCTTCAGAAGCAGCAGCAGTCGTATAAGGAACAGCAGCACAGCAGGGGGACCAGCAGGAGCTAGAGACAGATCCACAACAGAGGTCGACAATGAAGTTTCTACTCTACGTCACCTGCTGCTGCATGCAGGGGTCTCGCAAAAGCAACTTCACAGCAGCAACAGCAGCAGCAACAGCAGCAGCAACAGCAGCAGCAACAGCAGCAGCAACAGCAGCAGCAACAGCAGCAACTTCGCGCATACGTCTCCCGACTGTATTTTATAGAGTAACTACTTCCCACCTTGTTGTTGTTAGACGTTAACTAAACATTTGTGCGAGAATTCTACGGCGGCTATTCAAGACGACTATTTCATAATACGACTGTACACAAGTCTGCCCCACAACCATCGCCGTGTACACCATCGCTGCAGCGTATTAAAAACGTGTTCCCTTTTCCTTGATAAAATCGGAGGACTCGACGTGCGACACAAACGTACAACCACGCCACACATAAACACACATGCACCTCTACAAATGCATATACATATTTCTGTGTCTATAGGCATGCGTACCTGTACACACACATTCATACATAGACATATATATTTATATGGATAGATAGATAGATAGATACGTGTATACACATCGATATGTATATACATATAGGTGTATACCTAGATATATTTATAGATACGTTCTTGTGTGTGTACCTACATATATATATATATAGATAGATATATATTCTCATAAATACAGATACGTGTAGATATACGCCCGCAGTTGATTGCTAGACGGCGCCTGCAGCGCTATACATACACACATATATGCAGCAAGCCGATCCTTCAGAAGCAGAGAAACAAGAGAAGAGGAAGCACGGCAGAAAAGCGGGGAGAACGCCGAATCTTCCCCTGACAAACAAAGTGACACGCGAGTCACACTCACGCGCGACAAACCCGGCGCAGCCTCTTTTTCCGGCCTGCTGTTGCTACGCAGTACGCTCGTCTCGGGTGTACGTACACCTGAGTATTGATGTCACATTCACAGAAAGGCGCGGTGCTGCTCCCTTTTCTGCCTGCTGCTGTTGCACAATACACTCGTTTCGGGTGTACGTACACCTCAGCACAAGTGTCACATTCACAGAAAGACGCGGTGCTGCCTCCTTTTCTGCCTGCTGCTGTTGCACAATACACTCGTTTCGGGTGTACGTACACCTCAGCACAAGTGTCACGGACACAGAAAGACGCGGTGCTGCCTCCTTTTCTGCCTGCTGCTGTTGCACAATGCACTCGTTTCGGGTGTACGTACACCTCAGCACAAGTGTCACGGACACAGAAAGACGCGGTGCTGCCTCCTTTTCTGTCTGCTGCTGTTGCACAATACACTCGTTTCCAGTGTACGAACACCTGAATAGTCGTGTCACACACACAGACGCTCTGCGCTTGTTTGCTCTGCGATAGCGACACGCACGTAGCCTACATTTTGCGACGCGTGGAAATTCATCCTCCTAGTTGACGGGCACAACAGTAATCATGAATATATCCACGCACGGCAATATTTGGTGTATATATGATGCGCATATATACATATATATGTACACGTACAAATACGTACCTCCATATATATATATATATATGTATGTGGACGGATCCACATGCATGTAGACGCAAAGACATATATATACAGGGTGTCCACAGTAAGTCTATCA
The DNA here is from genome assembly GCA_000727475.1 of Sarcocystis neurona. NCBI lineage: Eukaryota > Apicomplexa > Conoidasida > Eucoccidiorida > Sarcocystidae > Sarcocystis > Sarcocystis neurona. The sequence continues at coordinate 1,102,847 of KL647289.1, read as the reverse complement.
TAACACGTTAGTATAATATACACATATATACACATGTACGCATTCATAATATATGTAGCGTGTTGCATCTATAAAACTCGGAATGAGTATGGAGCTGCTGCGCTGTCTGCTCTCCCCCGTGCTCCGTGCGGCCGCCCGTTGCTCTTTACGTGGCCGTGTGCTGCACTTCAAGCGCGTACAGACAGACCAAATGCAGAGAAGCGAGAAAGAAGAAAAAGACAGAAAGATGGAGAAACAGGAGGACAGACAACCCACGGAGAATATACAGACGAGATGACGAGAAAAGAAAACGGTCTGCACAAACACAAGAAGAAAACAGTGCATGCTCGCACAGGGAGAGAAAGGAGAGAAAAGAGCGGAAGAATAGACAGCAGACAGCACGTATGCACACAAGAAACGACCGGCGACACGACAAGAGAACGACTCGTAGAAATAGAAGAATAAAGACGTCTCCATGTATACGTACGTGTGTGTAGTACGCCGCTAGCGTGTCCACGTAGCGCGTTTCCACCATCGCGGTGTATGTACACTGCGTTGTTGTGTTTGTACGGAGGTCTAGGCCCGTCTCGTGTAGGGTCGGTGTCTTCACCCTCGGGTGGTTTTCACAGAAAATGACTCAGATACCTATGTCTGTGTTGCCTGTGTACTGGGCCAAGTCTGTGTGCATGTCGCTCCACGAGAAAAGTGCGGTGCGCATACATGGCGAAGTTTGCAGCATTTTCTCTGGGGAGAGGACGTCTGCCGCAAGCAGTCGTTGCATGCAAGCGGCCGTCTGCTCGTCTTTCGTTTGGCTAGAGAGCATCACCGACACCAGCAGGCAGAAGCGCTGCAGCAGCAGACACACGCACACAACCGGAGAAATATCTTCCACGTGCTCACGCGTCCACGCACAGCAATTCGAAACACTCCACCACTAGCGGCAGCAGAGAAACACACAACCCCAGCAGGGGTCGACAGCGCAGACGGCGCTGCAGCAGCACACGTGGGGAGACACCACCTGCGGGGCAGCGGCCGCACAGCAGATGCAGCAGCTGCAGCAGCGGCGGCACGACAGAAGCAGCGGGCAACGCGGTAGCTGCGGAGAGAGTCCTGGACGACGAGCGGAGGAAGCAGCAGCGAGGCAGCGCACCAGAGGAAGAAGCAGCGACATCAACAGCAGCGTAAGGGATGAAGGAGAAGCGGCTGCAGCTGTTCGACAAGCGCGAGAAGAAGGCGACGCGCCGCAGAGAAAAAAATTATCCCAACTTTGTAAGAGATTAATGAGCTGTCCGACGAAAAGGGGAGAGAAAGCAGCAGAAGCGGCAGGGCTGCTCGTTGAAGAATTTTCACGTCTGCTGCCGCTGCTGCGTCGGATCACACCCCAGCGCGCATGCACGTACCCGAGACTTCTCTTTGTCGGCGCTCTTCGCGTCTGCCGTATATGCCAGGGCTTCAGCGCCCATGGAATCTACCGGTGCGTTGCGCTGTACGTACACCACATCAACGCACCACGGCGCAGCTGTGTGCCTTGCGCTCTCCGTCGGTGGAAGGACGTGTAGAGGAGGAGTGTTTTTCTCTCGACGCCTTGGTGTCTACATCTTTCTCTATGTATGCGTCTCCGCGCAGCAAATCTACGTGTAATGGTGTACATCTCTCTGTCTCTTTCTCCTTTTTTGCATGCGTAGATATCTCCCTTTGGTACGCAGTTGAAGGTGCCTAGAGAGTTACGGATACCCGCGCGTACCTACGCGTACAGTCGCTCACATCTACGCACCAGCAGCAGCAACGCAGCTCCCACGCCCGTGAAGGGGAAGTGTCTACTCAAGCAACTTTTACTTGCGAAATTTCTTGAAGTTTCCTCCAACAGGCCACCGTCAACCATGTCGAGAGATGCTTTGTCGCAGTTCTCTCGTATCAAGGCACGCCCTCACACATACATATATACACAGTTGAACATCAAAGCCAATATATGTGTATATACCCTTGTGCTGCCAGAGGTGTACGCGCACACGACGACCAGGTTCTTCACAAATATCCGTCGGTATTCACGCACGAAGACATACTGACGGAGAGGGACGGGGAGAGGTGTGCAGAGAGAGGTACACGCGAGGACAGCAGGGGGAGAGATGTGCATGCGGAGGGGCAGGCGAAGGTCCGCATCCTAGTTCGAAGATCCTTTGCAAGTTTGAACATGTGGGGAGAAGACACAGAGAAACAGAGAGAGAAGACGTAGTTGCTGCTTCTTCAGCAGGTGCACTGCTGCTGCTCTATCTTCCTCCACATAGAAATGCGCGCAGAACCTTCACAGCGCCGTACGTACATGGCTGTACAGCCGTGGAGCTCTGCAGACTTTTCCCGAGGGAGGCGCCGTCTACCAAGAGAGGCGCGGAAAGAGAGATTCGATAAATGCTTGGGGCGGCACCCACGCACGCACATTCGCAGCAGAAAGGAGAAGAAGTAGACGAAGCGACAGGAGACGACAGGAGACGGAGACAGGGGAGGATAGAAGGAGACACGAAAGAGGAGAAACACAGAGAGCAGAAGAATAGAGAGATACGGACGAGAAGTAGAGGACACAGAAGACAGAGACATCCAGACTAAGAGAGACAGATAGAGACACCGTGCGGGGGGACACCTTCAAAAGAGAGAAACGGATAAGAAGTAGAGGACACAGAAGACAGAGACATCCAGTATAAGAGAGACACATAGAGACACCGTGGAGGAGGACAGCTTCAAAGACAGAAGCGAGCGAAGAAAAAGGTGCAGCAGAGGATGTCGAGGAGAAAGAGAAGAAACGCCGACGAAAAAGAGACGTGGGCGTCTGCGTCGGCTCTTTAAAACACAAACGGATGGTCCAGGCACCTGCTGAAGAGGGGCAGAAAAAGAGATGCCCTGTTTATGCCCCCATAAACACGTAGATCGATACACTCGTGTGGCGTACGTACACTTGAAGGGAAAGCGTCTGTTGTCTGCTTGTCGCAGCGGCGGGAAATGCACAGCGAGTTGGGCTGGGACAAAGTAGACCCGCTACTTTTTCTCTGCTGCTGCGTCTAGCTGCACTGCTGCTGCTGCGAACAACACTTTCTTCTTTCGTAGAGAAGGACGCGCAGATCCTACAAGGAGGAAGAGACGGAGCAGATAGAAGTGCAGGAGTCAGAAACAGTCATCGAGGGAATAGAGGTGGACGGGAGAACGTCCTTCAGGAAATGAAGAGGTCCACGAGTTAGACAGACACGGACGAGATACAGACGGAGATAACCACGATATAGAGGTGGACAAGGTAGACAGCGGTAGTCAAGCTGGACCCAGACATAAACAAGATAGAGATGGTCGAGAAAAAAAGAGGAAGGCAGGGTAGACGGAGATGTGGACAAGGTGGCGATGGGCAATAGAGACAGAGGTGGACACAAGATAATAGACAGAGGTGGTGGACGAGACTGACACAGACGGAGACGACCACAAACAGAGGTGAGCAAGACAGACAGAGATTAATGAGATAGACAGAGGTGAACAAGATGGGGGAGATATATACAGAGACAGTGACGGACGAGGTCCTGGCAGAAATAGACTAAAGACAAAGACGCCGACGCACAAGCAGGAGGAGGTGCAGAGAAGCAGCAGCGATGATGTGGAGGAGATAACGAGACGGGGAGGGCAGAGACGCGCGCCGCAGGTCAGCAGTCTCCACACACGTGTGGTGGCGACGCGGACATGCGACGACCAATACAGGCGACATACGAAAGCTCGTGGGAAGCAAATGGACAGAGAAAAAGAGAGGAGAGAGCCGGGGGGCACACGCCTCGTCCTTTTTGGCCGTCTACAGACAGCGCGAGGCCCTCTCCACAGACGTGCATAGAGATCAGAGAAATAGACAGAGGCACAGGCGGCGAAAGGCCTACGGGTGGAGATCTGATAACTGACGGGTCCCCGAGCGCGTGAGGCCACGGGGTCGAGACAGAGACGCACGCAGAAAAACCGACGGAGAGAAAAAAAAGAGGGACAGGAGACTGGTGAGAATGTGGGGAGATGCGACACGGAAGAAAAGCGGTGCAGAAGGGCCAAGATCTACCAGCTCTGTCTGAAAGGGATACGAAAACAGCAAACAGCAAGGACCCTGCGGGCGCGGAGGAAGCAGCAGCAGCACTCCCTTTTCTCTGCGGGCGCGGAGGAAGCAGCAGCAGCACTCCCTTTTCTCTGCGGGCGCGGAGGAAGCAGCAGCAGCACTCCCTTTTCTCTTCTGTCGAACGACACTCTCTTTCTCTCTCGCCAGAGCTTCACAGAACTGCCGTTTCATTGGCGGGACGGCGCTTCGATTGCAGCGAGGGTCGGACAGGCCGGCCTGCTGGCGTCGCCCTGTGGGCTGGCATGTTGATCTGCTTCTCTTGTTACGGGGGGGGCTTACTTCCTCGCGCATTGCTTTGATCGCATTCCACACTTCGAAGAAATGCTCCGGCAGCTTTCCTTCTTTTGCTTCTTTTGTCTCCGAAGCCGGCGCTTGGCTGCTCCCTGCTGTGTGGAGCACTCTTTCTTTGTTCTTCGCCGATCTTCTCCCCTCCCTGCTGCTGCTCCTGCTGTTGACGAGGTTGCTGTCGCTGCCGCTGTGGCTGCTGCTGCTGCTCTCGCTCTTTTTGCCGGACGTGCCAGCCGCAGCAGCAGCGAAGCCGGAAACCTGCCGTCTCCGCTTGCTTCCTCTGCTCTGCCGCGCAGCCAGAAAGTAACAGCGTTCCTTCTCCTCCGGCTCCACCGCAGCAGTCCTGTTCCCCGTCCCGCGGCCTTGCAGAGCAGGGCCACTCGCCTCCTTCCTGTTACTGCCGTTGCTCCTGGTGTCGCTGCTGCTGCTGTTGCTCCCGATGCCGACGCTCGCAAGTTTGCCGATCCACTTCTCCTCCGCTCTATTCCCGGCGGTGCTGCTGCTTCTTCTGTCACTGCTGCTACTGCTGTCTTTCCTGTTATCGCCGCTGTTCCTGCTGCTGCTCCTGTCGCCGTCTCCACTGCCACTGCTGCTGCTGCTGTCAGTCCCACAGCTGCCACTGTCGCGCCTGCCACTGCTGCTCCTGTTACCCATGCTGCCCCTGCTTTTGCGGTCGATCCTGCTGCGCCTGTTGCTGCTCGAGCGTCGGCCGTCCCCTCCTGCTGTGCTGCTGCTGTCTCTCACGTTGGCGCTGGACTTATCGCCGCTGCCGTCGAACGTGCCGCGCATTCCTGCTACCTCCCGACGCTTCCTTTGCAGAACTGCTCCTGCTGCTGAGGAAGAGGAAGAGGAGGAGGAAGAGGTGGAGCAGCATTTGTATATTTTCTCTTGCAGCATGGCGTGCAACTTTACACATGCGTCGTTCGTCTCAGTCCCGCCAGACCTGCTGCTGCCCCACGCTTCTTCTGCTGCCTCCTGCTGCTTCTGCTTCTCGACTCGCAGTTTTGGCTGCGTGCCGCTGCTCGCTTCCTCGCCAATTCTGATGCTCTCATCGTTGCTCCTGCTGCTGTTGCTGTCGTCTCTCCTGCTGCTGCTGTCGTCCCTCCTGCTGCTGCTGTCGTCCCTCCTGCTCCTGCTGTCGTCCCTCCTGCTGCCGCTGTCGTCCCTGCTGCTGTTGCTGTCGTCTCTCCTGCTATTGCTGCTGTCGTTCCTCCAGCTGCTGCTGCCCTGCTCGCTGCCCACGCTGTGTGTGCGCCTGCTGCTGTCGATCCCCCTGTCGTTGCGGCTCCTGCTGCTGGTCGACCGCTTGTTGCCGAACGCAGTGCTGTAACTACCACCACTTCTGCCGCAGCTATCCCGCCTCACGCTGCTGCCCTGGCTGCTGCTAATGCTGCTGCTGCTGCGTGTGCCGCTGCTGCTGCCGTCAACGTCTCTGCCGCTGCAACAGACTCCTCGTCGTCCTGCTGCGGCCGAGGACGTTCGTCGTGCTCCTCCCGCTGCTCCTTCCGCATCACTCTGAACTGCCGTTGCAGACGCCCTCTCGCGCTTCATCAAAAGCGAGCGCGATGCTGCTGTCCCCGTTGTGTGTGGCATGTCTTTTTTTACAACACTGACTGCTGCTGGCTCCCTTCGTCTTCGCCTTGCTTCCGCCGCTCCCGCCGCGGCTCTTCCTTCCCCGTCTACTCTCCCTCCTGCTGCACGCTGCGCTGCTGCTGTTTCTCCTGCAATAGCAGTCCCACTACCCACCCAAGTGAGGGGCGCCGCTGCGGCTCCTTCTGCTGCTGCGGCTGCTGCCGCTGCTGCTGTTTCGGCTGCTGCCGCTGCTGCTGTTTCGGCTGCTGCCGCTGCTGCTGTTTCGGCTGCTGCCGCTGCTGTTGTTTCGGCTGCTGCCGCTGCTGTTGTTTCGGCTGCTGCCGCTGCTGTTGTTTCGGCTGCTGCCGCTGCTGCTGTTTCGGCTGCTGATGCTGCTGGTTCGGCTGCTACTGCGTTTGTTTCTTCTTCGCCGCCAGCCGGAACTTCCTCCTCTGCTTCTTCGGTAGCTATCGCAGTGATCAGTGTTTCCCCTGCTCCTTCGGTCTCTACAGCACTTTCTCTTACACGTCTTGCTGCCGCTCTGCCGCTCGAGCCTACCGCAGCTGCTGTTGAGTTTGCTGCCGCCGCAGATTTGCTTGCTCTGCTGGGTCGGGCCTTTCTTGATGCGGCTGCGGGACGTGCTGCTCGTCTAGCTGTCGTGCCCTCTGCTCCTGCTGCCGGCGTCGTTGCAGTCGCTGCTGCTCGTTCCCGTTTCCCTGCTTCTTCTTCGGTTGTTGCTGTCTCTCCTGCGCGCAGTCGTGCTGTGTTTCGCTTTCTAATCTGAATTCCAGCTGCTTTCCCTCGCGCTTTAGCTTCGTCCATCACTGCTGCTTCCCCCACTGATAATTCATTCTTCGCTCCTCCTGCCGGTGTTCTACGAGCGCTTCCCACTAGTCCTGCTGCTCCTCGCACTCCCCTCACGCGTAGCGCCTGCTGCTGCTGCTGCTTCCGCGCCCTGCCGGCGGCTCGCGCTCTGTCCACCGCGCCATCCCTTGGGGCAGAATGCGCGACGGATCGCATAGCTGCAGCGGCTTCCTCCACGTGCCCAACTTTCTGCTGCTGTTGCTGCTGTTGCTTATGTGTGGGAGCCACCCTGTACCTCTGCTGCTGTGAGCCTTTGCTGCTCAACATATTGAGAACCTGTGCACTGCAGCTGCTGCGGCTGCCGCCGCTGTTACTGCCCTTGCTGTTCCTGCTCCCGCTCCCGGTACAGCTCGTGCCGCGGCTTCTCTCTGTGTCAGGCCTTCTCCCACTGCTGCTGGCACTGCCCTCCCCGCACCTCCGCCTGCTGCTGCTGGGGCTGCCGACGTCAACCTTCCCAGTAAAGTTGCCACTACGCGTGGTGGCACTGGACGTGTGCGTGCGGTCGCCGCAGCGTGCACCGCTGCTGCAGCTGCAGCAAGGACAGCTACTGCCGCTGCTCGTGGACTCGTTGCTGCGTGTGCTGCGCCTGTTGCTGGTGGGAAGGAGGGGCCACCGGCCACTGCCGCTGCCTGCGGACGCAGGGCTGCACCGCCTGCCGCAGTGTCTTTTTTTCCCTGCTTCAGTCACGGCTTCTATCGACGCGCACGTCTCACTCTCAAAGCGTCTACGCCAGCTCTGGGGCTGCTGCCGCTGCAGCGGTCGCCGATGCCGTTGCTGCAGATGCCACTGCTGCTGCCGCCGCTCCAGAGGTTGCTGCCGGGGACGGTGCTCGCCCTGCGGCGGTTGTTGCTGCTGAGGCTGCTGCTGCTGCTGATGCTGCTGGTCTGGTCTTCGCTGCTGTGGCTGCTGCTGTTGACACTGCTGCTCCGCCTGAAGCGTCCGCTTTGCGCTCGGCGTCGTTCTGGCCAGCACGCGCGTGGCCCGGTGCAGCTCTTCGTCGAACGACGGCGCCAGCGACGTCAGGGCGATCAGGACTGCAGCAGAAGCAGATTGCTGGTCAAGGAAGAACGGAACACCTCTTCCGATGTTTCTGCACGCTGCTGCGAGGGCTGCGGTCGACGCTCTCGCTGCCGCGGTCGGACACTTCGTTTCTGTGGGCGGTGTCGCGGACGATCCTGCTGTGGCTGGCAGGGGCCAGCGTGGAAGTGGGCGGAACGCAGCGACTGAAGCATTAAATGTGGCGCAGGCAAGATCAGAACAGAGCGAGGAAGAAGCACACAACAGGATGCCGGCACGGAACAAGAGGGAAAACGAAAGAAGAAGCTGCATCTGCTGCAGCCGCCGCAGCTACGCGAAGCACGTTTCCATCTGCCATTTGTCCGGAGCTGTCACGCAAGAACCAGCAGTAGCAGATACGCGATACAAAAGAAGAAACGTTAGCCAGCAGGGTGCAATGTCGGCGCGCACACCCGTGCGTGGATCGCAAGAAAAGCAGACACACAAGGCGGCGCGCGAAGCACGAGGGGGGCGGGGATGCGGTGCCGATGAGGAACAGAAGCGGCTGCAGGAGAGCCCCACCATCAAGACCACACTCCTTTTGTACAAAGCAGCAACAACAGGAGCAGTGGCCGCAGTTCGCACAGCATCTACGCGTTCGTGGCGTTGGCTTATCAACCTGTCGAATGGCGGGGGGCGTGTGGGATAGGAGGAGAAGCAGTCATAGTAGCAGTCGTAGTCGTCTTACGAGGTCGGCGCGATCCACAAAAAGTCATATGCGTCCAGGCAAGAAAAAATCTGCGCTGCCGGAATTGAAGCTGCAGATATCTATAGAACCGTAGAAAAGAGAACGCTTCTTTGCGGAAAACACATGTCCCCTTCACCGCTTTACTGCCGCAGCAGTGCTGCAGCCCGCCGGTGGCGCTTGCCACTCGCTTGGTGCTGGAGACAGACATCTCACTACGGCGCCGCCGGCGTCGAGACACACCGCGCTTGAAAAACCGCACCTTCTGAAGAAGAGACAGAAAAATAAGAAGAAGGAGGAACAAAGAGAAGAAGGGAATGTCTAGGTCTCGTGGATCACGGGAGCTCCCGTCGTCGTTGCTATACAGCTGTTCTTGGATCTTTGCAGCCCAGTAGCAAAGCTGCGCTGCAACTTCTCTGCACAGCCATCCTGGCATCAGTCTCGCTGCCCGGCTGCTCTCACACGAGATGCTCAGCTTTTCGCTTCTGCTGTTGCTGCCGCTGGAAGCGTCCTGCTGCACTTGCCGCAGGTGCTTCACCTCTCGCACCGCTGACAGAGAGGCTTCTGAGGTGATGATTATCTAACCGTGGCCGCCAAAATGACTGATGCTGTTCTCTGTTGGTACTAAGGGGGTTCTCTGCTCGGAGAGGCTGCGGTTGTTCATGCAGTCATGGTCCTTCTGCGTCCTGCTTTGCTGCGGTGACCGCTCTCCCTTGCCACGGGCGTCCTAGATGAGCGTGCTGCAGCGAATCCCGCCGCCACTGCTGTATAGACATGAGGGGTGCTCTTGCTGCTGCAGTGGCGTGGGGTGGCGGTGCTGAGCTTTGTTGGGCGCTGGTACTTTTATGCTGCGTCTCCCTGGGGTCATGTGGGCCGGAACTTGGCCCAGCACTAGTGCTGCAGGTGCTGGCGTTGCCGCTCTTCAACGTTTCCTCACTGGTCCCTACTGCCTGGTGTAGCATCAGTGTTACCTGCTTCAACCTGGTTGCTCCTGCTGCTCACGCGGATGCGACCTCCTGTTTGTTTTTCTAATGCTGTTCACGAGGGTGTGTGTGTGTGTGTGTGTACGTGTGTGTGTGTGAGAGTGTGTGTGCGCACAGTCCACACGCGGGAGCAGCAGCATACTCTTCTGTTCTGCTTCCTCGAACTTTTCTACATAAGCCAGGCCTGCCGACGGCGTTGCTACCTCTGCAGCTGCCACCGCTGCTGCGGCAGTACTCGACAAGCGTGGGGAAGCGTTCTTCTCTGTTTCTCTATTACTGGTGCTCTGTGACAGCCACGTGCCACGGTCCTAACGTCAGCTGGTGGTTAACGCTGTGGCTTCGCCTTCACTGCACGGCCAAGAGAACCGCGGTGTGCTCTTGTGGGACGCCCCAGCCCGCCTAGGAAGAACGGGGCACCTGGTGCCTCGCTCTCTGTGGTTTTCCTTTCGCTGTGTTCCTTGGATACGGATCGTCTTGTTGAGTTGTGGCTACGTCGCGTCACCTGCACAAGGTAAGTGAAACCTGTGCCAAGAGTCGCTGCCAATGACAGCGCAAGTAGTATGTCTAGTACCCTCACAACGAGCGCGAGCTTTGCCTGCGACGCAGTCTCCACGTTCTGGGTTCTAATATTTGAGCGTTCGGTATCGCGCAGCCACCTACGGGGGGCGCCTCCCGCTGCTGCATCAGAATACTGGTGCTCGTGGGAAAAATGCTGCGGTGCCTGCTCGGATATCTCCTTCTGTCGAAGGTTATCTCTTTGCAGTAACGGTAGGATCTGCTGTGGTGACGACTTTTGACAAAAATCTTCCTGTTGGTGCCGAGATCTGCGAGGCCCCTTTGGCTGGTGCTGGGACACCTGTTGGTGCGGCAGCTGTTTGTGCTGGTTCGTGCAGCCTCCCGTGCGTATGTATGGATGAGACTGCCCATGCGTCCGCTGCATCCATGGCTTCGTTCTCTCCCTTTGTTGCTGTTGCTCCTTATCCTGTCGTTCCTGCTCTTCACGTTGTGCCGTCTGGCGCTGTTGCCCGAAGCTCTCCTTTACGGGGGGCAGCCGTCCAATTGTATCAAAACCCCGCAACGCCAGCGTCAGTGCAAGCGACAGTGCGTACCCTAACACCAGCTGAACAACAGTGGAGTTCCTCATTTGCGTCACTGTCTCCCGCAACAGCCTAACCGGCGCCTGCTGCTGGGTTTCGCGCTACCGCCGCTACTGCTGTCGTAGTTGCTTCGAGCGTCGAGGTGACGTAAGGTATCCAAGGAACTAGTGCTGGTACGTATTTTGCTGCACTTTACGCCAGCGCAGTCAGCCGTTACTCTCTTCCTTCGCCAGTGGATAACAATAGTTACAACACACACACGAATGAAGACACACAGATGAGTTCAAATTACCGTAGATGCATAGATGAGTGTGAAGGACTGAATCCCCGCCCCCAATCCTTGTCACTGGCGCTGCGGAACTTTATGCGCGGCAGGTGGCGCGCCGACAGATTAAAAGGGTGTGGTGTTGCTACACTCGTTGGCGTCGGCCGTGTCTACCTTGGATGCCGGCGGCTCTGAGGCTGTTCGACAGGTTGCACCTCCTCCTTCCATCGGGCCAGCTGCGAGCGAGCATCGTCCCTTAGCGCTGCCTGTAAGGATCGACAACGCTGATAGGATTTGTTTGCGTAGATGCTTGCTCCACACTGCTGTTGGAGTGCGGGGCCACCAACTGCTGCTGTCCAGCTGCCCTACAAATGCCGTAGAGACTATGAGGCACGTTGGGCCAGCTAAAGGTCACGCTCAAGCATTACTGCTCGCTTAAAAACAGGTTTGAACCGGGTGTCCCTGTGGCGGTTACTACGCGCTGGATTGTACGTGTGAGTGTTGTTGGCGGAAGTGGGCCTGCAGCGGTGTGGAGGAATCGGCAACCGAGTAAAAGACGAACGGGTTAACGTTGCAGTGGACTCCGAGGAGGTGGAGAACGTCTTTTATATGCGGGTGACCGTGGGGATATGGAAAACGGGATAGTGAGGGACAGAAGACTAGACAGAAGGCTGCATATACAGAAACCGCGTGAGCAGAAATCGCTCTTGACGCACGCTTGTACTCGAATGCGCAAACCTTAAAGGTTAAGTTATGTGACGTGCTGAGGCGTGGTTTTTTAGCTGGACTAGTAGGGTTGACAACGGTACTACAAAGTGTTGCGCGGCACTGGTTGCGTTGCCACCCGGTTGGTTGCCCGCGTGTAGCTCGCCACCGTGATATTTCCCCGTGAGTGGTTCGCAGGAGCGCCACTGTTGTTTTGGGGAACTGTTGATCGTATCAGGAGGTATGACGCAATTTATAGCCTGTCTCGACGACCACATGTCTGTCAAACCTGACCTTTTGTAAGGATGTCTCGCAAGAAGACCGACAAGCAGAAATCCGTGCTGTGGCGTCTTCAATGCAAATGTGTTAACATGCAAAACAGCATGGGGAAACGGGTCAGCTTCCGCTGCCCAAAAGCAGGATGACACGACAAAGCGAGTGACAGGTACAATCCAGTATTTGTAAAAAATGTTCCGACGCACAGATATACGCGTCCGTCTTTGTGTACACACGCGCTTGTGTCTTCGGAAACGTAAAACACATGCTGGCTCTTGATGTCTGTGTGCACGTATGCGTGCATGCACTTCTCTGTAGCTTCAAGACAAAAAATTTTGTGCCTCTGGGAGAGTGACGTAGTCCTTCCGAAGAAAGCAGTATGTGGCTGGATGCTCCGGAAGGCCCAGCCGTTCACTGAGCGCAGAGAGTGCCTTCTGTGGCATCTACCCTGCTTGACTTCGGTGTGTGCTTACCATCGGCCTAGAGATATCCTGCACTCAAAGGTGAGTGGAAGTTTACCAGTTTTCGTGCCGTGCATACACGAGCAAGGTTCTTGTGCAGAAATTCCGGTCTGCCTGTCGGCCGTTTTAATAAATCATGTTTATGTTGATTGCCGACGTCCGTAAAGGCAGGATTGTTCAACTGACTCGGACTCAGGACTGTGTGTCCGCTGAGGCCAGTTCCCCCGGCTGCACTACGCTCACGTACATGTTTGTACGCGTTAGCCCTCGTGGAGTTCGGTTTTTATAGCATGACACTCCTACATAACACGGACAGCAATCTCTCAGCACCTGCCCTGGACACACGAATCGAAAGTTGTATGCGTGGTCCTCACGACATTTTTTTTCAAATGTAATCGCTACACCCCTTCGACACGGTAGAGGCTCCGATTCACGTGGAGGGTATCCTCACGTGCAAGATTTTGAATTCTGGGAGAGTTCCGAACATGGGCGGCTGAATAAGACGACACTTTCCGCATTTAGCATAAAAACTGACTCTTCTTCCATTACCTCACACTCATCAGACCTCGCGAACGAAGCTGAAATGTTGCGCAGCGGTCTGTCTCCACGTAATGTCATTGTTGCTCGTGTTCTTATTGCTGGCTGCCAGCTGCCGACGCGCAGTCTCGATTTGCTGCAATTGCTAAATTTGGTAACGCCTCCGCCGCAGACACTGATGGAGTTGTCCCGGCTTTGCCACCTGGTGCGTGTGCCCTCTGGTACTGAAGCTCACGTGACCTGTTCTTATCATCTGGTCCCATCACTGCTGCAGCGATGACAGTAGCTCACTTGTGTAGACCAATCAACCCGCATGTTAATCAAAGCTAATTCCACTAGTGGAACCACAGCTCCTAGCGAACACGCTACTAGCATCACGGCTGCATGACCTTTGGATTCTGGTGCTGCATTTCCTTTTTCCGACTAGCAGCTAAGTCCTTCTCGCTCGCTTCTGCGGCGACCTTTTAAAAAGATACAAAAGAAGCCCTAATGCAGCAGCTGCAAGTAGCAACTTAAAACCCCGCACGTGATACATTTGTCGGTTTTCCGGCATACCCTGGGCAAGTACGACGGGCGGCCGTGTAGGTTCTGTTGGTGCTCGAGACAGTTGTAGAGGTGGAGCTGCTCCGCTCGCGGGTACGGTCGCCGACGGGGGAAGGAAATTGGCAGGAGCTCTGCCAGTTCCTTGCTGGCACCGCGCTGCCTCTGCAGCATAGCCTCCACTATTTGAAAAATGCTGGAAAAAAGAAGCCGCTTCCATTGCCGAAGGCTGAGACAGTGCTGCAGGTATCAGCGGTAGCAGCACGGTCACATTCGAAAGCAACACAATCCCTAGGAGTAATGAGAGAACAGGCGGTGTCAGCCTGCGGCAAACGGCTCAATTCCCGGCCATGTCACGCATGTTGCAAAATAGAGGAGACGAGCGTCCTATATGGCGAGTATCGAGCAGCCGTGAATGTAGTTTTTCGAAGAGAGGGGCCTTGCCCACGTGCTGCAGCACAGTTCTTACGGGTACTTTTATTGATGCCAGTGCGTCTGTGTCGACGCTCAGGTCCTAATGGAATACGTCAAAACTGGTCGTGTGTCTGCTCGTGCAGGAGGCTGCCCTCTGCAGTCGGCTAGATGACAACGGTGCTTAAGGAGATGCATTCGAAATTACTTTACAGGCTGGCTGTCATCCTCTGTGCTGAGATTTTTCTGAGTCGCTCGTTCCGACGCCGTCGCTGTCTGGCCCTCACATGAGGCACGAAGGGAGCTGGTCGTGTTGGTTTGCGAAAGAACAAAACAAGGGGCGCATACACGTATTTCTCTGCCCACCGGCAAGCCAGAGCCCCTCGAATGTGCCCATGGAAAGCATCTACTCGCCCTGCTGAAAATGTTGTGTCAGCGCTCAAAAAAACCACCGGTGCAATTACCCGTGCAGGCATGTCACTACTTACGAATGTAAAATATTATTAGTGTACGTTATCTGTTGACATGGTTACCAGGGACGGGTTGCCAGACTGGCAGCCGCAGACAACCACGGGATAACCAAGGCATAACTGGTCAAAGACACCGGCCGCCCGAACGGTCGTAGGAGATGGCACAGCCACGGCCGGGGCGCTTCTCTGCGCAGGAATGTCTAGTCCTGCAGAGGCTCCCGTAACACGCCACGGTTCAATGTCCACGCGTTGCCACGTGGGTACACGCTCTTGGTCCTGATGGACGTAGCGCCGCTGTTCCCTGTGCTCTCTCTACCACCAAAACAACCCACGACGTTACGAGCAGATATTCGTGTTCAGGCCTTGTAATCCACTATCGAAGCGTACTTAGCTACATTCACACGTACACATTATACACGGACACAATACATGCGTACGTACAAGGGTGCTGACGGACAGACACGCGTTCATTTCCAGCCTAGGACGACGGTACGCTTTTTGCCCTCGAAAAAACCGGCTCTACTTCAGCGGCGACTGTGTCCTAACTGGCGTTATAGATGCTTCAATGAAGCCGTTGTCTCGAAAGTGTTCTCTTTCCATGCATGACGGGACGCCGTGTACTTCCGCTGCGAGCTGTCGCGCACTTAGCTGCCTGGCAAGCAAGCTTCAGTTAACGTCTTTGTTGAGAATGCCGGTGCTGCTGCCGGTATCGCTCCTGCCTGCATCGATATCCACGTTTTCGCTTCCACCCCCAGCCGAAAGCCTGCTAGAGCGCTTTACGCAGGCGCCTGGCTTGTGCGGCCGTGGCGAACACCGTGTGTCCTGACGAGCTGCTTTCGCTTTGACGAAAGTCATCTACGCACGAATTTGAAGTGCAGCGAATGCTTATATATACAGCACGGGAATGCACAGTAGGTGTTGCTGCTGCAGCCGTGGTTGGCGCCGTGTTTACGTAATACTTCCTATGCAGCTACTGCCTCGATCTACATAGTGTGAAGAAAACCCTGCTGCTTCATTTCCTCAATAACGTGCGTAGACGAAGGTGTGGAGGCGATGTTCCCGTGATGTAGTGGGCACCAAGTCTTACATTGGAACGGCAGCGCTGCTGTCAGCTTGGCTGCCAACGGTCATTCAAATGTAAAGCTGCTGCTGCTGTTGCTGCCGCAGTTGTGTTGATCGACACAGTGAGTAGTCACCAATCGAGATCTCGCAGTTGCGTTGCTTAGTCGAAATTGAGTACGTGTTAGTTTGATACGGTGTCACTGCCTGCACGACTCAGTATATAAAAAGGCAAATTGCAACTATAGGGAGATGACATAGCTGCTACGATTAACACAGAATACATACTAAAGTAGGACGCTGCTGCATTTACCGCAAACTACGAAATATATAACCCACGAAGTTCCGCTGCTCCTGCTGCTATTGTCCTGTACAAACTGTGAGTGGACACTCATACCGCGTTCGCTAATGGACGATTCAGACTGTCTGGGGTCAAGGCCTGCTACAGGGTTGCCTACAGTGTAATTCAGCAGGACGTTGTCGCTCGTAAGGTACCGTTTTCACAGAAAAAGGTACTCGTCAGAGACTCCTCGTTCGGAGAACCCCGAATTTTCCTGCGTGAAGCAGCTAATCCGTCCTAATTCCGTCGAAGCGCATATGGTTATGTACACTTCTTCCCAGTGTGAACCATAGCTCTAGTTACTTTTTACGTTGCAGATGCACTGATCCTCTTTCCGTCCACACGATATTCGCGCCTCTCTACTTCACAAACTAGAGACATGTACCTTTTCCGTATAGGCACGTTTCGCCGAACTGTGATTTGAAAGTGCTGCTATACTTTCTTTGGTTGTTAACCTGAGTCAGTTGAATTCCAAGGTGGCAGTTCCTCCGTGCCACCCATCTCCTGTATCTGCTTGTGAGTGAACAAGCGTCCTTCGTCGCGTGCGCAAAAACAGGTACATGTCAGTGACCTTTTCATCAGAACGCAGTTAACCAGTTTTCTCGTGCCGCCACGTGCTTGCGCAGACGCAGCTACTAGACAGTTTCGTTTTCCTCCTGGGCTGACATAAGGTTGGTCAGTTCTGCAGAAGAGAAGTGAATTGCTGTAGTCGTACTAAGCAACAACTACAGAGAAGTGCGACTGTCGTAGTTGTATCAAACGGGTGTCCTCCTTGCCTCCTCGCACGCCAGCAGCTTCTCGTCATCCAATCCCTCAATAAAATGCTGCTCCAAGGCATGTCTTTGCAGCCTTTTCAATAAATTCCCAAGCAGTCCTCAACCACGTCTCCGTACGTGTCGGTTGTACTCCGCTGATGTGACTCGCTCGTTCTGCCCCGTCCGCAACAAAAACTAACCGTCACTCACGTCCTCCACGTCTTCTTCAGTCAAGCCGTACTCCTTCAGCAAACGTTCTCGTATGACACGTTTCCGTCGTTCCCACAAATACTCTCCTGCATATAAAGAAATGCGTCGCATCATGCGAGCGTTCACGTTGAAAAATTTCGTACCAGGACACACTAGAAAGACATACACCAAGGAACTAGGAGGCCTACTCGGGTAAAGATTTTTACGCTGGACACGTACACTTCCCGACGCAGTACGCACACACACATGTGTACACACACACGTATATGTGTAACCTGCAACGGCCGAAAGAAATGTTGCCGTGAACACAAGCTGTTACGCCAACTCAAGAGGCCAAGAAATTTACACACGCACACGCAGGCTCGTTGCAGATATGTACAAAGACTTGCTCCAGACATAAAGTAGTTCGCCTTCACATGGATGTTGCATACGTCCACCAGATTCGACTCCGGCTCTCCGCATAAATATTTCCCATATCCCACAGGAAGTGAACGTAGTGAACGCACTGATACTAACACACGTCTTGCGGTCTTGCGTCGCAGCTTCAGCAGCGGCTAGCTGTGTCGCTGCTGCAGGCGTGTCCTTCCTTCCACCCGACACAAGTGTATCCGCATACGTATATAAAGTCAGTTTCTCTCAAGTAGCTCGCACAGCTTCGCTCCAAGGTAATAAATCGACGTCCTGACTTGTGCCAAAGCAGTAGTCAAGGGCACTGCAGCTGCGAAACTGCTGTGTCGTGTGCTGCAGCAGCCGCGTACCCTTCTGCCACACACCTACACCCCCCACCTTTTTCACGCACCCGTATCTACGACGCAGGTTTTTTCCGCAGCTTCACGGCGCCGCCACTACACAACTGCTGCGAACGCATACGCACACACGGACTCAGGCAGACCTTCAGGCATGTACTTCTGCGTCGTAGATACATACGTCTGTTTGACTAAGCAGCCCAGCACACACGTACTAGTAGAGCAACTCGACTGAGTCACCGCACGACTGCCGGTAAAATAGCCATCCACGCAGATGCTTCCACGTGCAAAACGACGCACGAATCTACGCGCTGACGTACGCATCTCCACAAGGTATACTCGCGAGGAGAGGACGTGTACAGAGAGCTGTGTGAATCATACTGCGTCTGTAGTCTGCCGCAGGGAGACGGTGGTGCACAGTGCTCTAACCTCTGGGGAGTTTGTAGAGCGTGTAGAGCATCACGAAGACGACGAGGCATGAGAGAACGAATTCTAGCGGATCTTCTTTGGGGGAGATGAAAATACGGCCGCGCCGGTACGGTCCCGCCTTCAAATTCATACCCCGCTTTTTTGTGAACGGCACTTGTGACGGCAGTTGCTGCGTCTGCTGTCTGCCATCTCCCGTCGCAGAAGTCGGAGCAGAAGCAGCAGCACCGGCAGCGGCGGCGGATGACCCACCTTTTGCAGACGCCGTGTTCCCCGCTACAACAGCTCGTGTGTGCGTGGGAATGCTGGCTGCAGCAGGCCGTGGCCCTGCAGCAGAGTGGAAAAACATTCGTTCGCATGCTTTCCCTGCTGTCGTGACAGCCGCACTATCGAGTGTTGTCCTGACTGCCTCGTCTTTTGGAGCTCCTCCTTCTGCCCGCACCGTTATTCTTGCGGCTCCCTTTCTTGCGTCTGCTGCCCTTACGGCTCTTTCTGCTGCTGCTGCTGCCTTTGCTGCTAGTATCACCTCGCCTGCTGCCGCCAGGTGAAGTCTGGCTCTTATTTTTGCTGCTGATGCTGTTGCATTCCCTGCTCTGGTGTCCGCTGCTGTTGACCTTCTCCGTGAACGTGCTCCTTTTGCTCCCGCCTTTGATACGCCCGAGTTCGTCTCTTGTGGAGCAGTGCTCAACGCTGTGGGTGTTGCTGCTACAAGGATTGCTGCTGCTCCCGCTGCTGCGTCTGCTTCTGGCATACCGCTCCTTCCGCTGACGTGCACACGCTTGACGGGACGAAAACTGACAAGGAAGCGGCAGTGCAGGAGGTGGCAAGCGAGCGAAGCGCGGTGTGAGGCACGTACATCTGTCCCAGCAGCAGTTGTACGCTCACCTGTCTGGGTGAGCGCGAGCGCGCGCAAACCCGCAGTACCGGCAGCAGCAGCCGTCCCAGTCGCAGCAGCAGACGAAAATGCTGCTACAGGGGGACGCACAGCACGAGTAGACGAAGCAGCAGCAGGAGTGCAGGTAAGAGCGCGAAGAAGCGCAGTTCTGCTCCCTGCTGCGCTCAAGCATATTGCTGGTGAGATCCACGGTAGCACAGGACGAGGGAATGCACCGCGAGCGTCTTGTGCTGCACGTGAGAAGTCTGGGGGCGTTAGAGCAGCAGAGGAGAATGAAGCAGAACAGGAAAGTCGTGTGACACTAGGAAGTAGGGCGGACGACCGATGCCATGTGGAACCAGAGACGGCAACCAGATCGCCGGCAAACAAATCACGAATTATCAACCTAGAAGGACAGATGCGGAACTGCATGCCGTTTAAGCGGGCAACAAGGAGGAGCGGCATGTTGGTGAACACGGTCCCACCGCTGCTGAGACGCGACAAAGGGTAAACGTCCTCGTGAGGAGCAAGAGAAGCGGGCGGGTTTGGAGAGAGACAAGGAGAGACCGAAGGTGGCGAGGAGGGAGGCGCAGAGGCCGAACAAGTCACAGAAGAATGCGTATTAACACGCAAGTTTAAGTGAGAGCAGCTGGGACGTAGGGCTGGCAGGGAAGAGAAACCGGAAGGACGACAGAAACGGTATGTTGGACAAGGAGATGGGTCCGAACATTTAGCCCCATGTATGAAACGAAAATTCGTAAACGGCGCAGGAAACGTAAGTGGAGTGGATTCGAGGCGAGACGTTGGCTTTACCGGGGCGGTTCGAATTGTGTTCGCACACACCGGAAAAGACGGAAAACGTTCACGTTTCGAGGATGCAGCTACTCGAGAGAAGTTACGGAGAAGCCGAAAGCAACAGGGGCATTTTCCGTTGAGACACCCGCCAGTGCGCGTCGCCAGGTTTGTCACTGTGATTGCATCGATGTTGAGTAAATCCATGGTGGCTCAACTGTGAGATCTCTTTTTCCGTACACACATGAGGTCGGGGAAAAAAATTGACAGTGAAAACAGTATTGAAAGATTGAGGGCTTCATTGTAGTGTGCTGCCGGCACAGTCTTCAGTTTCGCTGGTGTTAGGCTTGGTAAAACACACCATCTCCGTTACCGTCGATTTGCGCGTCTAAGTCGCTCACATGCATGTGACAAGACCTGACCGTGCGCCTCGTTGATTGCATCAGTAATACATAATGCGAAGAAGGAAATGCCTTTCCACATGTTCCACGAGCGACCGCTCGGAGAAAAAGCGCTTTGATAGTACTTTTTCACACTCCCGGAGAAATCCACAGTTGCAAAGTGCAAATAGTACTTGCTTTCACACTCTCGGGACACTTCCACAGTTGCCAGTCGGCAAGTTGCAAACGCGGGATGAGTTCCTTCCGCAGGTCGTCTACACTCATTTAGTCAACAGTAAAGGAGTCGACTGCCGCAAAAAAACGAGCCGCGAACGGGCCAATGCTTCACGCACTGTTGCTTTTCCTCCTTCTGCCCAGCGCAGGTGATCGCCTGCGCACAGAAATCTCTTATTTAGTTCCTGTTGTGTGACCTCGGTAAAGGTGCATAAACGAATTATCATTCGTTTAGAGACTCGGAGGGGCCTGCGACTGCAGTTGTCAACTCGAAATAACGTCACGGGCCAGGACGATCATGGGCAGCCATCGCATGCACACAGCATGCGACGGCAAAACTTCGTCAGGCAGCGCCCTCGTGTGCCTGGAGGAGCGACGCCAGAAAAGAAAGCAAGAACAGCACTTGCAAGGACCCACTGGGAATATAAGCAGAAGGAAGGAGCGAATGTACGAGCAGATCCTCCGCAAGCAACGCATAAGTGTAGAACGATGGATGAAACCCTGCATCGTGGAGGACGAAGGAGGCTACAGCCAAGACACACACCACACAAGAACGAAGGAGATGGAAGTTCACAGGAATGGAATGACTCCACGGGCTCGACGACCGTGGTAAACATTGGTATGTGTCCGCTCGCCGTGAAGTGGCCTGGTGTGACGACTAAACGTGCCAGATCGAAGGCGGTGGCGCCCGGCGTGCACACACACACACGCGTCAGCACACATAACAGCATTATTCCTATATCATTCTTGGTATAATTAGCGGCACAGACTGCGGCAGACGCAACAACAGGAGCAGCAGCAACTGAAGCGGCAGCACCTGGAGCAGCGGCTACGGAAACAGCAGCTAGTGGCACAGCAGCAGCTAGGGCAGCAGCACCTGGAACAGCGGGAACTGGAGCAGCAGCAACTGGAAGAGCACCTACCGAAGGGTGGCGGCCAGTAGGGCGGTTCATATGGCATTCGATTTAACAAGAGGTTTAGCACGACTTCCAGCAGCAGGCATCTAAGCAGCACTAGACGCTGCAGCAGCAGCAGCCGCAGGTAGCAGCAGCATCACGAGCAAAAGGAAGCAGAGCACGCTGCAGGAGCAGGAAGAGCAGTTGGATAGAGGGACCTGTATTACGTGATATGACAACCCACGTAGCAGCACCAGGACCAGCACAACCACCGGCAGAGGCTGTGGCATTTGCGGCAGCCTGTACAGTAGAGCCAGCATGTGAAAGAGAAGGGCACTATGGTCCACTATGTGGCAACGTACCGAACAGCCACATTAGTAACATAGCCGTCGGAAAAACGCTGGACATACAGCAGCGCCAGCCCTGGCACAAATAGCATGATACCGTCTACTGCTGTGTACGAAGAGGGGCCGTTCCCCCAGAAGCGTGAGAAGCACACGGTGAAACAACAACAACAACAGGCCACACACCCGCGCTGTGGTGGCGTACGTGGATGCCATACTTCGCGACGCGGCCCCAAGCCTATCGTGCCTAAGTAACGGCTGAGGTAGCAGCGAAAGTCACGTAAGCCGCTTTACCTGGGGTTACGGGGCGGCACGCAGTACACACGGCCGCGGGAAGTGTTATGTACTATCCTTCTGCAAGGCCGTTGGAATTCAACGAGGCAATAAGCGTTGACGAAGTGAGGGAAACCGGTGAAAATGCCCTAACGTACTCATCAAATAAAACATTTGTTTCAGAACTTGTACAACCAGCCGGCTTTGTACATGTAAGGCCTGACTGCGTGAACGGCAGAGGGCTGGGAAGAAGTCGATGTGTTCCTTTAGGCCAACTCAGCGACGTAATATTTACGAGCAGTGGCATTCAGTGCTTATCCTACCTATATACGTATGTAAAGGTATCCACCATTTGACAAGTGTAATGGTGCGCCCCCACACTGGCTAGCCTTAATATTCATGAGCAGCGGCATTCAGGGCTTATCATCTTCACAAACGTGTGAAAAGGTCTCCACCTGTTGACAATGTAGTAGTTCGCTCCGACGCTAGCGTGGTGACCCCTGCGTCACCCTGAGGTAATCGGACTCTGTCAAAACAGATGTATATACACTCTTCATCATGTATAGAAGATTGTTCTCCGGCGGAGGACGAGCGGCCACAAAATCACTGTATACACTTGTCCATTTGTACACTACTCCATATAGATCTGCGACAGAGTGCCCTTCCCCGCAGACGTGGGCGTACGCGTCCCCACATATTGTTCAGAGGAAGCTGAAAGGCGCTAGAACCTTTTTTACTTTTGAAATTACATGTGTAATCAGCGCATACCTACATGTGAAGTACCCCTCTCTCATGACTCCTCTGCCGTTCGCCGCGAGTGATTGCTCAGTTAGTTTGAGTTTCCTTGTCCACAGCAATCCACGTGAACACGGTTCTGTATATTCACGTATTTACCAATATGTAACAATCTGTATCAGCGCCGCTGCGCCGTTGTTGTGCACATGAACATCGTTACTTTGGTGCCTCTTCTGGGACCCGACATTACCGTGGTGACGCAACCTGCATTCGAATTGCGGTATCAGACAGCTCGTGTATCGGTTCGTGATTTACGACGAACACTGGCTTGCGCTGTTACTTTTGTACTTCAGTGACTCGTTGCGACTGAGAAAGCTGTTCGAGCTACATTCGACACCAGTCAATTCCTGAAGCAAATGACTACTTCCGTGTTTCAGAAAGTCGTGACCACATTCGGGACTAGTTACTTCCCGAAGCAAATGACTACTTGCGCGTTTCCGTAAGTCGTGACTAGAATTCGGCACTAGTTAATTCCTGAAGCGAATGACTACTTTTGTGTTTTGATGGAAGTTGTAACCGTTCAACCTTGTTTAACCAGGGTTCTATCCTTTTGATCTGTCAAAAGAAGCTGTTGTCGTTGCACGCTTCAGAAAGTTGTGCTAAAATCTCGGTTTGAAACCGAGGTATCAGCGTTGCCACTTGCTAGGTGTACAAATATGTCAGTGCTGCGTTGACGGGTTTGTTTCGAGTGCCACCATGGGTGCCCTAAAGCGATTGACGTTAACACTGTCACACGTTTATCGACAAGGAGGCAGCCGGCTGCATAGCAGTATGACAAATGAAGGCGTTTTTGCGTGCTGAGCAGGCCGCGTTCGTACCGAGTACTGCACGCTGCCGACTCCACCGGCCTCACTTTTAACGCGACCTTCATTCAAGGGAGCTCAGAGATTAGGGAATACGCACATGTGAACAACAAAAAATTTTATGATGTGGTACGTGCCCGTGCAGAGCAAGTCCCACTTGTGCGTGAGACGGCCGACTCTCCTGGAGTTGTGGTCGAGAGGTGTCTGCGTGAGGGAAGAACTACAGTTCCAGTATCACTGCATTGACTGCTGGAGGATACGCGCTGTCGCTTCTGGAGTAGTCCTGCGCACAGAGCGCTCTTACGACCTCCCGCAGTGTGTCTAAGGACGTCCTTACCCCTCCACACATCAACCGTGGCCGCTTCTACGGGCTGTCCGCCAACGTCTCTCTGATCTGGCCTGCTTCTCCTTAGAAATATACATATATACGCCAGCCTTCTCTGTAACGTGAAACTCATCTCAGAGCATCCTACGCAGGTGAAGTTATCTTCGGCTGATTATATTCTCTGGGGGGCTCATAAATTCTCTGTAACAACTGTGATTAGCAGCACCTTTCTTTCTCTCGAGGAGAAGAAACGCTGTACAATGAGGGCAACGTTGCAGCAACAACGTATGAGCTGCATACTGCAATAGGCTAGATGAAACTGAGCAATAGCTTGTAGCCGGTCCCTGCCGAATACTCCATCACCCCAGCCAGAGGCTAGCCCCAGTCGCCTGAAGTCCTCAGGGAAGAAAAAGAAATATGCACCTTTTCACGGGATAATTATATTCCAATGACTCCATTGTATGCAATGCGCCAGCAGCAAGCAGTACGCAGATCTTGAAATTATGTCGTGTATCAAGTAACATATTTCTGCGTATCTCGATCTGTTGACGTCGAAATTGTGACCAAATTTCCACCAGCCACGTCTCGCACCTGCACGGCAGTGACCGCGGTTCACGGGAGTGGCCAGACATACACAATTGTGTCTACAACATAGGGCACATACACTTTCTCCTGTAGTGACATTTATACTTACACGTGTGTATACATCTACATAGGGTGTGCGTACGTGGCCCCTCTGTGAAGAAGGGACCGGCGTGCTGTGACACAAACATATTGATACAGACACATGTGTGGTTCCTCCAAGGATGCAGACGGCCGATGGCGCCGCACCGCAGAAGTCACATACCTTTGACTGAAAGCTTCTCCTCTAGCGAAACGTTGCTCAGGTGTATCAAGCGTACGTAGTAGAATCCTGTAGCAGCACGCGTATAGGGTGGTGAGCGAAAGCGCAGGCTGCAATCTTATCGAATAAGAGGCGGTTCTGCAGCAGGGGGGAGTCTGAGACGAAGGTCTTTAGTGATTTGGATGCAGAAGCCCGACGTAGGCGTTCTATCCAGGATTGTGGTCAGGCAGTCAGGAAACGTGGGTAAATGTGACATTTTCTGTGCGTTTGCAGTCGCGAATTCTCGCGTCCTCCACCTGCCCAAGAAAATATCTCGCTTCCATGGCGCGGAAACTTTTTCGATGTTTTTGGCATGTTGGTGACCTCGATGGTTTTAAATGACGTAGCTGAGACACTGCATCAGTTGCCCGCGAGAATCAGTATATACGGCATAAACACGTAGTGAGCTCACATGGTCGATGTATATATCGCACAGCTGTGGCAGATCGTTGTGCACGAATTTTAGATCTCACTCTCACAGTGAGTTTTCCTCACAAGGCGGCCGGATGATGCAGGTTCTTTCCTGTAAGCCGGCGACGGCGATGCTTGTGTGCGGAGACTCTATCGCAGGAGTGTCGGTATGCGCATGTCTGTGGTCTGTGTTTTCCTAGGGCACAGGTGCAGAAGTCAAGTCATAAATGTCGGTATCCAGTACATAAAAGTGTCCGCCCAGCAATGTTTACCTAGGCAGTTGTTCCACGGAATCGCTTCGAATACAATCGTATAATAGTCGGCGTCTCATAAAAGAAAGTTGGACAACACAGAGTGTGCAAATGTTTTGGGTGTCCCTCCGGGCCAACTCTTCTAAGCGCTTTCTTTTCTCGCGAAATTTGTAAGAAGATCTTCTTTAAAGCTCGTATAGGTCCCACCTATCAGAAAGGGACGTCAAGATGTCGAGACTACCGACGTGTATTTGAGCGGTACCGGATAGTATTTTCTTACGATTTCACGTTGGGCTAAAGCATGCTGCTATAATGAGTGAGTGCACTAAAAGCTACCCAGAGAGACGGAAGGATAGTGTGCTCGTGGGGCCATACCAGGAACCACAGCTGTATCTGGTGGTTTTTCGGAAGCGCACATACGTTTCCATGGTATTTTTAGTGGACGTGTTGCTTCGACAAGCCGTCGGTAAACATTTAAACTGGCAACCTCGCCTGAATGCAGTTCGACACGCATCTACCGTTGAAGGGGGGGCCCTGCATCTGGGGCTGCAGGCAGCTAGCTTTTTTTTATTGGAGAAGCTGTTGTAGAGCAAAAAGCAACATCACATCCGAAAGAAGAACTTTCAGGGTAAAACCATCAAGTCCGTTAGCCACCTCAGTTGTGATATGGTGAATATACCTGCTTTATGTACAAGAGCCTGTCATTTCCTTCCCTTCCACCTATATGGGGACCAGCGGCTGCAACCAGACCGTACAGCAAAACTGCGTGGGTTCCGCCATCTGGAGAATGAATGCAATCGAGCACTAATTTTCAATCCACAACTGAGCAGTGCCCCTCGGTGATTCCTGATGTCCTGGTGATTACACCGTGGACTGGATGCGCACCAGTCCACGACAGCCGAGGAAGACAGAGACCTGGAATTTACAGCATCCAGAGCAGCCGAGGGCATTAAGAAGCACTCACTGCTGAGACGTGTCCAATGTCTCTTTCTCAAGGCGTGGTCGACTGACGGACCCTAAACAACTGGAAGTCCAATTTTCCAAGGTAGTGCCGGCCAACCACTGTTCAAGTTGCGCAGAATGCTGTTTGCGCCAAGATCATGAGCCCAACGTCGTGAAGCCAGTTCTGTGCTTGAGAATGGAGGAAGAAGGCGTTCTGGAAATCCTCAAAGAAGGATCTCCATTTGTATTAGCAAAAGTACGCCAGTGGTACCCGCACACACTTCCAAACTTCGAACACTCTTTTAAAAAGAGAATGAGCTGGTAGTGTCACTAGGTTCCAGATTCTGAAAAAAGTCCTTTATAGAAAGGTGAAGAGAACACTCTTTCTTTGTGCAACATCTACAGTGGGATCCTCCAGCGCATCTCGTTAGGCGACATGTTCGCACCCTACGATGAATAGCGGTGGTTGACCGACAGAAGCTTTCGCGCTTTGGCGGCAGAAAACAACATCAAGAGCAACAGCACACGCTGTCTGGTCTTCTAGGAATATCTCCCTAGACAGTGTAGGGCGAAGGAAGCACCAGTGTGCAAACCTCTCTTCACTTGAAAGGCGGTCGTCGTTGATTGTGCAAGTACTACCTCCATGGAAGCAGATTGACGTCGACTGTGCGTATAGTGCTAGGGGTGCACAATGGCTTGTCGACCACTGAGTTACGAATGTGGGCAGCCCCACAACGAAACTGTCGGCTACGAGATCAGATGATCTCGTAGCTCGAGTCAGTCCCACGAGGTATTGGATCGGAAATATGATGAGCGCGTACCACGTGTGCGCGAGTGCAACTACTTGTGAAATACGTACGCTCAAGTTTGGATTATATCTGAGCGCCCAGGTGAACCACCGGTGGCGGTCGTTGTTGGAATAAAATATTAACGTCACCTTCTTTACTTCTGTGCTGGCACCGCGATCTCTTGCCATGACTGCTATTACCTACCCATAACCACAGTGCCACGGCGACGCGCCTCAAGGTAGCGACGTACGGTGGAAAGCAAGCTTCCCCCCTATTGTCTGCAGGGACGCGTGCACTTGTGCACTTTTCAGGGAGGCCTACTCAGTGACGGAGAAGGAACCTCGAACAACCTAAGTGTCTGCTGGGTCAAACTGCATCCGTCCGAGGAATATCTCCAGCTTGGATACATTCCTCCTTTGGAGTAAGCCAAGCTCTCTGTGCGGTCTTTGAGGGACATGGAGATATTTTTCTGCTCTGAGCACCAAATGAAAGACTGCAAAGGGACCATGGTCAAACCACCAGAAAGTGTGTCTCGCACCTGAACGTCAGAATGGAACTTCCTTGTCTTTTCAAATGTGTCTCCAGTTTATGCGCGAAAGCCAACCAAGGGCACACCACGAACGCATAAGACTCCCGTAAATATGTGTGGACCGGTTCTGCATACGTCCACGTGCGCGTTCGGCAAGCGTGACTAGCGCTCATGTTTCTCTGTTCCACTGGTGATGCACCTGAACTACTTCGTCGTCCTCTTGTTCCAGTCTCTGCCTCTATTCTAGTCCCGTTCCTCCTGCGCGCGTGCAGTACACCGCAGCGGTATAATGACAACTTTTCCGCGTCATCATACGAGCACTTCAACACAAAGCAAGGGGGAAGCAAAGTTGACACCTGTCTGTGTGTCCTTGTGCAGCCTGTGCAGTGTTTACACAAGTGTTTACTTGTGTAAACAGTTTTCTTTTTTTACATATTTGCACCGGTGTGTACCTCATCAGTGTGAGAGGTGGAAGTCTGAATGTCCGCGGGTATGTACCGTTACGCATGAAAAAAAAGGGGAGCTACCGGTGAGCATGATTTCAAACATTCGGACTTTTGTATTCACTCTTGCGTAAAGACCTTACCCGCTGGCTCTACCGTGGCTTGCAGGTGGGGCGAAGAACAGTCCGCCATTGTCAACATGAACGAGACAAGTAAGTGCGTAAGTACGTGGCGGTCACAAAAGTCTACATTTGCTTGAGCCTGACGTTTTTAACTCACTGCGGGAAGTGACCTGAAGGGGATGTAATGTGTAGTCGTAGCTGGCCAGATGTTTGTATAAACCAGATGTATTACTTATATATTTTTCACCCGTATCTGCATACATCCACGCCCATGCTTAATCGAAACAGAGATAATGCAGTTTCTGGAAGGAAAAAGGGTATCCCTGTGCCAGAAGAGAATGGATATCCGTACTGCTGAATAAGTCTCTATCTGTGGTGTGCTGCCCCTTGGCTGTGATAAAGTATGGCTCAAGGACATACGCAGAGTCGTGCCGTCCGTCAACGGAAGGGCCAATTTTCACTCGCTGTTGATAGAATCCGCCGATACGACGGTGAGTTCGCTGCCACTCAAAGACCTGAGCCACCGAAATTATCGACCACGTTTCTCAGTGTGTACTTTCCTGTGATATGTCGCAGCGGTCTGGCATTCGTCAATGCAGTCATTACAGCGTGATGAGGGCTACGAATCTAACCCTTACCTTTTACATGTCTGTACACGTACATCGAGACGTGGGAACCATCTGCTCCCTTGCAGACGGTTCCAGACAATAGACGTAGCTGGCGTTCGTGTGTCTCAATGCGAACAAGAACGTGAACAATCAAGAGGGCTCGGAAACTGCCCTTCAAGTATAGCTTTTAAATCGCGATGGGTCCCCGCCTGCATGACGGATTGAGTAGCTCGTCCTTCCGCCAACTCTGAACTACAGATCAGTGCACTTAGCAGCCTAGTTGAAACAGTTGCGCCATTCGTGAATAGCGCATTGAAGGGCGGCCCAGGAATTTAAGAGCTTGGAGCAATCTTTGTGCGGCGTCGTTGCTAGCAGGCCTTTGAACTTATTAGCGGGAGCCACAGCGATTTCGAGAGCTGGCTGGAAGGCTTGATGCTACTGACGAGTCGAGGCCGGCCTCTCACGCCTATAGACGCGCCATCGGCGCACGGAGGAGCTTATGTGAAACACGCGAGTCCATTGGAGTACGTACGTACTACACCTATCTGTATGTAACTCACGGCGTGTGGGCTGTTTTGCCAGGATAGAGCAACGTGACGTTGACACTTGCAAAGTGAGACGGAGCTGCGCGCGACGAGCTCCACTTTTCCTCACAAAATCTTTTCATTGTCCCTTGTGCCTGGGGTTCATAAAGGTCCAATCTGTTTATGCATTGTAGATGTGCTTGTGTAGGATTCTCACCGCGGAGCAGCAACTTCAGATGGCCGAAGAACAGAATACTTTCGACAGTTCAACAGGTTAGTATGCGAAGGTGCATTCCCACGTACTGCCAAACACGTGGAAGACATGAGCGTGGTGGGTAGGCTATGCGAATACGCTTACAAGTGTATGCACGTGCGCATCTACAGGCATATATTCATCCGTATATGTATACGTATATATACGCATACATAAAGGGGCGCACATTTTCGCGGGGTGCACACTTTCGCGTGCAAACCGTGTGTATATATCTCCTGTTCCTGAGCCCTTCTTCTATTTGCCTCGGTCGCTCTGCTTGTACGTAGGTGAAGCTGCTTGCACGCAAGTCCTCCAACAAGACAGAGGTGAAGCGATCGAAGACGCATTCAAAGCAGCACAGGTACCCCTGTGTTGCACTCACATCGTTGAGTACAGCTGCCTACAGTCCGAATAATACAAATAGGTGAATCACCGTATCCGGACGGTCCTGCGCGCTTTCTCTAAATGTATGTGCATACTAGACGAACAGTGCGCAAACGCGGCTATACATCCGCGATCAACTCTACGTCTCTTTGAGTTGACACATTCAACCAACTCCGAAGCTGTCCTTAATCTCTCGTAGCAGTCAACCACAGCACACACGTGCACGCGAGTCAAAGTTTATAACGGAACTGAGCTGCAGTCGTAATTCTTTGTTGTATTCTGTCCTGTACAGCTGCAGCGTGAAGTCTGCAAACACCATTGTTCCCCGAACAATAGAGCGTAAGCTTCCTTTTTGGAAGTATTATACCTCGGAGTGGACTAGCAGAGCTGGCCAGGGTACCGGGGAAGAACGCTGCTGCCCGGAAGAATATTTTTGCCTCAGCATGTGCGACACTTCTTCCGTCTTGTAGTGATTATGTACAAGGTTTTCCTCAGGTTGGATTATATCGGATTACATCGGCGACTGGCGGCGGTCCTCGCCAGAACTGCACTACCAATAACATACAACTGTCTCGGTGGCTCCCCTATCACGAGCTTTCCACGCTTCTACACCTGTAAAGTTGTTTCACCTCCTTCGAGTACCTTTTGTCGGCCTCCACCTGAATTTCGGTGGTCTTTTCCTCAACGGATGTTCCATTCCAGGCTTTGTCGTCCGGGTGTTACCAACGAGGCTGTTGAGGCGCTTACGGAAAAATTTACGGAGGTAAGTGGGAGGCTTCTAGCTACGATTTTTCTGAAACGCCACTTTTGCTGGACTTCACTTCCGTCTCTCAAGCCACGTGTGGAATATCGTGTGTCAACTGGGTGACAATTGTGCGCAGCCGAGGAGCTTTCTGAAAACAAAGAATCTACTCACTTCGCTTCCGAGTAAGCGCCTTCGGCTGCACGCGGTCGAATAGTTGTCTCCCGTCAAATCGCTAGTTGTACAGGATCCGTCTGACTACCTTCACCCGTCACGCTGGGTACTGGAACGAGAGCACCTGTCGTTTGTCAACACATCAGCTCCACGAATATGCCTACTCCCGTCCATAATATAAAATTGCGTACCCTGTTTTCTGGAGCGTTTCCACACCTCTACGTCTGGTCCGCGAACTATTCCGACTTACTCGTCTTGATTGTGGTCACTTTGTTCGCCACGTGGCCTTTGGAGTTTTTAGCCTCTCTGGACACAGTTCGCAGCCTCAAAGACATATACTGTATTGCACCAGCGTCCTTTCCCAGGTAGTGGCACTCATAAGATTATAACTGCTTCAGAACAGCAAGACATTGCGAACGCAGAAGAGAACTGCGTTTCCTACCTGTCAACTCCATCTATTTCCCATTCAACACATAGTGGCATTTGTGTACTGCGCGTAGGCTCAACATCTCGTGGCGACGGGAGCATTCTTCATGAATCGCAGCGTGGTCTAACTAGCGTGATACAAGAGCAGGCTCATACCGAAAACGGTGGAAAAGTAGAGTCTCCACCCGAAGTCAGCGACGGAGACGTTTGTGATTCCCCTAAAAGGCACTCTACAGAAATCTGTGCGGCTTCACGCATTTGCTCAGGCGCATCTCCACCAAGATCACGCAGCTGTGGCTGTCAAAATGGTAAGCATGTGTTGTGCAGTTCAACACAACGGACTGGCAACTCCCGCAGCTATATCCGCTAAAATAGTTGGTGTAGATTCAATAAATATAATTTGGGGGCTACCATCACGCAAAGACAAGCGTCGACACTGGCTAGAACTTTCGAGCCTCGCCTCCGCTACGCAGAAAAGCGGGTCGTGTGTAACTGTTGTAGCACACGAAGTGGTGAAGATGCATGATAGAGCGCGTGGTACTGGCGTACGCAAATGTCTGACCCTCCGGCCACCGGTAGATTTGGGCTTCATTATGGAAGTCGGCCCCTCTCTTCGTGAGTGCCCCACCACGTCTCGCTGTCTGACCACGTGACTGCAGAATCGCCGAAGGCTTTTCAACTAAAACACCAGTAGTATAAATGTTTGGCAGACTCCTGTTCCCGCCTATCTGCTATTCTCAGTGATGCCATGTCTTGAGCTGTACAGCTTGCTTGGGCTCTGGCTGTTCACGCCACAGCTGCCACGCTCGGTTTGGTGAAGCGGTAGAGACCGTGGACGACACCAGATCTACTCACGGAGTGTTAGGTTCCCCAGTGTCCCACTCGCACATCGACCATCTCGATGCAGTAGCGGACACGATCGAGCACGATCGTTTCTCTAGACGAAGGTATTACCCTGACGGCGAGGGACTTGAGGATAAAGGTAACACCGTGCACACCTGCGAGTGCACCGGACTTCATCTACGAGAAGAGGACGTGGTTTCCATAGTCAAAGAAGTTGCCACGCGTATCATCAGGGAACGCTGCTTACTCAGTCAAAAGGCTTTTGTCTGCCGCAATCACGAACTGCACTGCCGACCTTCTGATGCAGTGGAGACTGGCAGCTGCTGCAGCAGCGAACGAAGCCATTCGCCAGGGAGTTGCTGCGCAGCAAGCCGACAACAGAACAATGGTGGTGGCCGGTCCTCCACGCGATACCATCATCATCATCATCACTGTGACCCTCATCATTATCATCATCATGATCCATGTCGACACCGCAGGGACGGTGACGACGACCGATCTGGTAGTAACTCTGGATCGAAGAGATGGGCTGGATGCAGGTGCGCCAGTGCCCAATCAAGTCAACAAGAAAGTCCGGTGCATAGCCGACGAAACAGTCTTTTACTCGGCGCGCACGATGCGCCTCTCTGCGAAACTCCCGCTGAGCAAGGCAACAGCCCTCGTAGTGGGCAGCCTCCTCCGTACGACGACTGCGGAAGCGATGGGCAGTTCAATCGACAGCATTGCGTGCCAGATAGACGTGGACACAGTAAACAGCCCAGCCGGCACCAGAGTCAACAACATAATCAAAACAGCTGGCAGCCTAGCGAACACCACAGTCGAAACAACAGCCGAAGTAGTAGTCAGCAGCCCAGCTGGCAGCACAGACTGCAACCCAGCCGCGGAAACAACGGAGAGCACAGTAGGCTGCATAGTGCTGAAAACAGTCCGCATCTTAGTCGGCAGAGTCGGCAGAGCAGTTCGCGTAGCCCTGGAGACAGTCGACAGCCGCGTCGGCAGCGTAGTCAACAACGTAGTCCAGGAAACAGTCGACAATTCAGCCGACAGCACAGTCGGCAACATAGTCGTCAAAACAGTCGGCAGCCTAGCCGGCACCACAGTCGAAACGGCCGGCAGCCTAGCCGAAACGGCAGCCCCAAAAGCAGTCGGCAGCCCAGCCCACAGCCCACCCTACAGCCCAGCCGTGGGGACAGCCGACAGCCCACTGGGCTGCATAGTCGACAACATACTCCTGGAAACAGTAGGCATCCCAGTCGGCAGCAGAGTCGGCAGCCCAGTCGGCAGCGTAACTACGAACACAGCCGACAGCCCAGTCGGCAGCACAGTCGACAACGTAGTCGAGGAAACAGTCAGCAATCCAGCCGACGGCACAGTCGACAACGTAGCCGTCAAAAGAGTCGGCAGCCCAGCGGGCATAACAGCCGAAACAGCAGCCGCAAAAGCAGTCGGCACCATAGTCTACAAGCGAGCCGTGAAAACAGTCGACAGCCCAGTAGGCTGCATAGTCGACAACATAGTTCTGTAAACAGTCGACAGCCCAGTAGACTGCATAGTCGACAGCGTACTCCTGGAAACAGTCGGCATCCCAGTCGGCAGCCCAGTCCGCAACGCAGCCACGAACACAGGCGACAGCTGAGTCATCAGCGCAGTCGACAACGTAGTCGTGAAAGCAGCCGGCAACCCAGCCGGCACCAGAGTCGACAACATAGTCGTCAAACCAGTCGGCAGCCTAGCCGACAGCACAGTCGACAACACACTCCTGGAAACAGTGCACAGCCAAGTAGGCTGCATAGTCGACAACATAGTCCTGGAAGCATTCAGCAGAGTCGGCAGCCCAGTCGGCAGCGCAGCCGCGGAAACGGTCAACAGCCTAGCCGGCAGCATAGTCGAAACCGCAGCCGCAGAAGCAGTCGGCAGCCCAGTCAGCAGGACAGACTACAACTGAGCCGCGGAAACAGTCGACAGCCCAGTAGGCTGCATAGTCGACAATCTGGTTCTGGAAACAGTAGGCTGCCTAGTCGACAAGATAGCCCTGGAAACAGTCGGCAGCAGAATCCGCAGCCCACTCGGCAACGCAGCCACCGACACAGCGAACAGCCAAAACGGCGGCATAGTCGACAACGTAGTGGCGGAAACAGTCGGCAGCCTAGTCCGCGTAGCCTCGAAAACAGTCACCACCTACGTCAGCGACACCCTTCGCAGTCCACCCGACAACAAAGCCTGAAATACAGCGCACAATCGAGTCTCCAGCAAAGTGAACATCCCAGTCCCAAAGATACCCCGCAGGACCACCGCCCCCGGAGTCGGCAGCACAGCCCACTGGATAGTATCAGAGGGAATCGACAGCGCAGCTCGCAACTCAGTCGGCAACATAGTCGACAACCCGGTCCTGGAAGAGCGCAGGAGCTCACTCCGCAGGAGAGTCGTCAGCACAGAGCGGAGCGCAGACCCCAGCGTAGTCGGCAGGGAAGTCGACAGCCCGGTCGGCAGCGCAGTCGACACCCGAGTCGGCAGCCTAGTCGACAGCGGAGTAGAGCGCCTAGTCGACAAGTCAGCAGAGAGGCACTTCGTCAGCCCAGTCATCAGCCGGGTACCTGGCCTGGTAGACAACACAGTCGAGACGGCCGCGGTCAAAATCAACAGTCCACGCCACAGCAGAGCAGAAATTCAAGTCAACACGTTAGCACTCAAGCGAGTAGGGACTGCAGCGTCCTACGTAACGATCGACCTGGTTCATCCGTCTATAGGCGTTGCGATAGTCAGTCTACGCACATGTCTGCGCAGCACTCCAGCAAGTCAGCGGCCCGCGTACCCAGTCGGCAGGGCACGTCCCAACGGGATGAGCAGTCCGTTGGCCAGTGTACTGTGCAGCGGAGTCAACCGTACACCGATGCGCGACTGGGGAGTTGCGGGAGGGACGAGATTTCGTCTAGCGGTAGGCAGGCAGCCGATTACGTTGTTGCGTTACCCGGTCAGAATGGCAGCCGGCACTGGAGTCGTGACAACTCTCAACGCGCTCCACAGTGTAGCGCGAGGAGCGGATCTGGTAACCGAATATTCAGTGGGGTTGCCAGCCAAAGGTGCAGCCCTCGCGGAAGCCATCACAGTAGTAGGCAACCCAGCTGGCAGCGTCGCGATCATCCCCAGGACCCTTCGAGTGGTAGGCCCGGCCCGTTTTCCGCGGAGAGTAATTCGCAGGAGACGGAGGAGACAAGTCATATTCGACCGTGGATGTATGGCACCACTCCTGTCATACGAGTACCGGAGGGCACAACTTCAGTCACGACCGCTGGGAGAGACCACCGCGAGGGGAAATTGCCTCTTCAGCCGAAACAGAGTAACATGCTGAGTCCACTGTCAAGCCGCACGACGCGCTGGCAGCGCGAAAGAAAAAAGTACTCTACCAATCACTGCGATGAGGAGGACTACCTTCGCAAAGCTGAGGGAAGGGCCACGAGCTTCGATGGGAGTCAAGAGAATTCAGGGCGCACGGAGGAGGACAAGCACAGACTCTGTGAAGGTCGTATCGCAAGCCGTGGCGGAGATTATACTCTCAGCGGCAGATCTCGACCCAGCCAGCACACCAGCAAGCAATGCAGCGACCTACCAAGGAGACAGCCCACAGCACAGAACAACTGGCAGTGCAGCCTGCCGACTAACAACCAAGACACAGAGGGTTCAACAGTGAGCCGCCACGAGCAGCGCGGCCGACAGGACAGCCGGCGACGAAGCGGGCAGAACAGCTGGCAACATGGCAGATTTCACAGTCGCCAGGATAGCGGGCAGCAATACTGCCAAGAGAAGAGGCAAAACAGCGAACAGCTGAGTAGGCAAAATGGCCAGCAATTGAGTAGGCAGCACAGCGGGTGCAACAGCATGCAGTCCAGTAGGCAGCACAGTCGACAGCCGAGCAGGCAGCACAGTGGGCAGCCCAGAAGGCAGCACAATCGACAGTCGCGCATGCAGCACAGCAGGCAGCTGAGCACGCAGCACGGGCGCCAGCCGAGCAGGCAGCACAGCTGCCACCCGAGCAGGCAGCACAGCCACCAGCCGAGCAGGCAGCACAGCCGCCAGCCGAGCAGGCAGCACAGCCGCCAGCCAAGCAGGCAGCACAGCGCCAGCCGGCAGGCAGCACAGCCGCCAGTCGAGCAGGCAGCACAGCCGCCAGCCAAGCAGGCAGCACAGCCGCCAGCCAAGCAGGCAGCACAGCCGCCAGCCAAGCAGGCAGCACAGCCGCCAGCCAAGCAGGCAGCACAGCCGCCAGCCGAGCAGGCAGCACAGCCGACAACTGAGCAGGCAGCACAGCCGCCAGCCGAGCAGGCAGCACAGCTGCCAGTCGAGCACGCAGCACAGTCGAGAGCCGGACAGGCAGTACAGTCCACAACTGAGCTGGCAGCACCGTCCACAGCCGACCAGACCGCACAGCCGGCAGCCAAGTAGGCAGCACAGCGGGCAGCCGAGGAGGCAGCACAGCAGACAACCCAGTAGGCAACACGGTTACGGGGAGAGCAGGCAGCAAAGCAGGCAGGAAGATAGACACCGCAGCATGCAGCAGAGCCGGCACCTAAGCAGGCAGCACAGCACGCAGCCCACAGGCAACCCGGCTAGACAACCCAGCGGCCAGCAGAACGGTCAGCAAAACACGTACGCAAGCGGACAGGGTGGTGGCAAATTTGGCGAACTTGAAAGTCAGATACACACGGAGCAGCGTCGCCGACAGTCCCATAGGATGCAGGACGAGAACTGGAGCAAGCAGCTGAGTAATAACTGCAGTCGGCCACCGAGCCTGTACTGGCGCCCCACTGAGCAGCCTAGTCGTCAGCTGTCTCCTCACAAAGATGTGACTGTCGACCGGGGCTCTACGACACGAAATGAGGAAACAAGCATTCAACAAACACCCCAACTGCTACACGACGAGGCAGCACGACAAGATACCCAGCTGCAAGCTGCAAGTTTTCGGAACAACAACAGCTCCAGGAGAGAGGAAAGGAGTGATGACATGGAACGCTCACTTCACAGTGCTGCCACGAAGGAAAAAGTGCCCTACGGCATTAATATTCAGCCGGAAGCGGTACGTCACGCACCGAAGTAATTACTTAATATTTGCGGCTCCACGCATCTGCGAGGGACGGCTAAGCGAGGACTGAGCAGTACACAGGGGTATCATCGAAAGTATGCTGATATGCCCGGATGTTCAGGGCGTACGCGTAGCTGGGCCACTCCTGGTGATCAAGGTCTTGTCCTGCTCTGTGCCTCCAAAGCCTTACATCAACAGGGGAGTAATCCTTAGCAGGTATACACGAACAACCCATTCCCTGAAGGTGGAGTAAACAGTTCAACGTTGATGACCATTCATTCTGTACTGCAGGCTAGTCACCGCAGCTTGAAGAATAGTAAAGACTCACTGAAGTTATACCGAGAGTCTGGCTGTACAAGCACCGATCACCGGGAAGGCGAAGAACAGTCTCAAGCAGGGGCGCCGGCGAACTCAACAGGGCATATAGGCAGAAGAGATGTACGGCAGCCAAGTCGTGCACTGAGCCGCACTCCGGGCCAAACATGGGGTGACTCGGGAATCAAATCGACTGGCACACCACACAGGCACCAGAACACCGAGCAGCAGAAGGACCGCCACAATCATTCGATGGGAGGACCGAACAGCCAGCAGCAAGCACGCGGGACCCACCTTGCACTTCCCCGGAACACCCTCCCCTTAAGCCGACAAAACACTTACAACGGGCTCGTCAACCCAGTGGATCACAACGACGGTGACACTGGCGAGTTTTCTGCGCCAAATCCTACCGACGGTTTGATGGTACCACGCCAGAATCAGGACTCAGCTGAAAAGGATTTTCACTGGCAATTCAGCAGCCCGGCTTCTAAGGCCAGAAGTACGGAGCAGCGGTTAGAAGGTCAACAGGAACCGGGCTCGTATGCGGCCACATACGATGAGTCCTTTGCCAACAATTCTGTGCGGCACAGGGGCGACTCCTGGCGCCGAGAACGAAGCCAGAGGGAGAGCTCGGATTCCCCACGCATGCATCGGTACTATTCGTCAAGCCAGGATAACGACAGTAGCTTTGTTAAAGGCACTGGGTCAAGCAGCTCGGCAGACTTCACTCCACCGGATATTGATTGGGAGGTGCCACAGGCGCAGAGATCAGGCCTGAGCAGCAGGTTGCCAAGCAAGAGTCAGACTGCAGCTCCTGATCCGTACGCTTTTCAAAAGCAACTGCAGAGCGGCCAGCTCAGTCGTCTACCGAGTCGAGCTGCTACGTCAGTCGGTGCTGCCGGAAGCCGACGGCAAGATGATGTGCAGCGGCAGCTGTCTGCGCAAAGACGCCCATCTAATAGAGAAGAAGATGGTTGGATTCAGTACTTGAAGGAAACTTCTCTAGCCTCAAATTTTCCAGATCATTGTGACGTGATAAGAAAAAGCAACAACAATCTGCGGCCGTCTGTTGCAGCGAAAGATTCTTGTCGAGGAGCCTCTCGAAGAGAAAACGGCATGTCGAGCCTACAGGCGAGACGCAGCCGCACCTCTCTCCGAACCGATCTGTCCCGCTTCGACGACTTCGCTTCCCCCCTCGCATTCGCGGCGTCGAGCTACTGTGCCAGCAGTTCCCGGGATCCAACGCGAACAGACAATGGTCGAATGGAAAACCACCCTCACCAGTCGAACCTCGAGCACACGCGAGAAGTGAGCGTTGGGCACAGCCGAGAGCTTAGCCGGCAGCACAGCGGGAAACTGAGAGGGCAGGACAGCCGACAACCCAAGGGACAGGGCAGCAGGCAACCTAGCCGGCGGGGAAGCCAGCAGCCTACTCAGCAACAGACTAGTGGTCGACACAGTGACCACTGGAGTTGGCAACCTAGTCGGCAGGCTTCTCCCGTATCGCGTGGTCCACCAAGTGGTCCAGAAGTCAGAAAAAACAGCTCAACGCGTGACGGGCATTCTCTTCGAAACGGATGTGCTGATAGAGAAGCACTTCCGTGGGAGGAAGAGTCCGAACTTTCTCACCTGGTCCGAGCGTACCACTTGATGCCCCTGGCCGTTTCAAACAGTGTTTTGCACAGGGGGTATTACGAAGACAGTAACGGGGAAGGGCCGCCACTAAATGTCATGCAAATTGTTCGATCCATGAAACATTCCTCCAGCGCTCCACCCGTAGACGCAGCGTCAGTAGATGCCGCGTCTCCCTACTTCAAGGTAAAATTAGCTAAGGGGCCTAGCACGAAGTGTCTGCAGTCACAGAAACTACGTTGGTGTACTCCCCACGCACCCCTATGCAGACCTCGGCACCTTTCAGCGTCACCACATCTCCCCTAATAAAAAGACAGTTTGACATCTGCTGCCGCACCCTCGGAGCACTCAGCGTCCGGGTAGACAAAAGGAGGCCTCTGTAGACAAGCAGGCCGCCGCACGTTAGGGTAGAGACTTCAGTTTGTAGAACTACTGCCACTGTTGGGCGGTATGCAGGATAAATAACGCGTCCCACCCACCTACCCGTCAACGACACTGCCTCGCGTAGGACTTCATGGCTGGCGCCGTTCTGGGTGAAATCGCTTTTCGACCGATAGAGCCAAATATTCCTTCATTTTTCCCCCCGCTATCGTCGTGCAGCTTCAGATGCGGCGCCAATCAGGCGGTACCTGCAGCTTGGTTTCGCTCGATGAAAACGAACAAGGCATGGTCCACGAAATAGCTGAACATATTATCAAGTTCTTGAAAAGGGTAAGACGTCAAGAAGATACCAAACTACCGTGTGCGCTCGCCGTGTCTTAATCAAAGCGAGCCTGTACCTCATTCAAACTTGTGACCCCCGACAAGTGCATATCTCACGACAGATCCCACGATGGGAATAATACAGGCATACGAAGCCTGAAAACTTGTTTAATGTATGAAACCTGCAGCACTCCTTACCGTAGTCTGCTTGACATACGAGGGGAAGCATCACACTCGGCTTTATCAGAAAGGCCTAGTTTTGCAACCCGCGTTGCAGCTGTGACTACAAACTGGTAGTAGGACCAAGCGCGACCCGTGTTCATTCCGGTTCTGATTTTCGCGTGAACAACACAAGCGTTTTCTGGCAAACATCTGCAAGCAAGCATGAACGCGCTCTTGTGTGCGTAGACGGGTACTAGTATAAACGCGTAGGGCTGAGACTGGCGCCGTCGGACTTGGAATGCGCCGTACACGAGCAAAAAATGTGTGTGTCTGCGAGTTCATTTATATATGTATGTATATGGCACTGCTGTTTCCCCTGCAGAAGCGCGGAAAAGATGTGACCCGCAAAAGATGAACAACTCCGGCTGTGCGGATCTAGGACAGCAACAACTTGCAGGTTCGAATCAAGATGAAAATCGGTCGGATGCCCACGGTGGCAGCGAAGGAGCAGCGCTTGCACGTGGGCGTTCGTGTTTCCTGAACGTAGTTCGTTCACCATGCAAAATATTCGGGGCGTCTGCGTGAAGAGACTTTTCTTTTCCTCTGTATGATTTTACTAGAGTGCTTCGTTCCTCATCGGCGGCTCCCGCTCACATATTCTTCACGCTGTGCATTCGTAACTTTTTCAATGCAGTGTTGGTTTCTAATTGAGTTACGGGGAAAACGACTTCTGCAGAATGACTCTTCCTTATGCGCATAAAGCTGGCCCAATACAGTTGTTTTGCTTTGTTCCGCTGTATGATGCAGAGCACAACTATATTTTCAAGAGGCAGATCAACTTCCCCTGTCCTTGCTTAAGCTACGCACACAAGTCTTGGATGTATGGCGCAACCGTAATCCCCAATGTAGTGGGAAGGCTGGCCGAGCGCGAGTGTTTTCCACTGAAGTCTTTGCATGTACGTGAATCAATCATACCTGCAGCACCCGCAGCTTTCTCTTCCTTGGTCACAATCACCACCTCCTTAAAGATATATCCCGCCTGCGACCCTTCTTGCGTACCACTTATCACAGTACGTGTTCAGAAAAAAAAAGCGTGTGGGTAAACACACACGCTCAATCTTACCACGTAAAAGTTCATTTGTGTTAGCTGCGTGATCGATGCGAAAATTAGCCACGCGGAGGCACGAGCAGTGTAAAATTTCCGGTTTTCAAACGGACAACCGCGCCCTGCCATCTCCACGGAAGCATTACCAGAACTCGGTAACGCACAACAAAGCCTCAGAAGGCACTAGCGGTTACGAAAAAGAGATGACAACCCTTTTTGAAAGGTGGCGGCCGATGACTAGTAATTCGCCCGCTGTCCTACGTAGACGACAGTGTTCGTAGGAGAGATTACTCTTAGGTACTAATTGTACGTATTCCTGCTGCTGCTGCAGCACGGTAGCTTTCCTCCCTTCTGCTTCTACAGCTGACACACCTGGTACTATGTTTCTCCGCTTTTGGTGCTCGCAGTTCGCCTGCTCAGCCGATGTACGAAAAAACCGCGTAATGCAGCACCAAATTGCATAGAAGATAGTCTGCTAGAGCGCGCTCCTCAGAGAGGAGAAACGTATTCTTCTCTGACACCTGCAAAGGAAGTCCGACGCACCACGAAGCAAAAGGTGTACACGACAGTTCGCCACGTTCACGAAAAAACGTTCACGCATGCAAAAAACTATTCCGCTACACGACCGTAGAGACGGGTTCCTTCGCGTGTGTTCCGTGTTTGAAAAGATTTGCGTAAGAGTGCCTTCCCTGTACGACAGCTGAGAAGACAAGAAAACGATTTTCTTCATTTGTGAAGCGGAAATACCATTGTGTGCTCGAGCAACTCTAGAATATGTATCCCTCATCTTTCCTACAGTCTTGTTCCATGCAGACAGGTAACTGGTGCTGCTGCGTCGCTACGACTGGTTTGTCGCTACTTTCGGCATTTTGGAAAACACCCGCCAGCGACTACCGTGTAACTGATACTAGTGTAGCATCACCCCGTCGATTCAACAGAGAAAAATTAAGTCCCGCATATAGGAAGCGCGTGTGATTGATACCTCCACTAGCTGCTATCGTCTTCGACAAACAAAGCGCTGCTGAGTACAGGCACACGAATCCGCGGTGACCCACTCACGTGCAGAAATGACGGCCTTCGGGAATTTATGAGGAGCCAAGGACGCAGAGAGTTTTTGCCTTAGTGTAGTGGTGGCGACGAGCACGCAACAGCGTACCCCTTCTTGTATACAGCCGATGTATATCTTCGTGTGTGAGCGATTTCGAAGAGCGACGCGCAGTACGGGCCGACGCAGTGTGGACGAGACAAAAGTGAAACCGAACACGTACACAGAAGAAGTCCGCACGAAAGGGCGCGGAGGTGTGTGTGCATCGCCTAGCACAGAAACGGTTACAAAGAAAATCGACCTAAAAAACAGCCACACGAAGGAAGGAATAATTATCACTTTTTTCAGCCTTAGATGTCCGACAAAGGTGGATGCAGACCTGTGGATCTGGCCCAGCGAACCAGTGACAAGCACATACAGCTGCATCGTGGTGGAGCTTACCACTGTGTGTACACCGCCGTTTCACACGTGTTTTCAAACACTTGTACGCACACACGCATAGTTGTGCCACTTTTGATGTTTCCACACACGTCTGTATATGGAAGATGAAGCAGCCAGATAAGCGAACCAGTGCGGCGTCAGGCGTGCTCTCCAGTGCGTGGGGGACATGTGCGTGAATGACCGCACGTAACGAAGCGACTTCTCCACACGCTTCGTACCGGCAACCTAGCCCGCAGATAAGTAACAGCTCCACAGCCAAGCAAACTCTCTCGGCCCAGTAGGCTTCCATGTGCTGGAATGTGTCTCTTGAAACGATATAGCGGCTGCCCTCCGTTTCACGTAGAGGAGACTAACGAATTGCCACAGAACGTGCGGACGGGTGTTGCTTAGTCAAGAATGATGCGCGGCCCCCCTTAGATGAATTGCAGTCTGTCCTGGTGCAGCTCCAGCATGCAGAAGGCGGTAACACAAGGCACTCCTTCACGTTGTCTTGCACATACACTACTGACGGTCAGCGTGCCCTGAAGGTTATACGTGTACGCATTCAAGAATGGTGGAAAAAAGAAACATGCGGCTAACCTGCGTTCTGAGGCAAACCGTGAGGACAGCCGTGCCTCCGCAAGAGAGTAGGGCGGCCACGAAGGCGTTGCGCGGGAAGCTGGTGCCGACGATGACCACGTAGCAGCTAAGAAGAGCAGCCATGAGCAAGAGGGAGACGATGAAACTATCTATTAGAATAATAAGGGGTGGTTGTGTGCGTCGATAGGAAATCCAAAAGGACTTGAAAAGGTGTCCTCCGCACAGCGAAAACAGATCCTCTGGTGCGCTTCGAGGAAAGAACGGAGACGGAGGGAAACCAGATGCATAGCGCTTGACTTCTGCACCAGGAAAAGATGTTGCATAAGGCGCGTGCACTGAAGTCGAGCTCAAGGTATGAGAGATGGTAGAAGTTGATTCGCCTGCCTCTGGAGCGCAGGAATTCTCTTCGGGCTTCGTGCGCCCCCTGGCAGCTCTCCGTCGGAGTTTCGTTCGAACAACACCCCCTGTTTCAGAAACCCCTTCTTCTGTAACGAGGGCAGTGCGCCGTGCAACAGAGCTGGAGTCTTCTCTCGCAGCCTGTGCAGAAACTCTCTCTTTGGTCGTTGCAGGCCCTGCTGCGTCCGAAGGCGACGAGGGGGCAGCAGCTGACGCAGAACTGGTGGGCTCCATCGGCCTTCGTGTTTCTGCAGACGCGTCCGAGTTTAACAACACGTTCTTATACGACGCAGACGTGCTTCCCTTTTGGCTGCACGCAGAAGCAGCAGAACAAATTCAAAAGGTAATTCGTGTGTGCATCCCTCCTCCTTCTTTTGACGGCGGATTTATGTTCATATTGACCCTTTTCATTCCTCTGTCATTCAGCGGCTCGAATGCATATCGCCAAGGTGACCTACTA
This sequence comes from Sarcocystis neurona, assembly GCA_000727475.1. Classification (NCBI taxonomy): domain Eukaryota; phylum Apicomplexa; class Conoidasida; order Eucoccidiorida; family Sarcocystidae; genus Sarcocystis; species Sarcocystis neurona. The sequence goes on along the minus strand of KL647289.1, from coordinate 1,059,046 downwards.
TTTTGCAGCCTTTTGGGTAAACAACCGGTAGCTGCAGCAGCACACCCTTCTACGTGCAGTGCATAACTCATTCCCTTCTCGTCCGGAGCAGCCGCCGGGCTTCATTCGTATATGTATATATATTTTATCTCTGTATGAATGCAAACATATATATACATTTATATATATATATGTATACAGACATTCGCAGATGCCAATGCATCATTCCTGTCGTACAAAAAGGTCAACTCTATCACGCGTCACTGCGTCGTAAGAGGAATCTGGCTGCGTCTTTATCCAAGTTACTCAGTCCTGCCAGTACAGAGGAACAGGGACGGAAAGACGCGTGTAGCTACATATGTGTAGAGGCACATACGTACACGTAAATAGACGCGTGTACGTATTTGCCTACATCTATAACAAGTGTCTCGTTATGTCCACATGCACACACACCCATGTGCATATGTATCAACGTGAATATACGTGGTTTTCGTTTGCAGTCGCAGTTCGGTCTCTCTTTTGGTGGAGCCTGAACTTCTGAAAAGAAAGGTAACGGTCTCTACTTCATGCGACACAACCGTGACTGCTACTTGCCAAATACAGTAGAGACAGACGCAGAACGGTGATGGAGCCTGACGGATAATTTTGCTGCCCAATATAACATCAGCGCAAGATCGGGCTACTCGAAGTGTCGCAGAGGACCCTTGCACTCGCACAGAAAAAGCTGCGATGCAACCGTGAACCCAACCTTCTTTTCGGTATAAGTCTCGCAGAAGCAAAAGTCGTGGCGCACGCTCTACAGCAGCCTTTGCTCCCCGTCGGTGACAGGGGGAACTGACTGAAGTACGCCAACGGGTAAATTTCAGAGCAACCCCTTCCCACATTCCCGACGGAGGGCAAATCCAGCAGATATTCTGGGTGTCACACACACACACACACACACACACACACTTACATACGCACATGGCCCCATACAGATGTACACGTCATGTGGCAGGAGTCACCATGTGCCCCCGCAGGGCAGTGACCTGGGGCCCAATACCTTTGCGCGGCAACAGTGCTTTGTGGCTGATAATGTATACGACCGCATGAACAAAGAAACACCCAGCAAATAAGGAATTCGTTTCTGACCCAAGAAGCAGACGCAGCACGGAGGAGTGCACAGGTGGAAATTTATTATACGGATGCGTACGTGCGACTGAGGTGCTGGGGTACCTCGCGGCATAGCCATGTGCACACGAGTATCGAACCGTGAATAGAATCTCTGCAGGAGACACGACGTTTCCCTTAACGGCGACTAGTAATTCAGTCGACGCACAGGAATGCAAATCCGAGAAGTAGGAAGAAGTACAAGAGAACACATGAACGAGCAAATACACACGCATGCCTGTGTGCGTCTATGTTCCTTTGCCGTGATATCACTAGGAGTGGTGGTGTACACTGACCAAACCGTGACGTCCAGATATCTGTATTTATGCTTGCTGCTTCGCAGACTGTGCTGCATCGCACCTTTCGCGTGTTATACGCCCCGTGGTGATCCGTACATATCCCCTTATAAATGCGAGAGTCGGAAGACAAGGACCAAAAGTTCCTGCATCATCAGGGCGTACAGAGGCCTTTCAACCCCCACTGTTTCCCGCATTCTCCCACCGGCATCACGCCAAGACTTTCCTGAGTGAAGCACGTGTTGCGAAGCCGGCTGTTGACCGGCTTACAAATGATATCAGTGTAGGAGAAGCGTAAGTTTACTCACCAGTAGCACGAAGGAAGAAATCCACGGCGGGACAGAGGAAGACTCCGGTTCCGTAGCTTTAGAGAAGATCTTGACAACTGAGATTCTGACGGTTTCGCGGTGGCCGACCCTTGCGTTCTGACAAACCTTCTGTGTGGCATTACTTCATTTTTTCCATGCACTTTCTGCAGTCACGACCATTCAGTGTGGCATTATTTTACCAATTCCATGCACTTGCTGCAATCACCCTAACAGAAAATGTATGTCCTCCACGTAGCAGCGTAGATGTGTATTTACGCGTGAAAAGATCCTAGTGAGAATTCAGACGAAGTGTGACGGTTGTCTGTGAAGAGAGACACAACCACCAAGGTGTCTTCTCGTTGAAGAGCAGTCTACTCGCTGGTGGTTCACGGGTTGGCAGTGCACGTCTTCTTACGTGTGGAACGCTGCAAAGGACATGCATGCAGTCTGAAGGCTGAGTGCGCGAAGAAGCACGCAAAATGACATGTTTAGTAGTAGCTTCTGTAACGGGTGACGTCGCATATAGACAGAGGGCATTGCACGGGTCCACGCATTTGATAATATGTAGTAGTTGCGCCCACCGTGCAGGCACACATCTATATTTTACATTGGTGCCTACATTAGTGGACAGACAGCGGCACGTTTACGCTAGAGGTCCTCCTCGCTGCGAAGCTGCACACAGGAACAGCAGCTAGTAAAAGGCGAGAGTACGCGCTTTATCGGGCGCAGTGACTTTCCCAAACATATATCTCTTTCTGAGTTGTCGCAGAGTGTAACTGCCTTTCCTCATCTAATGAGTTCTGGTACGCCCTTCGTTGACAAGCATCCTTGCAAATCTTTAAGACGCGAACTGGGAAGTTTTACCGCAGAACACCGAAAGCGTGCAACGAACGTGCAGTTGATTCGGAAGGACGCGCTCTAAAACATTTTGTGGTAGATGCAAGAAGAATGTGAAAAGGTGTATACATAGATAAATTTATGCGCATCTGCATACAAGTAGGCCTTTCATAGCATTCCTCCGTTTCTTTGCATGCAAGCCGTTCCATGCTTTTTTCCACGAGCACCGCGCAGGGCGGCCGCGTGTGCTAGCTTGCGCCTCCGGTAACACGCGCGTGTTACCCTAGGCGTGTATCCGTTAATGTATTCCCATACATGTGTGTATATATATATAAGGAAACGTCTGCGAACGCCCGCAGCGTTTTACGCGCGCGTATACTGGGGGACGGACGAGAAAGCGCGTGGGAATCAAGTGCTTATACGTACAAGTTGCGAGAGATTTTCTTCAAAATAAAGCTTATAAGGGTACATGTGAGACGACACGCACCTACCTGCACCTACTGGAAAATCGAGGAGGCCTACGCATGAGAAATGTAGATCTATAATGTTCCAGGGAGTAGCACATACACGAAACTCGAGGGCACGAAGTCGACACACGCGTAGAGGGATGAAGAGTACACATCATAATTTTTACGTAGACATGGACTGATGGTGTGCGGGCACGAGCTGCTCGAGTGTCCCCGCTACTCAGCCACTTCAGGTAAACAGTACACAAACAGAGATATGTTCGCAATTCTAACGACGTTGAAGAAGTGCGCTTTTCCCAAAGTTAAGTTAGGGGAACTATACGTGGCCAAAAGTTATCCTTTAGATATCCGAAACTTCGACAGACCTGCAGGGGATCACTCTTCAAAGCCTGTCTTTGGCGAAAACAGGAAAAGCTAGCTCAACTGTGACGAGCTAGTTCGTATAGCATTTGTTGAACTCCGCACCATTGAACGTACAAAAGTGATAACTTCGTCTAGGGAATGAGAGCGCAAGTCAAACGCACGACATTTCATGAACGCATAGGCCAACCGCGCATTATCCACGGGACGTGTACCGCATCTGCCTCACAGTGTCAGAGACAGGCTGTCTTCATCTAAGAGTGTGACTATGAATGCCGTGAAAGTGTCCGGCGGGCTTTGTTCATGACAGTACACCACATTCCACGTCCGACAAGGCGGTGTGTGTCATTGATGTCGTAAGTCCTGTGGGAAATGGTGACCGCGGTTAGCACCTTTCCTGGGATTCATAGATAGGCCTGTGGCTTATTATGCAGGGCTCGCTTCCCTGCGACGCACCTACGGAACTATTGTAGAGTTGAAGGCTGAGAAAAACGCTTGATACTTCTGCTTCCGCATCTCTACGTGATTCCTTTTTTAGCGAAGAGACGTTGAAGTCAAGTAGAAGCGAATAGGTTGGCAAGCAATTACGTAGGCGTGCACTCAGAGAAGTAGCGACAATCTGAGAACGGAAAGCGTCTGCGGAATATGAACATGCTCGCGTAGGTTGATATATTTAAGTGACGGCTCAAAGATTTTGCCACATCTGCGTGTTGCGGTGCGAATGGGTATAATCATATGCACTCGTAAATATACGTGCACTTAGGCCAGACGCTTCCGAACTGGCAGAGGCCCTGAGTGTTTGAACCGTGGGCTGAGCGCATTTTGCTCTCTACGCCTGCTGAAGGGATGGGATTTACGGTAAGGCGACTCTTTATTATAACGGACAGACAGCGCTCATATAGAACTTCTTTCCCCCTACGCTTCCTTGCGGGCATTTTTGGTCACTACTTCCGCCTGTAGATAAGCTCTTCACCGTCCGAACGATGTTCGTGTACTTCGAGATAAGCAGCAGCACATCAAGAGAAGCACAAACCACCAGGACGCCCACACCTAGCCGGCTGCGGGGTTATGTGCAAGCGGACTTGTGTTGCGTACTTGTATCTCGTGGGAGTAGCAGACTCAGATGCTAAAAATTGACCGGAAGTTCCCCGTACACTAAAGCAAAACGCGTTTGTGTAACTAGCGGATTCTCATGCACATTAATCCATGTATCCTTTCGCTGTGGACCATCGTGCCTCTGCCGTGCATCTTTAAATACAGCAGCAAGGACACGCCGGCAACAACAGGATATAACGCAGCTTAATCCCACCCGTAATGTGTCCTCCTTTACAGGAGGGTGTGGCGTACAACTCTTTTCCTAATCGTGGAGCTGCTGTAGCTTTCCACAGTTCTCCGTTCCCACATGTGTGTGAATATGTAAAGACGAATTCTTGTACCCCAACGCACACACCACTGTGCGCAAGCGTCCTGCGTCTGCTGCAGTGAGCGCCTGTCACGTGAGCGGGCCAGCCTCCATCAGCATGACGCGCTCTCCACGCCTCCAACAGCACACACACCCTTCTGCATATTGCCCAAAAGACAAAAACTTTCAACTTCATTTCAGCAAGTGATTCCATTCAATCGTAGGCTCCGGCGTGCGCGCGCTACGTTCAAGGAGATTGTCTTACTGACGTGGGCAATAAAAAACACCAATGCGTAGAAGGTGAGACCAGAATTCAATAAATTTCTAAATCGTGTCCGTTGAAGACAGAGAGGAGCCAACCGGCGCGTACCAGCAGGAGGGTTTGTACTTTTTACATGGCACGAAGCACACAGCTGCAAGTGACTCGCATGCGCAGTATCATTTTAGACTGTGTCTCTAATCATTGCCAAGAGATCTCCACTTACAGCGCGTTGAGTACTGCGTTCAATCAAATAGTTGCGAAGAGCCGAGTCGCAAGCCCTGAGACGGGTTCTGTTGCAAAGGGCGTTGAAAGCGACCACACGAACGTCGGCCGGCCACATCTCCTCGAAGTCCGTTGGCAGCGTACTGCGCGTGGTGGTTCGTGTTTGGGGTGAATCTGCCTTGTACTCTGCCGCTGAGTTACCTAGGGACCCACCCCGACGTCAGCGTCTGCAGATTGATGAGAGACTGCGAGATGAGCTGTTGGCCGCTACAACGGGAGCAGGCTGCTTCCTGCCTTTCTTCACTTTACCTTCCGCTTTGCTGCCGCAAAATTGTGTACCGGAATTAGACGCATTTGGAGTTGCGACCACAGCGGGGTTTCTGCACAATCGTTATGTCAGTATGCATTCATATCTTCAAAACCTACGAGTAACTCAAATACAGTTGTACACAGAATAGAATAGTATAGCGGCCAGTATCGCTGGCCCCCATAGACCCGTCAAAAACCTCCGCCATCTACAGAGAAAAAGTCATTCATAGCGCTCCGTTGCTGATGCACTCAATGTCCTTCTTGCATAGGTCGTCCACAGTTAGGTCGCACTCGTCAGCGGTACCAGCGGCAAAAGTTATAGCCGGACGCACAAGGCTCTCTAAAACAAATTGGGAACCCGCTCTACCGTGAAGAAACTCGCTGGTTCTCCTACAGCCATAAACACGGTCTATCGACAAGCGCGCGCCACGAACGGCGTGTAGCGTAGTCGCTCGCACGTTGCGCCCGCCCACGAGATACAGAGTTTTGCTCGTAGAACTGTCTCCACCGCGTGTGCCTTTCCTCAAGAAGCCGCTACTTGGCCGCTCCGCAGGGGCAAATTTTCCAGCGTTAATTTCTCTGACGGCAGCTGCAGGCAATCTTGAGTGTGTTCCTGTGCCCGCAGGTACCTGCACGCATGGGTCTGGTTTGCAAGTAGGCAAACAGCTCTCCTGCATCGCTCGCGTTGAGCGAATTCCTTGTTTTTGTGACTGTTTTGTGCGCCTCTGCGCAGCGCCCATTTTCAGTTGCTTTAGGATTTTTGTAGCTCGACACCGAGCCTCCCCTGTTGATGTTGAGAAGCTTGCACCGGAAGCCCCCCTTGCTGCAGTGTTACTATATCCATCTTCTCTGTCAACATTGCCAAAACATCCCGCGCCACCTGCTGCAGCCGAAACCCCTGGAGTGTCTGCTGTCGCGGCCTTGCGATCCCACGCCAAGCGCCCCGCAGCAGGGGGGCAACCACTTCCTCTCCAGTTGCCGACAAGGTGACACCCTGGTGTTTTTGTCGTGGCGGCAGCAGGTATCGGGGACACAAAGGATTGATCACCAGGAGACGCCACTTGACGTAACACTGCCGTCTTGTTTGGCGGCGCGACGGATGTAGATTGCAGGTAATGCTGTTGGCCTCTGTCAACCGCCCTTTCATGCAGTTGCGCCTGTTGCGAGGGTACCGCAGAAGTGAATCGCTGCTGCTTCGACAGCTTTAACGCTTGCATCTTAGCAACTGGCGTCGAGAAAGCATGACCAGCCTGTCTTTCGCGACATGGAGATAAAATACCCCTGCCATTCCCTCTGCCAGCCAGGTTGCAAGTCCCTGCAGTTGTCACTGCATTGCCGCTGTTTTCCTCGCCGCTTTTTTGCTCGTTCAACTGACAAAATGGCTGCTGCCAGTGGATGGCGACAGTAGCGCCTGTTGACCGTACGTTTCCCGTCGGATAACAGCTTTTGTCCGCCTCTGAGGCTGCAGGGGAGGCAGACGCTGGAAAGAGCGTGTCGTCCTTTGCTGCTGAGGTTGGGCGGAAGTGCTGCTTTGCTAAAGTGTCCTTCTTCGATAAGCGGATGCCACAGGCACACTGGTCGCTGCAGCACTCGGCAACAGTCTGAACGTGCTGTGACCGCTCCGTCTGTGCATGGAGATTTTTCGCTTGACGACAGAAACTTCGGGGGCGTTTCCGTGCACTCCCGCTGTTACTTGCCTCTGCGGTTTCCCTATCGGACCCTGGTGTCTCAATATTATTACCACACCCCTGAGGTGTACGGTCACCTTTTGCCCTCCTTTTTCTACCTTTTCGGCTAGGAGTGTGCCCTGAAAGTGGCTGGTCGTTCTGCTTCGGTGCTATCGACCCCGTCACTACACCGTGAGCGCAGCGCTGCTCTCGTACGACGTCAACCTGATGGTTGCTGTGTGGCCGCTCTGCTGCTGTGTCTTCTTGCAGCGGCGGTAGCCCATCGCGGTCCGCTGCAGCATTCCCCTCCTCCTCGCACGCTGCACACTTGCCCACTTCAGCAGCTCCTTCGGCGTCACTCTGTTCTGCATTTGCTCCGGCAATCCAGTCTAACCCTGTCGGTGGACCTCGCCCGCATTCCACCATCTGCTGTTGCTGAACCTCCTGCTGCTGTCGTAGTTTGGCAAGTTTTTGTTCGTGCTGCTGTCTCTGTCGAACGCGGCAGTCGGTCCACGTCCATTGTCTATAGGGGGGGGGCGTGGGGCAGAAGCATGCTTGCTGGACGCTGATACGGTCCGAAGCATCGACAGCTGCATTCATCACCTCACGATACCAGCTGCATTCTTCGCTTGTTAACGGGTCGTTTCGCCAGTCTAGTTCGACTTGGCACTGTTGCTGCCACCAGGACTCTAGGGCAGGGAGCACCCATTTCCTGAACAAAGCCGCACCGCTCTCTCCTCCGTTTACTCTGCCACCGAGAAAGCGAAAGCCGTTGCGAAGCAATTCTCCGTGTATCCTCTCTTCCTGCTGCAGTTGCTCCTCTAAGCGCCTTTCCAGCAGTTGTTGCTGCACCAGCATGTCCCGCTGCTGAAGTCGCAACATCGCTTCCTTATCCTTGTTGCTTTTGCTTTCCGAATTTTCTTCACTTTCCACCTTTTTTAGCTGCAGTGACGATGAACCGCCACCGTCTTTCCCGCACATGTCTGTTTTCATTGCTGCTGCTCCTTTCACTGCTGCTGTTCCGCTGCTGCAAGAAAACACGGCCCGCCCGAGCACTGAGGAAAAACTACCGCGCTCGAGTAGTACCTGTTGTTCTGAGAAGGTCGTACGTTGCTTCCGTTGCAGCTGTCTTATTTCGTGTTCCAGCAGCTGCTGTGTGCGCGCCAGCGCAGCACGCTTCTGCTGGAACACAGCCATTAGCGCAGCGCTGCGTTGGTGCTTCAGACGGGCCAGCACCGGGTGGGACGCACGAGTCTGGGGGGAAATGTGCGTGTAGTGCTGCTCGTCATACACTTCTGAGAGAAGCAACTCGGGAGGTGCTTCTCCAAATATCGAAAAGGGATCATAACACTGCTGTCGCTCCAAGGCGTCGCGTAATGCCTGAGGCGTCGCCCAGTCTGGAACTGCCTGCGGGCGCGCGCCGCCAGCAAGCGCCGCCGAAACAGAGGGAAAACAAGGTGCAGCAGGGCTTCTTTTATCCGTGGACGGTGCGTCTATGGTGGAGGCTGCAGGAGGGGCATTATCGCTCGCGCACTGCGGAACCGGATGTGCAGAAGAAACGCTTAGACTCGTTGTGCCAAACGTCGTAGTGGTGGTGTCGTTGCCTGGAGCCGCCGCAGCTCCCTGCTGTTGCTTTTCTTGTTGATTTTGTTGTTGCCGCAGGTATGTTTCCACATGGGCTGCGTGGTGCAAACCTCGAGCGTAGTATAAAATGTGGACATCCTTCCGCAGCAGCTCCATGGTTTCCCTTTCGCACCTAAAAGCAAGGATTATCATCAGTCACCGATACACACGGCCTTCAACCGCCCACGAAATTTCCTCCACACGTGTTTGCAACTTCTTGTTACATGTAGACGCATGGATTCCTTTAAAGTTTCGTGCACGGACCACACATACACATACGTGAGTAATGCCTGGGCGAGAAAGACACGTGGAATGCCACAAGTCGGCCCCAACTGCTGACTGTTCACGAGCTGCCTCAGCAGAATAGACTTCATAAATCAGTGAGCAGAGTTGCCTTCGGAGATTGTTTATCCTCACTGCGGTACTGCCAAATCGGTGTTGCAAGTGCTGGCACAGCACAGAACGGCAACGACTCACACGAACAAGAGGCCTTTGTGCTACTACTGTCCTAAGAATGATGTGCAGCAGGTGGCGGAGCGTGGACGCGTTCTTGCGGCGCCATCACGTGAAATGGCAGGGAAATATTTGCGCACTACAGGTTTTCTGTTATTGCGGCAGCTGCACCACGTGTTCTGCCATGCTGCTGCATGCAAGAGTGACAAGAGTGACGTGTCAACGCCGAAGCGATCTAGGTGCCGTATGTGTGTGTCAGACTGCCCCAGTCGCCCTGACCGTCTCTTCGTGAACGCCACAATCTCCACGAGGGCGTCGTAGTTTTCCTCGAGGCATTTGCTGCGGAGGGGCTTCAGCACTCGATGACCGAAAACGACGCTGCCTGGCACATGTCCCTCGGCTTGCCGCTGCTGCTGCTGTCCTTGCTGGTCACGATCTGATTCGTTATCTGCTGCGCATGCTTCGGTTGCTGTTTCGACATTACAGCAGTCCTCCTGGTGTCTAGCTGCTACGTCCGGGCGAACCGAAGTGTAGCCGGAGGCAGCAACAGCGCCAGCAGCAGAATTTTGCAGATGCAGCTGTTGCTGTGGGTGTCTGCTGGTATTACGGATCAATGCGCAGTGCGCTCGAATGTTGTTTGACAAGTCGTCCTCTGCTGGTCCTGTTGCCTCCTGCCCTTCTCGCTCGTATGGTAGCAAAATCGAGTGCGAGGAAGTCATGTCGCATCCTCTGCCTCCAGATTGGATTGACTCCGCAGTCGTCGAAGTAGAAGAAGTGAGCGTCAGTAGTGCGGACGGATTGGAAGACGTCTGCACAGCTGCATCAGCGCAGGAAAAGGATGAACCAACGGAAGCAGGTTCAAGCGAAGATGAGTACGGAGTGGACGCATTGTTTTTCGCATACGGAAAGGTGTTTTTCGAGAACAGTGTGCGGGAAGAATCATCCGCAGGAATGGTAGGAAAAGCCAGCGGCATTTGTTCTTCAATGTCAAGGTACTGTTGCTGGTGTTCCGGCGCCATCGTCGCAGACCCCGTTGCTGTGTCGCGCGAGTCTCCACAAGTTGTCATGCTGCTGCCGCTGCAGGTCGTTGTGGTGTCGCTACACTGCAGGCGAGACGATGAAGGACCAGCGGAACACGAACTTCCCATAGACGCGGACGCAGAGGGAGGTGCAGTGTACTGACATGAATCCAGGTGAGCCTCGGGAGAGCCTTCTTCCGGAGAGACCGCGTGTTTGAATGCGCCGAGGTCTCGCTGCGCCTGCCCATGCTGCTGTTTCAAACGTTGTTGCAGCTGCTTCCTTTCTGGGTGCTGCGCTGCCGATTGTGCGCTGACGGTCCACCACGCCTGTCCGCTTCGTTTTAAGTCCATGTGGTCCAAGCTTCCGCCTAGGGAAAGACTGTTCTTTCCGTAAGGCAAGGCGCATTCATCACCTCCCCAGCTGCTGCTGCTGCAGTCGCTGCCAGAGTTGCACTTGTTGTAGCTTCGGAGACCAGTTCTCACAGCGGGACCGCAATTGTCAGGACCGCTGTTGTTGCTGCGGTTGCGATCGTGTTCACTGCACGAATAGGCAGCGCCACCAGCACCTGGCGGGACAGCATCCCACTCAAGTGGATCTGCAGCGTCAACTGTGCGTGCTGGGGGCGGAGAAATTGCTACATTTTTTGCAGAGCTTTTGCCGCCTTCGAGCGCTACTACAGGTGGCGCATCTGCTTGTCCTACAGTGTACTTGTTTTTTCCATACAGACGCACAGACGCCTGTGTAAGAGTAGACTCCCCCCGTCTCTCTCCTTTCTGCAGCCTTGCGCGCTCAGATTTCATCACAGGAACAGAAGCACCGATAGCAGAAGCATCACCTGTTCGATGCCGTACAACGCACCGCGAAACACTTGTTGCTGCGAGGGAATCATTCATTCCTTTGTTGGTTCTTTGACCTTCCTTCGAACGGCAAACGGCCTGCCTTTGCAGTGCCCTCTTTTGCCTTTTGTGCGAAGCTCTTTCGGCAGTCGGCGGTGTACCTGCATAGATTGCATCTGTCTCCCTGGAAGTCGCGGCGTTGGTGGCCCTGATCCCGCTGCTTAAGGAACGCGTGGGCACTGATGGTGGACGCTTCAAACTCGAAATTCCCACAGTTGTTGCTATACGCGTGCCATCATTATTACACGAGCCACGTCGCTGCTGGTACACAGAGCTTCTCATTGCCAGCGCCTCAACGCGGCCTGACGACGGCTGATCGCGTGAGAGACGGCGTTGAACGTGGGTTTCTTTGCCGCTACTGATGTTGGTTCTATCGCCACTGTTCTCTAGAGCAGCAGGCGGACTGTTCCATAGTGATCCAAGAATTGGTTGAACCAGGCCCTCGAAAAGGCGGGCTCCGAGTGATGAGCTTTTCATCCTCCATATGAATATATGCGTGGATTTAGATATATGTGGATACGTACACGTAGCACAATGCGCACAAGCGAGCCTCCGCAGGCGGAGCGTTCGAGAACGCCGCTGGCTCTGTGACCATGGGTCAGCGGCCGCGATTACAGGCAGATGCAGCACTGTGGTGATGGTGGTCTGTGCAGGTGACTTCGCGTTTTACAGCAAGCCAGCAGCAGCACTAATGGCACCACGAGGTGCACACCTAATACAGTGGCCACTTGCGAGAGCGTGGACGGCGGAGTTGTGGACGTTTTATGGAAGCGTCGAAAGTGACCCGTCAGCAGGCACCATCGAAGAATAACACTCACTCGCAGAAACTTACGAATGTAAGTTACGTGAATTATAGCCCCTTACGGTGTGAAAAAGTTCGATGCAAGGACAATTAGATATCTACTACGCCGTTGATTATAAACACGTATATCCACGTAAAACCGCAGAACTACGAAGACTCAGCAGATCTCCACCGGATCAAGTCTATGCGTATCCAGGACTGTGCACAGAAATTGTCTATGTGATGAGCAGTGCAGAACGCACTTCCCCTCCACAGATTTGATGAGGTCGAAGAAGTAAGCCTCGATGTTTTCTTGGAAAAACTCTGCCTACTCGAGCCGGTTTCGCTTGTGCCGTAGGAGTTACAGACGGCGATCCAACATAGGCGTTAAAAAGAAGTGAATGTTGCGATGAGAACTGAGATTTTTCAGACTTAGGAAAAAGAATGCGGAGAGACGAAGCAATTCTTTGAAACTCTGCACTTGCATCGTGGCAGCGGAAATCGGCCTTGTGCCAGCACAAGGGGAGAAAAACAGTAGACCGTAGAGAGGCTTGCGGGGACGTGCCACGAAGTTGCCCAAGGAGGCGCGGAAGACGACGTACACATGGAGGGTTAAAACGCCTACAGTAGAAAGTGCCAAAAAAAATACAGGACATCATTTCATTATCAGTCTTAAAGGAGCACGTGCAGCTACCCACCCGTTCAGGAAAGGAAGCAGCGTGCGCGGCGGCGGCGCCCGCAAACTAAAGAGAGAACTACGCATGAAGTAAAAATGCGGCCTTTAAAAGTGGAAAAAGTCAAACAAGAAAGGGACGAAAGTCGAGGCGTCGTGGGAACGACAAGGAGATTAAGACAACTGATCGTACAGGGGTGGGCGATTCGGTAGAAAAGGCGCACACACAGGCCACATTTTCTGTCTTCCTTGCACCAAGCACTCAGTGGGTTAGTGTGTGGAGAACGAGGTCATGTTCATGGCCTCGGCCGAGTGCAGGGCGCAGATTCTACGGTATACCAGGACGAATGAACCAGGACGGGCGCTCATTGTCGCGAGGTGGCTCGAGCCAGTGCTGGAGGACGCACAACGCAGGGTTCCCAAGAAGGGATGTAGAGCACAACAGTCGGTCTTGGAGATCTATGGGGAGAAGGGGGCAAACATCCGAGCTTCATCCCAGCTTTGGTCAAATACATTTTCAAATAGTAATTTTCTGTGTGAATACTGTGCGCATTCGGGAGTGGTTTCCACTACAGGTGTAGTGCTCCAGGTGCCCGGCGGCACACCTGAGGACTGGCCACTAGGCCACATCCGCAAGACAACGAACGCCATGAACCGTGGTTGTGTCGCATGAACGGACTTGCTGCACTGGCATCACGGCTGTAGATCAACACGTCATCTTTCCCAGTTTGTAAATCCACTTTTATGGTACTTGATGTCATCCACGTACAAAAATAGTGGCTCTTTCTTCGAGCATCGCACAGTCGTGTTTCTCCCACATGACAGTGTACGGCGGCTGCCACGGGTGTCACGTCTCGCATGCTGTCCTTTTCCGTTCGACACTATTTTGTAGGGTTGTCTTGATTCAAGAAGCACCCTTCCTGGGAGATATTAAGCGTGGACGCATCCTACGCGTGGCCAGCCAAACGACTGCCTACCAGTAAAAACGAACCACTTCTCCTTACAGTGCGTCCGTGGTGGTGCCGACCCTCGTGTAATTCGTACAATGTGAAGAGGCTCCTGTAGAGCGTTCCGCGCCCGCGCATGACTTCTCCCGTGAATGCTACGGACACAAGGAATTTCCACCTCTACGAAACACAACGTAGGCGCAAGTGTGGACAATAATGAAAGCTTTCCACTCAACTGCGTATTTCGAGAAACGAACATTAATATCGGGAGAGTGCACCCTTCGAAGCGCTTCGCACCTAGCGTACGTGCAGCTAGCGCCGAGTTCTCATGGCTGGTACTGCGTACCAGTTTTCCACTTGACGCGTAGTTTCCTTTTCCGCCCAGATATCGACTCTGGTGGTCACATTTGTGGACGTGTTCGACGTATGTTATTCCGAGATACCCACCTGTCCCACCTGGAGAAGAAAAGGGGCACTCATGTACGGGCCGTTGCGGCTCACTTCTTTGAACGAGTGAGCGGAGAGCGGAAGAGTGATCACCTGCTAGACGATCTACGGACGCTGTGAATGCACTTTAGCTCGAACACTTGGTATACAACCGCCGTGAAAAGCTTTCGTGCACACAGCAATTAAGTCGCCTCGTTTGGACGTCCACGGCACCCTTCGCCATCTGTTCTTGCTGCCGCTGCCGCGTCGTAAAAAGAATACAGGCACAATATCACTCTATACACAAGGAAGAACATCTCTGCCCCCGATTTAGGCCGTACATCAACTACGGGCAATACTCTTCAAACGTATGTTACATGCACACGTAGTCAGTTACGGCATATGAAGGTGCGTATCCGCGTTCTCTTTCTGCACATACCAAGGGGCGTTTCTAGAGTGCTCACACGTTTGTCGAGTGCTAGAGAAAGTGTGGCACGCAAGAGTGATCAGAGCCCTTGGCGCAGCAGAATTGCTTTTTCTGGCAGTGTATGCTGCAAGCAATTCACGTCAACACTACTTCCATCGCTTATCACTAGGATAAGTGGTGCGACGTGAAATGAATATTTTTCGCGCCTTTGAACGGGATGACTTTCAAAGGATATATCCAGCAGTGGTAACGCAACGTCACAGCAATTGTTCCACGCGTATACTCCACACATAAGCATGCATGCGAAAGTTGTCCGCGCAGCGCCAACTAAACAGACTCGGTGCCTTAGAAAGCTACACAGAATGCGCTGTTCAGCCGATCACGGAATGCAAACTTGGAGGGGGCATCTTTAGCAGCATCGTATACAGCTGGACTGCAGTCTCTGGAATCACATTTATCCAACACAGAACATTGTCTGCCTGCGACACACGCACGCAGCGTCGCTTCGTAACACATGTGATCTCTCACCGCATTCACAGCCACCGCATATCGAGCCACGTGTCCCAATGCAATGCGTCTGTAGTTCCAAGTTTTCCAAAAGGCATTGTGTGGTGGCGCATGCTCACGGATCACTCGGAACCCCAGCAATGCAGCTGAACATTCAACGAAAGGCGAGAAATACCCGTAGTACGAGTGAAATGCTTAAGTGTATGAGAATACGCGCTTTTCGCCAGATTCTCCATGCTCCTGCCATTGCGAGGAAAAGAGGCAGTTTTCTCACCAGTGCACACAACGCTACTGACGTTGGACTAGGAGAACACGGGCCATCTGGGCTCTTTCCACGTGTAGTGGCTGATCCAGCAAATACGCTTCCCCGCACTGCTTGGCATGTTACCTTTTGGCGGGAGTTTTTCCCAGCTTGCAACGGAAAGACGCCATAGCAATGTTCTAGAAGCTCCAGAAATCATTTCCGTCACAAGTGTGTACTCGCTCAGGAAAACCGAAAAAAAATACTGTGTAGTGGTGTAGACAACGCTTCACATTCCTTTGTCAGAGTTTGACGTTCACGGTTCGTATTCGTGCACTCGACCTGCAGGGGCTACACCAGAGAATAGCGGAACGCTGTTTCTGCAAGCGCAGACAAGCACCCGACTCTCTAAGGGGGACTAATACAGCATGTCGTCGTGTTTCGTTCCGTTGAAATCTTGCAGTACCTGGTTTTCGCGCATGCGTGGTTAGCGCGTAGTGGCATAATTTCTGAAACTGCAAGAGCAGACAAAGCTACGATGGTTTTGCGCTCGTGCGTAACGTAACTACTGGAGACGCGGCATTCTGTTTATGGCTATTTACCCCGCACCAATTTACTTCAGAGGCCAGAAACGCTTATGAACTATGATCGGCTTGCACCCGGCAGGACAGTGGGCGAGGCCGCTCCGCATCGACAGGGGCCCGGCGCTGCATAGACCCTGCAGTTTACTCTCTGGTGGGCGCCGGGGGTATGATGCCTGCGCAGCTTGTCTTACTGGTTTTTATTCATCAGGATGATTTGCATCTCCTTCGATATACCACACGACAACTGGCAAAAATTCGTACGAAAGTGTAGTGAGGAACGCTGTGCTGCGTGTATAGGGCAGTGCCACAAAGTGTACTGCTATGACTTTGGCCTCCCAAAATGCGCATTGGCCACCGTCCGTCTTCGTGGGAACCATGCTCTCAGACGCACGGCATGAGGCAAACCACTAAACTGACAGCCACTACTCCAGGTACACTGGTACTGAGCACTGTGCCGATATCAACAGCGGCTTGTGCTGCCTGTCGCTAGGTAGCACACGGTCGCTGTCAGGAGATTCAAGCGTCGTACACGCTAGAAACAGATAGTTTTAAAATGGACTAATCCGAGAGAGAGAACACCTGTTGATGCGAGGGAGAGTGGAAAGATAAGCAAGTTCATAATTCGCAACGTGTTTCACAGCGTGGAAAAACCCAAAAGCTTTACGCTCGAGCGACACAAAGGCAGTAAGTACCGCTAAGTAGTGCCGTGTGAAAAAAACGAACAAAACAAAAATCGTCCACTTTTCGAAAGGGTTAGACGACAGTCGCAATAGTGCCAGCTTTCACCACATATACATTACACGTTGAAACAGTAGGATTAGAACGTGGTGTACGAGGGGTAGTTTGTCTTATTTACAATGAAATCCGGAATCAGGAAGAGCCACACTACAACGTGCCATAAGGTACGCGTGACTACGCTACGCGCGCACAAGGAAATTAGACTAACTACACAGCTGATCAGAGCGTTAGGCAGAGTCAGCCAAACGCCGTCCAGACAGAAGGGTTTGAACGCCTGCGCTGTCTCTGCGCAGCATGACGGATCTCTCGAAATGCGCCTGTCCACGCTAGGCCTGACCGAAAGTCTCAGCGCCTAACGGACAACTTTCGTAGACTCCTTTCCCTGCCATATCAACTGTACAGCACATGCAACCATGGCCACTTGCACATCCCGTGTGGGCCACGCAGCACGTACGTGTAATGAATATGCATCACACCCGCAACTGACTTCTACCTGGAGAAACAAGTTGCCATTCCGTCACGCCGCACATGCGTGAACATCGTACCCATGGGGTGTGAATAGCTTGCCGTAGTGCGAAGGCACGCACGATGCGGTCCGATGCACACCGGGGCGCGCAAGTAGTGACCCCAGTGAACGGACACGTACAAAAAGCTGACTGCGAAGATTACGCTTGCTTCTACAACTCCACAGCGAAGATTCGTTCGCTTCGTACCGGTGTGAGCTGTAGGCAACATCTTCATTTGCGCAGTGTTTTACAGCAGTGCAGTACAGACCAGGCAGTTTGCAGTCTTTTCAATTTGGCCGACAACACGTAGCGCGGAGGTACCTGCTTCCGTTCCGACAGTTGATCTATTGGTCCGTGGCTCTTACTACAGCCGTCGGTCAATGTACGATGAAGATGGTACGCGGCATCAGCAGACTGTACGCAGGTTGCTATACGAAAGACTGACGCTTACGGGGCGCACAACGTTCTTCTCCCGACGCAGCGGGGAGAGGAAAAGCACAGCTGGAGACAGGCTGCTGCACCTACGGCTCTTGCTGTTGCAGTAAGCGAGTAGCCGCTACGCGCTTGATGCATGTTGAAACAAGTACGAGTGCACGACGGGGTCGAGCTTTGCCTTGTGCCAGTGCTGTCCCTGCAGGCAGCTTGCAGAAGAGGGGTATTTGGAGACTTGACGACGTTGGTAAGGAGAAAGGTGCGCGTTGCATCGACTGTGTGACAGCCGGCTTCAACGAGGCGCAACGAAGCGCAGGATTTTTTGTGGTGTGCACTTCTGGACAATGACCGCATGTTTCTATTTCCGCATGCCGCACACGAAACATGCGTTCCTGCAGTCCCGCAGCAGGTGTATCTTTCACAGCACCACTGGCAAAAGCTGGGACCTGGTAATGACAGCTTAGCGAACATGTGCGCTGGAAAACGCCAGCCGGCTGCGCTCCCTGCCGCTGAGCAGGGCAGGCTGCCAGACACGAATGGGTATCCTGCTGCTGCCTGCTGTTTCTTTAGTGTGCCCTGCAGCGGCGTTCTATCGTCGCTTGCGAGGGAGAAGTCTCGAACCAGGGTTGAGGCCACATAACGGGTGGTGCAACTGCTTGACCCGTCCAGGGGCGGAACACTACACTTCTTGGGAAATGTGACGGCAGGCACAACAGAGCTCCCATCAGACTCCGAAGCGCTCGGCACGCCTACAATATCACCTGAATAAAACAAGGAAAAAACGGTGCCATTATGGGCGCTTTGATTCTGGAGTGAAGAGGACGCGGAACGGTTGCCGCAGTAGACACGAGTCTGTCTCCGGTTTCCGTGGTTGCCCCCGCAGAGGTGGCTCGAGTCTTTCATCACTACTCTACTCATACTTCTGGCGTACAAGCCTGCGGAACATGGAGCATCGCGCACGTGAAGATCCAGAGGGTGGCTTGAGAGCAGTGCCGTTGAAAAGGACGAGCACCTCCAAATTAGTGAGTTACCGTGTGCACTGAGGCCGCGACACACCTTTATTGATGGATCAACCATGTCTCTCTTGTTATCGAGAGAAACTAGAACACCAGGCGGACGAGATGCAGTGAAGACGGCAGTGCTGCCCGTACGTAACGCAGAGTGGGAAGCGTTTAGGGAAGAGCGAAGCAGTCGGTTGTGTGACGCGTGTCGGTCGTGCCCAGGAGGCCGCGTGGGCTGTTCCTCTATTGCTGGGTACACGCGCGCTGTTACGCAGTGGCGTGTCTGCAACACCTCTCCGCAGCCTTGCATCCGCCCGCTCAAGCGTCGCATCTGTTGATCTTGCTGCGCAGGAGTACCATCGAACGGCTGTTGCAGCTGTCGCGGCAGAGCCCTTTCCACATTCACCCCGGTGGTGCACTGTACTTGCTGTTGCGGGTGGAGGCTCTGTTCTTCAGGAAAGAAATGCTGCTGCGCTACGGATAAATGCTTCAGACTGTTTGCCGCCTTACCTGGTGCCACAACTTCCTCCTGCACCTGCTCAAACAAAGCCTGCTGCAGCTCCTGGCCCAGATCCTGTCCTGTTTGCAATTTACAGACAGTCTGATGCTGCCCTGCACCCTCCAAGTGTGCTTGCAGATACGCCGGCGGCGGCTCACTCTTCCGTAGAGTACAGAAGTCCGCCGTGTTCGGCACCGGAGCCCGCTGCTGTCCGTTTGCCTGCTTGTTGTGCCTTCGTACATCCGTTGCACGTCCCGAAATCGAAGACAACATCGATTTAGTCCACGAAGTATTCATTCGAATGAGCGAAAAGAGAGGTACCTCTTCTTCTGCAATGCTGGTAACGCAAGGAGCAGCTGAACGGAGACGCCAGATGGGTGCTGCACGGACAGCAGCCGGACGCCGTCCCAGAGTCCTCTTCTCCGGTTCCTGGATTTTTTGGGTCGCGCCTGTGAATCTGCACTTCCCCTCGCATTCTGCTACAGAGTGCGAGAAAGGGGCTTCCACCCGGGTAGCGTAATTTCCGATCACTATTCTCCTGTGGACCTTGTCGGCGGTGTGAGCAGTCGCAGAACGAGAGCTCCACGCTCCGCGCCTTGTCCAAGAGAGAAACGAATTGTTATGCCCTCCCGAGCGCCCACCGCTATCCCGTAACCACATGCACGTCCAGACGCTTCCAGAAGATCTACTCAACAATGACAGTGAATCAAAAAATGTGTCTTGCTTCTCGTCCGTGTACAGAAGAAAGAGATCTTCGAGCGTATATGGATGCCGCGACGCGTTCATCCCTTTGCGCTGCTGCGGGACGGCTACTGGGTATAAGTTGAATGCATTTGCATGTGTCGTCGTGCTCATCCATAACCCCTGCGCTGCAGGCTCATTTGTGAGTGTAGTACCTCTGTTACGAAAACAAAAGCTACGTGGGGCACGTGTAGCTTGACTCTGACCGGTGCTCTCAGCAGTGCACGCAAAGCCGCCCGTGCCCTTCCCAACTCTGGCCCCGTTCGTGAAGGGAATAGTGGCGCAGCGTGAGTTCGACTCGTTTGCACTGATTTGGACCCCACCGGGTCTGCGGATGCCGGTGGTGAATTTTTCGCTGCCGCAGCTGTGCCGTGTCTCCAGCAGAGGCATTTCCGCCACGGCATACGGCGCTGACACAGACGCGGCAGCGCGCGCCAGTAGGAGCGACGCGGAAAGAATGTGGCCTGAGAGGCAGGGGCAGCCGCTACACAGCAAATGCCTTTGCAGAAAAATTTAGTTCTACACTCACCACGCAGACAGCATCATACATTGAAGCGCACGTATACACACGTACATATATATGCACGTTTACGCGTGTCTACATCACTAGTACACACGTATACAGACATACATGTAGACATATACATATACACACACAATACAAGCTTCATATGCAACTACGTATGCCCTTGTGGGTGAGTACACCAGACGCCCGAAAGAGGAATCACAGGAGTCACTGAGCGCGCACGTCTCGACTAGATGCCATCTTCTACTTCCGTAGATCCGTAGACACTTTCATGAGCCTTTCACAGCGAGCCGGATTAGTGGTTATAAAGTGATCCAGAGCAGAGCGACACTGTTACGTAAGCTGCAGAAGACGGACGCACGTGGTTGGGAACTACGGCCGTTTGTGCGCCACTTATAGAGACACTAAGTCGCGAATACTTTTTAATGTCAACCAGTGAGCTTCTACAGATTATTGTACTTCGTGTCGCAGCAAGAGAAGAGCAGCTGCTTTGACAGACTACGAGTATGCTCTGATCCAGGAGGTGACAGAGAAAGAGGAGGTAGAGTCTGCCAGTGGAGCCCCTCAACGCTTTCCACCTACACGGACTGTAACACCAACTACGTTGGCTTGACAGAAAAAGCCAAGTCCGCAGCGGAGCACGCGTGCGTCACTGCCCGTAGTGTCAGCGACACAAACGTGAAAGGAAAACTTCAAGCCGTGTATTTACACACACGGATCGTGCACGCGTAATAATATATACCCCTACGCACTTCTTAAAGATATGCGCCATACAAGTCCATCCCAACCCAACACGTCTGGCTACAGCACAGAGGTGAGAACAACAGTTCACAAAACCGTACCCGGGCTCAGGGAAGAAGACGCAGGAGCTGCAGATTCTGCAGCAGAAAGGAGGTATCCCGTAGACTCTGGAGAGTCTTCACCTAAAATTCGGGCAGAAGAAGAGTCTGCTGACGGAACGTCAGGCGCTGCGGAGAACTCTCCGGCGCACGAGGAGTATTGGGTCACACGTGGAGCTGTGACAAGAGAGCGGAGCCCTTTAGCTAGCTCTGGTGGTCGCCGCTGTACATGCGGATAGTCAGCGTCGTGTCTTCGGCAATTCGCCCCGGCGCTGAATAGTGCGCCTGTGTCTTGAAGGTAATGTCGCTGGTCTTTCACATTATTCTGCACGAGCTCCTGTTCGTTAGAAGGCACCGGCCCCCATGTCCCACGATCAAGTGGGAACTCTGCACAACACTGGTTTCCATCAGGAAAAGGAGAGGTGACACGAGCGAGCTGGCGTGTCGGTCGTTCATCGCGACGACAGTGAGCGGTGAGAGTACAAGCTTCAGGGCCGGTCGGAGGCGGGCACGCCTTCGCAAAATCCTCATCCACGCAGCGTATGCGTTCAAGCAAATCACGAGCTTCTACTAGCGCGCGTGCGAACGCCGGACCCAAACCTCGCTCCACCACAAGGGCTTCCGCGGGAACATCAAGAGACCTGTTAGTCCAGCTGCTGCTCAACCCGTGCACTCCAGGATCGGCAGATATATTTTGACGGCATTTTAAGGTGTTTTCGACAGATGTGTCCGTCTGCCTTCTCCCCTGCCTTATCTGAAGACGCTGCTGGTGCCCAGGCAGCAAACGCAGCCAGTGGAAGACAACTGGCGGCAGAATGGCAGCGGCGTAAAGAGCCGGCGAGACGGGATTTCCTGACACCGGGGAGGACGCACTCGCCCAAATCGGTCGACGCACGCGACCTCCAGCAGCATCGCCAGAAAATGAAACCCTCTCGTGGAGGAGATCTGTCCTGGAGAATTTAGATGCAGTTTCGACATGCGTCAGTGGAGCGTGATGGATCCGTTCTGCTGCTACACCCGCACGAGTTGAAATCGGCGGACAGCCCCCACCAGTGTGACTGACAACACCGGCTGCACCATGTGCATGCTCGAAGTCGCCGAGCTCACGAACGGCTAAACCCCGCTTAATATACTCCTGCACCGAATACAAAGAAGGGGCTTTGCGGAATGGGAAGAACCAGCGAGTGTCGGGACAGACGCCGCTCACGTACATCTGCATATTCCATAGAAGGCCTGCAACGCAATACAGCCACATCTTTTTCAAACACTGGGCAATGGCAGACAGACTGTAAAAGTGAGGAAAAGACTGTCTAAAGGCAGAATCTCACATAGCACTGGACTGAGAACGGGTTGCCTTACACGACGCTGCTCTGTCTTCCTTTAGTCCGCTCCGTCGACCATAACTACTGGACGGGTCCGCGACTTCAACATTCACGATATCAGAAAAACCCTCCAGAAAATGACTACGGACGAGCGCAAATGTGTGTGTGCGTATACGTATAGTAATGTTCAAACACGTAGACACAAATGCTTGCCGGCATTTGTCCATCAGCCGGCGACACACAGGTGTCTCTGTGTAGTCCAGCATACGGATGTACAAGAATAAAGATAAAAGCTGTCTTTTGTGTGCCATCGATCTCTCTCGTCAAATCACTCGCAAGTCTTCCACATAAAATCGAACACGTGGTCTTCTGTGTGGTCGGTTACATATGTGCAACTGCTTGGGATATAATGCACCCTTTTTCGTTCAGGCCGACAGAGTTGCAAGCACACATTGGCATGCATTTGAAAATTGGTCCACACGTGCCTGCGTACCTCTCAGGTATTCAGAAACGCGTGGAGCGTCCCTCTCGACCTGCCACTCTACCATTTCGGCTTCTCTGTCCGTGCCTGCGCGTTCGGCTGCCTCTCTTTCGGGATGCTGATGTGGGGAATGCGCCACTGCCCCATCAACGCAATGCTGCTTGGTGGATGCAGACTCCCGCTCTGCTAGGTGCGTGCAGCTGTCCTCCTTGTCCTGTGCTTCGCAAGACTTCTGATCCATATCAGAAGTAAAATAGCTCGTTAGGCTCTGCTGCACCAAGGAGCGCGGCTGCTCTTTGCAGTTCGCGCTGCAAGTAGCAAGCTTGTTCACCTGCGCGTCAGGCGCATCAAGTCCCCGTAAGAGGTCTTGTTGCTGGCGATCCTGTAGGTTGCACGGTAAATGCTTCCCACTCGATGACGGGCCGTGGACCAGACCGTCGGGCGGCTGCTTCTCGTCGCGCACGGCTTCATTTTCGCAATGAGACTGATGTCGCGCGTCAATTTCCTCCGCGAGAGTGCCGTCAAGCTGCCATCCGGCGGCCAGCAGCGCACGGTAGAGAGAAGGCGCAAGCCACTGCAGCACCTGAGAAATCACACGAAGGTAGAAACTCGTGATGAGAGATTCCCCTGCTTTCACCTCCTGAGCCCCGTCATCATCATCCAGGAGGTACTACAAAGAGGTATACGAGCTGCCCACGGAACCTGCTCCTCGACCACCGTAGTTAAACGAGACAAGTGTAGCCTTTCCTACTCTTCCCCTTGTCGCCCAGCTAACAGGACTGGTATGGCGGTGTACAACTGCTCTGAAGACAGAGAAGCCGGCGCACCTTAACCGCGTGTTGGCAGCATGTGCGTCACTTGATAGTTACCCCTTAACACAAGCAGCGTTCAGAACTGCTCCACCTTCTACGCACTTGCAAAAACAATTTGGCCTCACGCACACAAGGACACAGTGTGGGCCATGCAGAGGAGAGCTAGGGAACCCACTAAGGTCACACAGGGCGCAGTGCACCAGCTCGCCGGTATCGTTCCACGTCAAGCGCGTCAGAAAACGGACCTCAGAATTTCTCAGCTGCCCGCAAGATCAATACCATAGGCCTTCTTCAAATTAAGATACCCGTCTACAGAAAGGCGAAGATACACAAAGGTACACGTTCATCAGCCACGGCATCGCCTCGCCGGCCGATAATCTTGGCAGCGCGACGCTGCCGTCGATCCGTAAACGCGAAAAAAGCAGGCACTGAACAAACCCGCAACTTGTGTCGCTGGGTTTACTTGCCTGCATGCTAAAACAGTGTTTTTCTTGACGTCTGCTCTTGGGCTGTTGAAGCTTGGCTGCTGCGCCACTGTCGCTGCCGCCCTTCACAAGCCCGTCAGAAGAGGCTGAGAACAGGCGGAGGTTGCCGACGTCGAGAGCTATCAACGCGTCTGGCTGTCCGTGAGGCCGCTCGAGATCGCCACGGCCAGCGCTGTTGACTGCAGCTGATGTAGCCACGTGCGCGTCGTTCTGCCGGTCTGTTTGGTCAACTGCAGAAAACGTTTTTGTCTGCACAAGATGAGCTTCACGACCATCTAGCCTTGCAGTCGCGTCAGTGTCGGCATTGCCGTCACCGCCCATATCCGCGCAAAACGGTGAGGCAGCCGAGAGTGCCCCAGCAGAAACTGATGGCCCGAGGTCATGCGCGTGGGGGAAGCTGTCATGTTCACGAGTACTGTCGGGCTCTGTAAGAGTGTCCGGGGCACGCTGGGGCACTACGTGCCAAAGCTTGGCAGGTTGCTTGAATACCTTCTGCAGTGCGCGCAACACAATAATTACCGTACAGCTGCGTAAAACGGACAACAACGGGATCTCAGTAAAGTTGAAGAGAAATAAAAAGGCCTTTGTGGATGCATGAACCTGTCGTCAGTAACTCGTCTCTCTCTTATTTCCTCAAGGAGCAGAGCCATGATGGCTTTGTGTGCACAGTCTTATACACGTATATGTATACGCACAGATAATGCGAGCTATGTGTCTGTGCGCATGTAACAGACATCCACACACTTCCACGTGTGTGTGTGCAGATAATACTGGCTGCATAGGGATTTGCGCCGTTTTCCTCTCTCTCTCTCTCTGTTTAGTAGATTTACATACACGCATGAAACGGCGACGTGGGCGCCCCCGTGTATCCTCCAACGTACCCTCCCTCGCTACTATACGCGAGGCTAACAAACAAGGAATCGACCTCGTTTGCCGACGTGGTGCAGCAGGAGGGCTTGATGGCGCTTACCAGACAGAGGTTATTCAAGGTGTTAGCAGGTGACGTGGCTTGCAGTGTGGACGCGGCAGCTGAGAACAGCGGCGCGGCAAGTCGCCACTCGTTAGGGAGATTACGGTCCGGCACCTGCGGTTGCTTCCCATCTCCCTTTTCCTGTGTCTTATACGGTTCCTCTTGTGTGTTTCTCTCTCCTGTCCCGCAGTCATACCCGTCCGCGTCCTTGGGGCCTTCCGCGCCGTCTTGTTCTCGGGCTGCTTCTTCACTGGTCTCACTTGTGCGAAAGTGCTTCAGCCACGCCGGAAAATAGCGCTGAAGCAGCTCGAGCGCAGCCTGCTGCTGCGCACCCTTCTTATCGCGTGCGTGCCCCGTGAAACAGACAAAATCCTCCTCAACCCCGTCGACCGGGACAGCCTTCCTTGCGCCGGCGTCGTCATCGCCCAACACCGCACCCGGGCCAACGCTGCTGTTACGGAGGCCGTCGCTTTCTCGTCCGGTATCACTCGGGTGAGACACAGCAGGTAAAGCCTTGCATGGCACACAAAGCACGGCGCGAAAGTTTCCAGAGCCGAACGGCGTATTGCCCTCGTATCGCCACTGCGCCAAAGACAAAAGAGAACGAAGCAATTCTTCCTCAGAGCCTACTGTGTGGTGGCCTCACACTGAGCAATACATTCGCCTTCAACGAAAAAATGCAGGTGTGTTTTCATGCAGAGGTGGCGGACCGTATCTTGGCAACAGTTCACGGTAAAGCCAACGGTACGATCACTACAACATGGCACGACATCTTGCTGCTAGATGCTCACAGATAAATACACAGGCGGGAAGGATATATGATCCTTCAGCAAAACAAGGCGTTCCCCTGCAGCCCGAAACACAGGGGGCACACCCTGTACAACCCCCAGTGACACGTCTCACGGCCATTTCACGCCCACAAACGTGGAGAGTTCTCACACGTGAGATGAGATGAGCAAGGTGAGTGCACGTTGGAGGAAGGTATATGTGCAAAGAAACATCGTCACGCACTCAGAAAACGCAGACACACAACACAGAGACAGCCAGTCGATGCAACACACACATTCGAACACACGCGGCGGCTAACGTAGCGGTGCAGATAAGTACCGATTCAGCAACACGTTAAATGCGTGAGAGAGGCTGTACTTGCAAAGTAGAAGGCGCCGCGGTCGAACTGAACTGCCTTCCGAAGTTCGCTTGTTTTTGAGGGAAGCTAGCCACCACGCGGCAAACCCGCCCGTCGTTGGTTTCCTCCTTGCATTGAGGCTCAGGATCCCCTCTTCCGTGTCCCGTGTCCGTGGTGCCGCGGACGCCGCTTTCTCTGACGAAGGCGTTCTTGCCCTTGTTCAAGCTGAGTGAAAGGTACCCCTGAGCGACCAGCTGGTTAACAATGGCCAAGGGAGACATGTGGTTGGGGGGACCCGATGCGGGCGCCAAGATTTGTTGCAGTGCTATTCGCCAGAGGCTTGAAATGGAGTCCAGTTCTTCCAGAAAGGCACTAAAGAACTCTACATTAAACGAACGGTTGACAGCGTCTACTAGTGATGAATGTTTGTATTCTGGCCTGGGCGTAAACACAAAAATACACAAAGCCACCGCTGACAACAAAAAACGAATTTTGTGCCGGAGATGTGTCGGCCAATAAGGTTTCTAGGCTCGTCTCAACAACAAACCTACGACCATGAAAAGCGAAGAAAAATGGTCCTCGAAAGGAGATGAGTCCACGGCGTGCGACACATTTTCATGAGTGACTGCTGGGTGCAGCGGCTCCCGAATTTCAGATGATAGGTATGTGGGGCCCGCCACTGAGCGACAGTGACCTTCGCACGTAGTGACGTCTCACGTCGCCCAAAACAATGAAATCTTCTACACGACAAATGCAAGCAAAGGTCTGCGTCTAAGACACACGGCCACAAAAGATTGAAGAGCAAAGAACACGGACTTTGTCGAGGTGGTCCTTGTGACGGGAGACTTCCGTATCTCAAATATGGACAGCTGACGGTGAGTACACCTCCTCTCACTTGCGGCCACGTACCTAGCTACACGTGAAACTATGAGAAAATACATATATATATATATATATACACGCTGCGGCACCCACGGGTAGTTCACAGTACAGTGTATAACGGAAGTCGCACCTGGTAAAGCAGCGTGAGGCATATGGCTAGGAAGTATGCACGAGGTGGCCGCGTGTGCAACACAGTCGGCAAAGACGACCCAGACATTGACTCCGGAAGTCCCCTTCAGCTCTCTTCTTACAAAAGTGGTACGGCTCAGTATTAAAGCCCGGCCACCTTCACTCCGATGCGGCCCCGCGGCGCACACGGTGTCTTCAAAACGAGCGCAGGCCACGGGGAAGTAGATTTTTCACCGACAAGCTAACTGGGACGTGGACAGTGTGATCTACGGAGCACAGAGCACCACACGGGGAGACAGGCCATCCCGCGCCCCGCCTCAAGCGCACACACCGCGACTGGACAAGATCAGCTTCAATCGCATCTCTCCGAGGGTATATATATATATATGTACACACAGGCAGTTGCCTTGAGGAGTGAATGGTTACACGCACTCACTGCAGTGAAGTAGGCACACACACGCAGGTCTATGCTCTCGAGACGTGTGAACTGGCATTTTCAGGGTACTCGTCTTCAGTCCGTTCATCCCATCAGTGGCACCCGCTCTGCGTCTTCCATGCAGGTACTCCCAGCTTCCGTATTTCCTCCTTGCGGACTGATAAATGGTACACTTGGCACTGCCTCGGGCAGGACCAAATGTTGCCATAGAACACTTTTATGCTTAGTGTACCACGGAAACGCAGAAGTGGCAAAACCCAGTTGCCTCAAAGCCATCCTTCCCATCGCAGTGTCGGAGTTACCGCGCAACCTTTGGCTTGCAACAACGTTTGTCGAGGGTGAAACGTCCGGCTGCACTCTGCAGATAGCAGAGGAAAAGGATGACTGCGAAGGATGCGGTAGAAAGATTTTAAGAACTACGCTCTGGCCCAGCTGGGCTGTGTTCGGATGGAGTTCGCACGTTGTTCAAGCTACCCCGTGCCTTACTCCCCGCCCTTAGTTACTTAGTACTAAGTAAGCAGAACGCTGCTGTAGAGGTCGGCAGCGCACGGCCCCTGGAACAAGACAGCGACACTTTTTTCTTCCTGACGCTGGCCGCGCCCTCCTGTGACACCTGCGTCCTCTGCAGAGACAGCTGACCCACCGTTTGCGAACTGCCGTGTAAGCTTGGAAGAAATGCTGAAAAGTGAAGCCGCCTGCCTTCGGCAAGTAGTCGTTTCCATTGAGGAGACACAGCAACGCAAAGTCATTGCGCACGAGATGCGAGCATCCTGCAGAGACAAAAGGCAAACTCAGATACGCCAGGTAGCGCGTGTGCGCAGAATCGCAACTACGTTCATGCGAACACCTGAGGCGGCGCACAAGAAAATCCTTGAAGAGGCGTTTCGAGGAGAGATCTTCCGACCAGAAGCAACCCTCGTCCTCAGGAGCTCTCCCTAGTGTTGCTGACGACCAAAGACCTGGCATGTCAACCGTCGTCAGCAGTCGCCACGAAGCAGGTCCGCACTGCAGCGGTCGCCGCGGGAGCTTACTCGGCGCCCGCCCCGCGCGTGGTCGTCAGCGTGCCTGTGTGAGAGTTCCTTAACAGGATTGCCGGAACGCACGAGAAGACCGCAAATCTCTAAGGAAAATGCAACTGAGGAAGCGTGGCCTCTCTTCACGCCTGTGTGCAGACGAGCAGCAGTGCGGGAGATCAAGCAGAACTTCTGATGTTTCGGGCTGGCGCGTAAGATATTCGCGGTCGATCACGAGAGAATCGTGGCAGCAAGGTGATTAGCTCACTTGCTGAAACCACGTTATCTGCAGCAGCAGTTCTTCCTGCGCTCCTGGCTGTGGGAAAGGACACTCACCCGGGAAGTGACGCTCCAGGGCTTGGAGCAGGCTTCGTAGAGAGTAGAAAACTGCAGGACACTCAGCACACGCACAGCGGAAGTATGCGATCATGTCCCAAGGGAGGTCTGCGTGTCAAAAACTCGCCTCGGTGTCGTCGTTCACACGCTCAGCCAGAGAAGGCAGCGTAAGAGAGGAACAGAGGATCACCTGACACGCAGGAAGACTGAGACACCTCACTTCAGTAAGAGGGTCCGGTGGACATCTGTGCTGTGCAACTACATTTACTCGTGTCCAACTCACGTTATGCCACGACCCTGTAAGCCCTGGCGCTGCCACGGCAGTGACTGGCCTACACTGATGTCCTCGGCGGTGCTCTCCTGAACGCGGCTCTCTCGACGTCAAACGCACCTCTGTGTCGGCGATTGCTGCTGTCCAGCAACCGCTGAGGACAGTAAACATACAAATTAGGGACCCCAGGAAATGCTAAAGCCTGGACCAGGAGGTCGCCGTCTCCTCCTACTATCACAATTCTGTCTGTCAGTGCAACTTGAAACGCTTGGGTCGTGCCTGAACTCGGCTCGTTGGTGTTGTTGCCAAGCACAGTGGCGGCCCCGGCACGTGTTCTTTTCCTCTTCGTTAGCAGGACCGAGGCCTTGCCAGGGGCTCCAGCGTGAACAGAGACGCCGGGTCTATGCTGCAAAAAAGATGCGTCTCGCAACGTTTGCGTCCCCTTCTGCGAAGCAGCATTTTCTTGGGCGTGCCCCTTCTGAACCAGTGTACTCCCATCCTCTTTCTCGTCTGCTCGATGCGCGTTCAGCCAGTCCACCAGCTTCAGCTCCCCTTCTCCGTGCGAGTTCGAGCCGGAAATGAAAAACCTGCGACGACCAGACGCGCCACAGCAAATGTACACATACACACGTATACAGAAGCGTGGGGGCCGGCACCGAGGCAAGGTTCGCCGCACCGAAAGAAGGCACGGACAGTGTCGCTGCTACGAGCCCCACGTCCCTGCGACGTCAGACACCGCAGCAGGACGCGCGGGGCGAAGAGATACGCACAGGCATGCAGATCGTCAGCTTTAGATGCCAGCGGTCTGCTCAAGATTGTCCACGAAAAGCGAGAGAATCTGTACGCGGGAGGAATCGGCAGCGGACCTGACGCTCGGCTTCGGGGAAAAAAATGCACACACGGACTTAAAGAAGCTGCGCGCTGCTACGGGAAAACGTTTCCTCTTCTTGCCGCCAAGGATGCAACAAACGCGCTACCTCTGCACTCTATACAGACGGAACACCCTCCTCGGCCACGGCAGGCAATGAGAAAAGACGCGAAGTGGCTCTGAAGAAGCAGAGCGACTGAAGAGCAAGAGCGTAGCTCCCAAGGAACGCGTCTTTTCAAGCTGGCGAAAAACGCAGTACGAACTGCAGTTGAAGAACTGCAACAACGCCTACGACGTGGCTGCACGCAGAGGTCATCTTGAAGCCTTGGCCCGTACCGCAGATTAGAATCCCGACGTGTGGATAGGCGTTGTCGCGCGAAACGGCGGCAGGCCTCCTCCACTTTGTCCATAAAGCGCGTGCCGGGAATGAGAAGGTAGGGAGCTGTACAAGCAGAGAGGGTCGACAACTCACTTCTGGTTCAGAAATTGCTCCTCCGTTGAGTCCAGGACGTACAACAGGTCAAATCTACGGAATTGCCCGGCATTACTCCCCTGACACGCGCAACGGCCGCTTCGCAACCAGATGCAAGAGAAGCGCAATGCAGATTCCACCAGACGCACCAAAAACCTTCTTCGCGAATAACGCGAAGCAGTCTCTCTGTCACAGATCCCCTGCAACTCCATCAGAAGCGTTTAATTCTCCAGCGCAGAAGACGGCGCCGCTGGTGGGCCTAGCTTCAAGGTGCTAGAGCCTCAAATCCAGTAAGTGTCTCTAAACCGTCACGATCTGCCGACCGGAAAAAATGATGCCCTTCAGATTGAGCGCACGCCTTAACGTGTTTCTTTCAACTACGCCGGCAGGGATGAGAAAGAAAAAAAGACTGCCCTGTCGTCTGCACTACGGAGTTCAGTCAACCCTGTCTCGGCTCATATACATCAGCACACTTGTAGGTGCACGCACGCGGTTACGCTTCCCAGAAACACACGCACTCACACTGAAGTCCGTACACGCGCAGTAACGGGTCTTCGGCTGCCACACGGATATACGTGTGCAGACACCGTGTGTGTACAGTTGCTACGCTCCTACGGCGCAGCTGTAAAGATATATGGCAATCGGGTTGCAGCCGTACACGTTAGGGCCCTCCTTCCCTTGACAGCACAGAGGGGAGATATTGCTGCTCCCTTCACGCGTGTCACTGTTTCGACGAGAGGCACTTTTTGCCCGAAACGCATTATAACTACATCCTTGGTTTACCCGCAACTGGATACCTTGACTATTTTGATATTGAAAGCACTGGGCAGAACTCACGCTCCATGTGCACGGTCGTGTCTGACGCAGTAAGTCGTCGTTGTCAGATTTTTCCTGTTCGCTGCTGGTCTGAGTAAGCTGTCGACTTCCGCTGTTCGAAACGCACAGCCATACACTTGCGACAACGAGACACAACAGCAACTTACGAATACGATAGCGGCTGACGCTGTCCGTTTGCAGGGGGACGCTCTGAGATTCCGCTGTTGCTTCTAGCTGTACACCCTCGACTTCCTCGTATGTTTCCCGACGCGTCACTTTGGATTCGGCCCCCCCCCGAGTCGGCGGCGATGTGACATTGGCAGCTCCCGTCTCAGCAGCCGGCAACAAGGCCGCCGCCTGTGGGTCTCTGCTCGTCTGTCGCGACAACAACTGTTGGTCTTGACGTGTATCAGAGGGGAGCGCATCCCCACCTCCGCTCACAGTTCCCGCCTCTTCTTGCTTGTCGTCTCCAACACGGGTGAGAGAGCCGACGACATGTTCCTGATCTTCTCTATCTTCATGCGTCCAGGCTTGGGAAGAATGCGCGCTCTCCCCTTGCAGGCACCCGCGGACATCTTCATTCAATTGTTGACCCGGGTTCTCGTCTGTTGATGCCCCTGTTTCACACCGCCGGAGAGGCGACGGATCACTACCAGACGCTGATGCGGCTGGAATGGCAGACGCTGTTGGTGGTGCCGCAACATACGCTGGAGTTGTGTTTGCTTCCGTTGCGAGTGGTCGTGAAGTGCTTTGAGACTCCTCAGGCGTCCCTGCATTCCAGAGACCGCCAGTCCTCTGCCAGACAGCTCGTTGATGTCGTGCAGTTGCTGTGAGAAACTTTGCGAGGGGAGGCACGCCGTCAAGAGCAAACACGACTGAACGACGGGGACGTACTCTGCGGAGAGTAGCGGACAGCAGCCGGAGGAAACGCCGCAGCACGAGTTCCTCCTCTTCCTCTGCCGCAAGCTGGTGCACACCTTGCACACCGACGGCTTCCTGCGCCTTGCTCTCCGTTTCTGTTTTAGCAGGAGACGCTGCAGCTTCCCTTCGGGCAGCCAAACTCCACAACGGTGGCGTGCTACGCCTTCCTGCAATGGTATCCTCTTTGGTAGGCGTAAAAATCCTTCTTCGATAACTGCTGCCCCTGCCGAAACTAGTGCTTCCCTTTCGCTTGTGCAAGCCGTCGCTTGCAGAAGGGGAACGATCTTGCCACCGACACTTTTTCACACTTGCAGCCGCCTACAAAGAGGAACCGCAATACGAATGGAAGAGATGGCGACAAAAGGCGCGCGTGGTTGCCCATGCCTGAGAGAATCAGCACTGCAGCGAAAAAGACGACACGTCAGTGCACAGATCTCAAGCAGACAGATATATCTGCAAGCCAGAGAGGTCAACCACCGCCTCAGCCGCACCTATCCTGTCGAACACATACGTGTACGTGAAGGAGTCTCTCTTAGCCTCTGTCCGTCGCGTATCTACGTTTTTGACACGGGCCGGCGCCCCTGCGACCGTGGAGCGCTGGTGGAAGCGCCTATGGAGCTACTCACGCGCGACTGAAGTGAAAGCGTATACACGTCGGGCTTGCACCGATGACAGCGACACATTGAAGAGACAATGCGCAAGCCATAGAAAGAAATCTTCCCTTCGTTCCCGGCGTCAGTGTGAGGGAAAACGGCTCCAAGACGGAACGCGTGACAGACCGCTGTCAGTGGTGGACTGCCAGAGATACTCTTCTGCCGGCTGGGCGCGTCGCAGAGCCCCCGAATCGGCCACAGGCCTACAGATACTCGAGTAATGCGTGTATGGATACAGCAGATGCACACACGTGTGGACGTCTGTTTGCCACCTTGCTTTCTTGCTAATGGAAACATATATACGCACACTGAGACACGAGGGCGGGGCCATCGCCGCACCTCTCGGTTCTAGTTTTCCTCTGTCTCCAGGAGATGTGTCTACAAGCACGACTCATCAGGGGAGGGGTCTGTATCACGAATCCCGAAGCTTCCACACAGGCTCCTCGGCCGCCGCTATTCGCGATGGCTACCTGCCTAGAAACCAGTGTAGTGTCTTACTGGCGAAGCTCACCTCCCGCTAACATGCAAAAAGAAGAAACAGTGACAACCGTGACTTTCCCGTTGTCTCCGACTATGCTGGGAGCTCTGTGTGAAGGTGTGCCCAGTCGGTGCGGGGATCTTCTCAGCTGTTGTGTTCTGGCGGATACAACGTGCGTTTTTTGAAGATGACATAGTAAGAACAATGTGGGAATTGCCGACCCGCACAGCCACCCACGCAACGAAATTGTTAGAGCAGAGCGCGGCAGCCGTTGAACGACGGATGCGTGTATCGTGCTGAACAAGGCATAGACGACGGCAAACCAGAGGCAAGCCGGGCGGCGCAGCGCGCCGTGGCCGCACATACGACGCGCACGTCGTCGGACAACTGTGACGCAGCCAGTGGCGTACCTGGTGTAGCAGCTGATTCAGATCAAAGAGCAGATGATCCGTTTCTATTGGGGTCGTTTCGGATTCATCAAGACGCTGCGCGGCGGACGGGAACGTCTCTAACATCCACTTGTGTAATCCAGGTATGCCCGCCTCTGCGAGCTGCAGCGTCGGCAGGGACAGCTGCCAAACGCGTCTCTGCTGTTGCGGAGGGAGGGGAGGAGAAGGTCGTGCCACAAAAGCGTCCTGTTCCGCTGCTCTGTTACAGTAGAGGAAGAGAGCGCCGAACAGAAGAAACGCTTGCAGCAGCACCATCACAGCACCCCTCCCCCCGCGCACAGCTCTCGCAGCGCCCGAACACCAGACCGCCTGTTAATCGAAAAAGGAGTTTCTGTGATGCAGGAGACCGTCGGCTGTGCCGATACAGCTCTGCGACAAACAGAACTGCAACACCGTACTACCTCACACAGAGAAAGTATAGACAGAGGGACTGAGTGGAGAGCGGATGTGACCGACTCGACTGATGCAGGTGTTCCAGGTCTAGATACAAAAAAGGGGTTCTAACTTGTGTCGTTGCTGTCAGTTTAGAGGATCGGGTCTTCCCAGTTTAGGCACCAAAGCTCGTGTGTTACTGTATGCCGGCGCCCCTCTCTCTGCGATGCTCGGCACTTCCGTTGAAACGCGGCATCAGCGTGGGTGAAGCTGTAGAGACTTGTCTACATCCTCACGCACAGCCTTAAGTTTTTTCATGTCTACGCGATCAGGTTTTAGCGTGTGCATTCACTGGGCGTCGAAGACTCTGGCAACGACGCTGAAGCAGCTGCGCGAACACAACTTCTGAGGAGATCACACGCAGGCACCGTGTCTCAAGCTTGTACTTTTTCACCTGTCTTTTACAAGGATACCTGCGTAGTATCATAGGTCTCAGAATCAAAGAAAAGCACATGCAAAGGAAGCAGCGGCACGTCTCAATGCCTCTCCTCGAACAGTGGCACGTACCGCTGCCTCTTGCACTGTGGTTGACAGATGCTGCTGCTGCCGGATCTCTGTTGCTTAAATATGTGGTGTCGCCTTCAGCGATGGTGCTGCTGGTCTACCTGCGTCTATTGAAAGGTCATCTGAAACTGCATCCCAGCAGTGAAAATTCATGAGGGGGTTTCTGGCGAATGAAAGCCAAGACGCCGCTGAGTTGTAGCACGGCAGTACATCCCACAACATTGAAGGGGCGCTACAGACTCTCTACGTCTTTAGCAGGCTGTCAATTTGCGAAGGGTAAGGTCAAATTCCGACTGCACACATTATTCCAACTGTACTGGGGGTCCCTCGAAAACTGAGTTCACGGGCTCTACATTGAGCCGCCAAAGTCAACGTCTGACATAAAAAGTACGTACAAACCCCAAGTGCACACGCTTGCCTCCAACGGCGCAATACGCCTGGTGTGCGGCAAAACAGCGATCATTAAGACTGCAGTTTCTTCTCGTGAAGCGGCGGAGAAGGGGGGAAAGAACCGTTGCACTTCCTCTCAGAAAAGAGGTCCCCAAAACACAGTTGTAGTCGTATATGGCAAACTTTTGGATTTCATTCCCTCCCGTCGCAGTTGATGAGGGACTAGTGTCTGTCCCTGGTACGGTGTCTTCTGCGGTTGTTCGCTGTCCGATCGACCGTTGACCCTCCGCTTGCGGTTGAAATGGTAGAGAAGTTCATCTGCTGCCTAGCCTCACCAGCTGCGTCCCAGACAACGGTTTTTCTGCCGTCCTTCGTTTCCGGGAAGGACGGTTACGGCTGCGGTTACGCACGCGCTCTTGCGCTGAATCTGGACGCACGTCGTGCGCTGCCGAATGGATCTGTTTACTATACTAGACAAGCTATTTTCGACAGTAAGAGGTAGTCGTGGGCAGCGGTCTTGTCGACTTTCGGCGATTCTTTCGAAGTCTACTCTTCATGTTGTTGCAACGCGGCTCTTCGTGTGCACCAGCGCTGCGTCTCCTGCAAACAACGTGCAGCAGCTATGGGTGACAATGAGTCGACGAATGTCGCCTCACGGCGCTGCGCTGGGGTGCCCCCCTAGTGTGGAGGAAAACTCAAGAAATCCGTGAAAACTCGCTCAGACGGAACCGGTCCACTGCCGGTGCAGGACGCTGAGTGTATTGAGGAGGCTTCCGAAGCGCGGCGAGCACTGCTACACTCTGCGGGCCTGACAATATTGTGATAGCTAGAGGGTGTCTACGAGTCTTTTCCGCGACGCCGCAGCCCCGACTGCATGCATGCACGGGGTCCTCGATAAAAATATAAAACGACATTGCGCTTTTTGCAAGTCGCGACGCTTGAGTGGTTTCAGGGCCCCGTCCTATAAGTGTAACCTATCAATCTTTGACTGCGCCGTCGTGTTTTCGGAGCCTGTGGTGGTAGCCCGCGGCACTAGAGCGACGGTGACAGCAGCAGGAGCGGATCCACTGCAGGTAGCAGATCCTGAATAACCAGCCGCGCTGCATGTAGGGTCTGCAGGACGTCTTTTGCCACTTTCCGGAATCACATTGCTTTATTTCTCACCCTTGGGAAGGAGCAACTCCTCTCTGCCATGGCGGGTTCTTCCTTACAGTAAGCGCCCCGTTATGACCCGTGCGAGGTTTATTTGCCTACTGTTGCCCGAAAGAAGGTGTTGACCGCCGCAGTGGTTCGTACGCATCCAACAGCTGGTATGTCCGCTCCGAACGTTAGGAGGCGCGGTTGCCCTGGGGTTGTACCCGTACATAAACACCTTGGACGTAGCGTCGAACTCGATCACGTCGCCGTTCTGCTGGTGATAAGCACCTCTTCTACGAGGCGGATCTCCGTTGGCGCTTCTGCTGAATCTGTTGGCTTTGAACAGGCAGTTCCCGGAAGGCACATAGAGCAGTTGGCAGCAACCCGTGTCAGCACTGCATTGATGGTTAGTAGGTATTGTAAGCCGGCGATCAGACCATGCCTGTTGTTGTAGCATCCAGCTGCGGCAACAAGGCTGGTCCGCGTTGTGATTGCGTTAGCTGAAGGTGCTTATCTCTCCTGGTCGTCGCTGTTTCTTCTGTACCACCTTACTCTCCACCGACTCAACCGTCTGAGGTGGTTTCCGACACACCGAGGTCGGTGTGAGAGCTCTCACACGCCTTTTTGAATATTGACCTCGTGCTACTTAGTGTGCTCTGAGACCACTTTTGCACTCCCGGAAAGCTTGACTTCTTCGACGAAGTCGCGTTCCTGTATCGCACACCTGGAGCGTGGAAGCTTTACGCGCGCACTAGGACGACTGTTTTGCCATGGGTGCCGCTGTGTGGTACGTGTCTGCAGCGCGAAGAGACCTGCAGCCGCTGGTCCTGCTGAGGATGAGAGTGTGCACGCGGGAGACATTCAAGAATCCGGCGGAAACAATAATCACTTGGCTGTATACTTGCACGCTCTTGTAGCTGTCGATTGTACGCCGGTCTCTGGACAATCCGAGTACGGGAAAGTCAGGCAGCCCATTTGGTCTTCACTGCACGTCCGCGTTACTGTGTCTGCAGCCGTGCGGTGGGGCTGTCGATTCTGAACGGCGTTTCCGTAGTGACTCTCGCGTGAGGACTCGTGGGCGCGCGTGGCACTTGCCGAAACTCACCCTGTAGTTGTGGCATGTGACGTGCATTCCTGTTGCGCGGCAAAAATATTCTCCGCGCCGTGCAGCGACAGCGTATGCTGGCGGATTTGCCGAACACTGTCTGGAGACAATAGAGTCTGGCAACGCAGCAGCTGTAGGCGGAGGTTTGTTGCCGTGCCTACTTGCGCTTTCACTTGTTGAAGAGGTGACCCAACTGGCTGGTGAAAGTGTGTGCGGCAGGAGGATCGGCATTCTGCCTGCATACATCATATACACCCGTCCACCTGCTCACGCAGTAGTCGTCTGACGTGGAAGGACAAATATACGCGGCTGAGTGGAGCACCAAAACACGGTTAACTCATTCACGTATGCGTACACAGCGCCTACTCCGCTCCACGGGGTTCGTGTTCTCTTAAAGTACTGTTCGCGTAAAGCTGAGGGACGACGCCTTTTTGTGACGCCACCCGAATGCCGACGCTGGTGGAGATAAAACGTTTTCCCTCATACGGAGTGCAGCGTGTCTTCCAGGTGGTACATTTTTGATTAGACCCTACGGGTCAGCCTTAGAGAAAGGGTGCGTCGTCTCGAGCGGCCACGTATATACAAGTCATTTGTAGTGAGTTTTTGCTGGTACCTCCCCCGCTACAGGGTCGGCAGGCGAATGTGATACCCAATGTATCTAC
Source organism: Sarcocystis neurona (assembly GCA_000727475.1). Taxonomy (NCBI): domain Eukaryota; phylum Apicomplexa; class Conoidasida; order Eucoccidiorida; family Sarcocystidae; genus Sarcocystis; species Sarcocystis neurona. The sequence goes on along the minus strand of KL647289.1, from coordinate 1,020,778 downwards.
TTGTGGATCAAGGAGCGTGTGGATTATTTTTGCGAATAACGCCGCTGCGCCGTGTTGCGCTGCGATTCTTGGGTGTCTTCTGGTGGTGTGCTCTGCAGACTCCAGCAAATGACTAGAAGGAATGCGGAAGCAGTTGTTTGGGAAGCGTGCCAACTGCCACGCTTAGAATCAGAGAACGGAGTGTACGTAAACCTCCCGCCCCCTCCCAAGAACTCCTGTTTTGTCTTGCCGCGCATGCATCCGGTAAGGTGTCTTGCGCTGCCACTACGTTCGCTTCGCTATGACAACGGCCCTTTTCTTGTCGAAAAACCAAGAAGACAGTCTCTAAGAACACTTCTTGCACCCTCATTGATAATCAGTTTCGGGAATACGCGGCGTATCCTTACATTTTTCCGACGGAAAAAGCTTTCCGCTTTGTTTTGGCGACGATTTCAGACGAATCTGGTTATCTCCCGTCACGTGCAGTCAGACACGTACGCTCGACCTGTCAGTATGCACATGACGTTCCAAACAGTCAGGCACGGCCAGTGCACAGTGATGTCTCTCTTAATCCACGTTACAAGCGTTCTCCAGTTGACGTATTTCTCTTGTTGACGTATTTCTCTTGTATACTCCAGTTGTCATCCAGTAAAGGGCTCGTCAGTGGTTCTGGGGGTCCACGTTTTCTTCTTTCGTACTTGACCGCTGCACCTGAGTCTTTTACAAAGTGCAAACATGCTCAAATTTTTGCACCCCTCTTGTCCGTGCCCGAATGCGCGTCGTCTGAGGTATCAGCTGCACATCAGTTTTTAAGTCGCCTGATTGGAACAAACAGAGCAGCAGACTGGCTGTTGTACAGCCACCAGTACGACTGTTGTCACGCAACACAACTGGCGATGCCACTGGATGCCCGTCGTTTCTTTGTGCGCCTCCGCGCCGCCTGCCCCTCCCACGGCACGTTCCACGATCGTGTCTGCACGGCTTTTATCCAAATTGCCATTTTTGTTTTTTCGTGGATCACCGCTTTTGAAAGGTGCCCTCTCGATGATGTCTGTGCCGGCCGAAGTTACTTTACGTCTGAATGCCTTTCTGCGTGACTGTTTTGCCAGGATGTGGAGGTGCGTGCTGACGTCTGTAGCATTGGTGGACCGGTGCTCACACGGGTACGTAGGGTGTTGCACCTAAATTGGTATGTGATCTAGATGAGGTACGCCTGCGTCTCCGCGCCCGCGGGAGTCGCTGTACTCGTATCCAGCCGTTAAACGGTGTAGAAGTTTTGTCGCAAGCGTTCTCCACGTTCGCGTGCGTTCCTGTTGTTGACACTGCGAATACAGTGGCCGTCGCGGCGCTTGACAGAGACTCGCTGGCAAGCTTTCGCACGGGCAAAGGGCATAACAAAGCGGCGACGTAGCCGGCTTGTATGGAGTGACGTTGCCCGGGATTGGGTCCCACGTTGGGGAGCTCGTAGTGCGCACGCGCGCGAAGAAGCCGCTCACACTTCCGCCGGAGTCGTCGAAGTCCCCGAAAAGTCGACTTACCTGGGAAGAGTAGGGCACGCTCGTGGCATTATGAAACTCGGCAGACGCGTGAAGAAGGAGCTGCGCAAAGGTGGTTCTGACCAGGCGGGGAAGCAGCGCGAGGGGGGACAGAACCCAGAGGGACACGACGTGGACCCTTTCGCTTCGCGTAAGCTGCGTTCAGCGAAGCAGAAGCTGCGCGAGGTGCGCAGCCAGCTCGAAGCTCAAACGAAAGGAAAACGGCTACCCCCGGGTGTTCTTGCAGTAGTAGGCAGGAGCGGCGGTGGCAAGGGCGAGACCCCTTCAAAGAGCAAGCTCTCGGCACAGAAGAAGCACCGGGGTCAAACCCGAGAGGAACTTAAAGAAGTTTTGGGGCGGTGAGAGCTCACAGTTGAACAGTGGCAGCGTACTACTCACGTTGAAAGTTAGCCTGGAGGTACACGCCCGCTCGTTGCGTCTAGCCATCGCACCGCTGCCGGATGTGTTGGATGTTAATAGTATTACAGATGTCTGTAGGGCAAGAGCGTTAAGAAGCAGACTCAAGAGTGCTACAGCGCCCACGTATACAGAACCATCTGCCGGCTCTACAGAGCCAACATTGTGGCTTAAAAGTACTAGTGCCTCCAGAAGAGGTGGAAAACAGTTGACAGTGCAGGTGCCTGCGTATGTCCCCCGTCCATCTCTCAACGTAGTATACTCGTCAGTAGTGGGTGCAGGTGATGTCGAGTGCTAAATTTTTTTAACGATATTTTCGTCCGCATCCGTCTACGTCGAGCATAAGTAGTGTGCAGCTTCAGTGCCTTGGATGTCTGTCCTGTTGCTCATATGAAAGAGGCGGATGCGTACTCGCATTCATGCAGATGCAAGTACTGTTTCCTGGGGGGGGGTCGCAGGCGGTTCGCACGTGTCACGCGCACCACGGCAGCCGACACACACGTGGTGTCTTCATTTCGGGGTTGCACAGTGTTTGTAAATTGTGTATTCCACTTTTGTGGCCAATATATCTGTTGCGTTTTTCAGAGCTCAGGTGTCAACCGCGTCTTTTGGCACATACGATCGGCTCGCGAAGAACGAAAGGAAAGAGCAGAAGGCGAGCTGCAAGGGAAAATCCACGTCTCTTAGAGAAGAGCGAGGGACTTACCTGAAACAGCTGAAGCAGGTTCTACACAACAGGTCCTCGTCTGCTGTCTGATCGTGTTCTCCATGGGTTGGTTTGATTGACGCTTTTTGATATGATGTTGTGCGTGTGAGTAGGCGGGACACTACCCTAAACAGGCGCGTTGCTTACTGGATTAATCGAGTCACGTTGCAGACTCCCGCACGTATACCGGTCTTGTTTGAACTGTAGGACCACGCGCTCAACGCGTGCGCGTACATATATATATATATACATATATGTATATACACATATACGTACATATATGTACATTCACGTGCAGAGTGCGGAACCTCTAGACTTCGGTGTTCTCAGTGACATTTTTCAGGATTGTGTCGGCGTATCTGTAGGTGGGATAGAGTGTTCTGTTTACCGCCCGCTTCTGTGGTTTGCAGGAGTTCGTGTAATAGAACTATGTTGTAACTCGCATGAAAGCGGACGTGCTGAAGATCCGTAAGGTGAACGCGCGCTCGTTGCGTTCGCCTGACGAGCCGAAGCGCTACCATTTTCTCTTCGTAGACTGACGCAAAGCTGGCTGAGCATCGGACGTTGCTGTAGTTATGACGGGGGTGACCGGTGGCTCTGCACATGGATCGTTGCTTATTTCGCTGACAAGGTATCGTTTCGGAGTTTACCTGCAAATGCAGTATCTGCCATTGCTGAGTCACCTTTCTTCCTGTACCACCCTAAGTGGACGCGGCAAAAAAGCCAGTTGTGCTCTGGCGGTTCAAGATTTTCTCAAATACTGCGTTTCCGCAAACGTGAACAACAGCGCCGCTGCGCCGCTACTACTTCGCAGCGCGACACTGCATCCGCTATTAGCGTGAACTGTAATTTGGTTTTCAGCGCGTACTGAAGAGTCGACACTCTCCGCTAACCTGCAGTCCGCCCCTACTCGCAGCTGGGTTGTCACAGCAACCCTGTGTACCCACGCGTGCAGTTGGCCTAGTAAAGCTGTCGTCAGTGTATCGTCATGTCGTGGAAGGCTTTTGAAGTCGTGTGTGAAAGTGCTGGCATACCACATCCCGCCGGTGGAGGTTGGGTACTGCACCTTTGCTTATTATAAACTTGGGTGCTTTAAACTGGTCGGCTATACGGTGGAGCGCATTCTAGTAAAGCAACGAGGTAACTTGGACGTGCACGCTAGCATTAAGGGCACTCGACTGCAGTCTCAGCTTTGTGTACGTACCGGAATAGCATTTGGGTACGTTCACCCTTGTTTACACTTTATTCCTACAACACTTGCTGCTATGCGTGGCAGTTTTGGCCTTGGAAATGCGCAAGCCTCCGCGTACGTCAAGTGTTTGACACCTCTAAGAACGGACTTCCTAGCGCCTTTCAAACAACGTGACTGCACTCGTTTTTACGAGTACTTCTATCCTTATATCGTGCGAGCCATACCGTAGCGCAGCCCCCCTTTCCTGAGTATACTCCCCGTGGCGGGCTTCTCCCCATCCAGGCTATCGCAAGGCACTGGATTCGACAAAAAGACTTACTGGCGGACTGACGAATGCAAGAGGGGACTCTTTAGCCATGCAAAGGATACAAACATGATACGCGTATACTTCACACTTTCCAAACAATACCTGCTTGCGCCTACAGTCAGGCGTTTTCCGGAGAAAAGTCACCTGACTTGAGCCGCACCCGTGACTTTCTTCCCAAGTGAGCCATACGTATACAATATGCCTAAGCACACCTCACACACCTGAAACGGACACTGCTTATCTAAAAGCTTCCACAGCTTGAAAGACACCTTGACCTGTTGCTCCCTGAGTAATCTTTTGGCGCGAATCGGGGGGGGAGCACGCATCTGTCCAAAAGGCTAGGCTTCGTCTGGTTCATCCTGACTTCTCAGAAGAAAAGACCCACGCAAGCTTTCATATTACAGACACGCTAACATCGTCATTAAAATGCCTTGACCCCATGTGTGCAGGTGCCTTATACGTCGCAGCGGAGTCGGAAGACGCCTTCAAGTAGAAAGGTGGGGGATGTCGGGGGCAACATAGAGCAGATTGTGGAGAAACCTAATGCGATGCATCTCTTTATCGTGAACCTTTTTGCGAATCTCACATATTTCCCGCACTACAATCAACAGATCAGACGAGGAAAGCTCCCGCCGGCGCGGCACTGCAAAGAAAAGCAGGATCATCTCTCCACCTAAAGTTTAGCCAGGCGTTATTCATGCCAGAGAAGTGACAAAATTATCAGCGTCATGTTTTTAGACAAATCTCCGCGCGCGACCGTACGCAACAAGGTGCACAAGAATAGCTTCTTGTATTATCACCTACCTAGAATATACGCGGGAAAGGCATATGGTCGGGACAGACACACACCGCGCGCAGCCTAATCCCTACCAGCCGATTTCTCCATGAAACTCGTCGTATTCACGCTCCCGCGGAGCTCAGTTTTTTCTAGCCGTGGTGGGTAGATCCTGGCTGATCAGCACTCTTTGCACGCGTGTATTTTAGCATTCAGGTGCTGGCTCCCGAAGGGACTCACACAGAGGGGCTAGAACAACCACTAGAGCATAAGGTCCTATCAGCGTGTGAGTAACACTGACAAGTACAAGGCCGGTGTTGGCGGGCGTAAGCCTCTGTGGCTGCCTCAAAAGTGTAAACTGTAACGAACCACCAAGTGGATGGTTCTTGAGGAGGCATCTACCCGCGCACTGATGGGGTCTCATAAAACGCACGAGGTTCATCAGACACGTTGACCAGCTCGTTGTCAGTGGACTTCTCTGCAGAGTGAACGCATCAGGGTTGCATCCGCCCGGAACCTTGCAGCCTTTGTCGTCGAACACCTTTTTGTAGATAACAAAAAGAAATAATATGTGCGGGACGCATAGGTGACGCTAGCCCGCCAGCTCAGCAGACTTCTCAGCTGAAGACAAGACACGTATTCTGCCCCTCAGCAGAACGTTCTCCTTCTTCGTCAAGATATTGGTATTCTGCGGAGGTACGCTGATCCGGCAGCCGGTGCATCATAGACAACCTGGCGGTTGTTAGCTCGGAAGGCACTGGCGGTCGATGAACTCCAAATTTCATGCGAGCAGAAAGCCCGCATGCAGTCGCGTGACACATCGATCCCCTTCACACCCCACGACTCGACTATGGCGTACTCGCCCCCCCGTGTAAGGCCGGGTGTGGCTTGCCGTGTTCAAAACGATGTATCTCCCTCTAGGTGTATTTTACTTGAGACGATCCGTGTTTGGCGCCGGGGAGTGGTGTGCGGAAGACTTGTTCTTCTCTCGTATTCTCGCATCGCAAAAAGCCATAAACTTTAGAACGTCCCCGCGGTCACCATGGTTCCAGATTCTCCTGAAATCTTCTCCTTTCCCGTCATGCTGGGCCAGCAGCTTGCCTCCTGCTACTGACAGTGTCACCTAATAGAAAATCGCAACGGACGGAATGAGCTTTACGCAATTGTACAGTCCTGGAAGATTGACCGAGACGACACCCGGATGTGAGCGAGTACACAGAAGTAGGCTTACACGCGAGTACGCTACGTTGAAAGCACCAGAGATGATCGTGTCGTACCGGCTGAAAATTCCTAGCTCCCATCTCAGTCCTTTGGCACGGGGATCTTCTACAGAAGAAAAGGCCCTCTATTGTATAATAACTATACGCAGCCACCGTGAACGTACGACAACACCATTCGTGCCTTAGCGTGGGTACTTACTTCTCTAAACATTCAGGCGCCAAGCAAAAACGGTGCGACCAGGTGGTGCAGGCAGGTGTGCACTTGTCAAACATACGCTGCCGTATGCCGAATCACCTTTTCTTATGTCACTAGACACACAAGACTATCTTGGTGCAACGGCTGTGTTTATACAGGGGAGAGAGATATACAGTCATCGACTCGTGCGAGCTTGCAGTCCACCAGAGGCACTGGTTGCGCAAGGCTGCCTGTGGCCCGTGAGAATTTCCACAGCTTCAAAACACCACAAGCACCAACCTGGTCTCGCTTTTCTTCCCGAGCGGCAGGGAAATAGATCCCCTGAGGGCACGAGAGTCACCCGCCGCAAGACTCCAGAGAAGAAAAATGTTTAGCAAAAATGTGCAGCTTGCCTGAGTGTTGCCGTATAGGTAAGCTCCTCGGTTTGTTTTTTTCCAGCGTAGACAGCCAGTGTGTGAATTGTGGAGGTGAGCAAGTTTCCTATCCAGATCATCCCAACGGAGTCCCCCTGCCGTCACTCCTGAGGTGAACAGCGTACTAAACCGACAAATGCCTGAGGTGAATTGAATCGAACAATTCTCCGTCTGAAAGCCTCGAATTGTGAGGCACCGTTTTTTGTTCGCCTTGAACTAGGACTTCTGACAAATTACGTGTGCACGGCAGTGCTTGTCCTCTAGTGCGGATTCCGGTGCTTGACAGTCTGAAGGTACCGTAGCGTAACAATTCTCCCGCCTACTACGGGCAGCGATCTGAACGTGTTCTTCATGTGCCGCGAAGACGAGGCGTTGCAGACGAACAATTTTCCCCACAATCAACTCTTCTTTATTGGAAAAGTCTCACGGAAGGACGTTTAAAGTGTGCTTTTCCATCCCTCTACGACGACCTTCTTCGCTTACTGTCGCCCGATTTACGCGACCACGCATGTGCTGAGCTACTCGCGCAGATGGATTAACTAGTGGATGCCTACTTCCAGCTGTGAATTTAGATTTTGCGCAGAACAATCAGGTAAGGCTATTCAAAAACCTGCAAGCGCATGCTTTTTCTCTACAGGTTCTAGTTCTGGAGCTATGCCGGTTTAGGTCATTGTGCAGTGTTATAACGCCTTAGCATAGTTGTCGTATTGTTATCAGTGCACAGCTCGCTTTCGCGGCCGACTCTTCTGCAACATAATTTCGTCTGTGCCTTTTTGAGGAGATGAAACCCATTTGTTTCTCAGATATGCGTTTCTACGGAGGGTCGAGCTTCCAGAGTTTCCTCTTCCTCTGTCAGTGTTTATCACATACCTTTCACTGACAGATACGGGTGAACGGGCACCCCTTTCTGCAACGTCACCCCGCCGCTTGCTGCTTCCTTCATCCTTCGTAGTGTTGCGACCACGCACACAGGATCAAGACCTGTAAAACTCTTGGCCCTCCCTTGAGCGCGAAAAGCCGTGCAGATCTCTCGTGGCCGCTCACGGGCAGTTTCTGAAAAGCTTCCGGTCGGTGTTGGTGCTGTTGCAGGTTCAAACGTAGTTCGTACCAACTTCCTTCTCTGCACCCTAGCAACTGATTGTCTGAGTGTTGCAGTAGCTGCAGTCGCACGGGCGGATCCCAGTAGATGCGGAGGATAGTTGAGACCTCGGTCTGTACTGGTGCCGTCAAGAGCTTCCTGCAATAGGTAAAGATCCAGCAACAGCTGTCGCTCAAGGCGTAGCTGCTGTTCATTTTCTGCGCAAGCATGCAAATCTGCGCTCAAGAGCAGTTGTTCCATCTCCTCTTTATGTTTCTTCAGAAGACGGCGAACCTCTGTGTGCTCCTCCATCAACTGCTGCAGCAAGTGTTTCTGCACCCGCCGTTGAAGCCACAGTGTGTCGCAGTTAGCACATTGTCGCCTGTCTTCGTCCGCTCCCTTATCTATATTGACGGTGAGATCACTCACATCAGTGCAGCATGCCGCAGCAGAGACTTCATTCATGCGAAACAGCTCGCCCACATCCTGCAGACGTCGCAATCTTTCACTGCAGTATTTTCGTGAATGTGGACACAACGGCAAGAGCACTACTGGACACTAGCAGAGTGGGTCTGCCTATCTTTTGAAAATTAAACAGCTGTCGTCCTCCACGATTACACATTCCTTCCCTTTTTCTTTTGACTACTTTAAGCATTTTGGCCGAGTCGGCTTCTTGATCACCGCCGTGTAGCACAACGGAGTGGCGCGCCTGAACTGCAAACCAAGCGTGCCTATGACTTATGCTGATAGTGGTTTCTGTTGACGCGACACTAGTACTGGCGCAGCTCTTGTAAAATTATGACGCACACACTTTACCACATGAAAAGTCGCTGTTTCTGGGGAAAAGTTATCCACGCTAGAGTTACCTGCCTCTGCCCTGCCGCTCACGGCGCTATACAAAGGTGCTTTTACTCTTTCTGACGGGGCCATAGATACTTATTTCTGACGCAGAATGATGAAGGCTTCAATTTTGCACTGGACTTTACATCTGCGTCGCTTTTCCCGCTCCATGGGACACATGGGGGTAACTGTTTACGCGTTCACCTGTACATTTTCCTGGCTCCCTGAATACCAAGATCAACGTACGACCTCGCCGACGTCGACTCATACATATGCTTGCGCCTACCCCTCTACGCGTACGAATGTCCTGCTCGAGGAGTCTGGACAAATGTCTCTCAAACAGCTTTGTCTCCCTCCATCACTACTGCTAACCACGCTACACGATTCTACAAGCCACCTCAGAGCATCCCAAGCGATACGACGGCTTCAGTTTCAGCTCCCCCTATGTTTCAACGGATTAAACGCAGTCAACGGGCTGAGGGAGCAGTTCGGAAGCGGAGCTACAGTGGTGTTTTGTGGTGTTTTGTGAGCGGGCTGCCGCTGTTCCCTCGAACGTCGCTGCAATTCCCGCGACAGTCTCTTCCTCAGAAAAGTGACAAAATATTATGGGTGCCCTGCTTTTCCAGTGACAGGTATGCTAGCGCGCACCGTCTGGCCTGTGTTCCCCTTCCTCCGCCCTAAAGTGCACTACCGTTGAGTCAGTCCCAAAAAAGCGGTTCGATAAAGTTCCGGTGGAGCGGCTCGACCAGCCACTATCTGTGGCTGAGCTCCACCTTTGCCCTGTAGCCGGGAACGCGTAGAGGTTTTTTCAAACCTCGTGACGCAACAGCTGGAGTCGTTCTGATACCGTTCATTTGCTGAGTCGATCCTTCAGGATAGCTACAGCAGCGACTGTTAATATCGTACGTACACCTGAACACAGTTATCTTGTTTCTTCCCGCACGTGGCAACTTGAGGACTGAGATTCGCGGCTGCGGCCACTCCTGAACATACCTGCCCCGTTTGTTGCAGGACTGCCTTCCAAGCGCTGGTTCGCCTCCGCCGTTGAGCTTCGTAGGCTAGTAGACGACATGCCATTGCCGTCATTGGCAACCCTCGCGTCATGTTTTTGTGCTTTGCAGGCAACATTCTCTCGCTCACGCGTAATTGGCACATGCATTGAACGTGGCTGCCGGTATTCACTTTGGAAGGTCTCGGCTTCTCCTGCGTTCACGGTAATTCGTTGGTGTTTGTCCCGCATCCGTTCCTGCTCAACGGCAGCGTCTGCAGATAGCCGACCAGTTTGTTTCTCTCCACGATCTTTCGCAGGCTCCTGAGTGATTCTACTGGTATGCATGCATTCTGGAAGGGTAATCTCCAGAAAAGGCTTCGAGGAGTCTGAACTCTTGACGCATAAATCTGAATGGCTGCGCTTTGGGTCGCTGTTTCTCTCACTCGCTGCTCAGGACAAAACAACCAGCAGGAACAACGCGGTTCAAGCTAGACTGTGTGCTTCTCTGACGCAGTACACCGACGTCTTGTTGTGCTATATGTCGGCATGTGGAAGTGTGTCTAGGCGCACCCGAATCAGACAGGTCGTCTACAAATGCGAACTGCGAGATGTGGTCGCGCGGCATCAAAGAGGAAATGCTGTTTTTTGGTACCGCAGCCTCAAAAGCAGTCCCGCAAACATCGGGGAGCTGTTCCCGGCTCGTAAAGCGGTTTCCGTACGAGGTCTTGTGGTGAAACACCGGTTGTTGCTGCCCTCTTGTTGCAGGCAGTGGACAATCTTTCTGCCCACAGGAGCCGAGAAACGAAGAGCTTCCTTTGGCGGAGTGTACAATGTGGTTGTGAAAGACTTTTGTCGGAGCGGAAGCTCTGTCATCTTCTGCCTGGACGGCCGAAGAGGCACCTCCCTCGAAGGAATGTGAGTCGAAGTCGTAAACGTTTTTCTCTGAAACATTGACATTTCTCGTTGCGTTGGTGCTCCAGTGAGAAAGACCAACCGTCTGAGCAAACGGCGCATGTTGAGTTTCTGGTGCCATAACGGAAAAAGAGGCAAGCGCAGACGGTCTACGCTGCTCTGCCGTCGTCGATAAGGGGGGAGACACTTCTTCTCCTTCTGTGCTGACTTCCGCCTCTGACGCTCCGCTCTGGGTCTCGATTGTCTCCTTCTCTTTTACGGCCTCTTTTTCAGCCACATCTTCGCCTACGGAGAAGAAAAACACTCCATTTCCCTCTCCTGAAACGAAGGACACAGTATCAAATCGAGAACAAAGATTTGCTGGCTCTCGCAACCCCCTTTTGACAATATCACCGACACCAGCCCTGCTTCCAGCTTGCCTCTAGAGTCGTAGGAAGCTGGAAGACGTATCCGATGCGAACAAGGAAACTCACAACAATGCTTCTGTAGAGCTCTTGAGGAGGCTTTACGCACTGTTGAAGCAAATTTTGTTAACGTAGGCATATAATCGGGCGTGCGTATATACGTTGCAGCTAACGGACTTGGAGAAGAAGAAGACTCTGTAACTGCACGCTGAGTGTGTGAGAAATGGAAGATATGTGTGTGGTCTTGTCGACAGGAATGAGATATTTTTGTGATCTGGGACATCTTCTCAAGTAAACGAAACCTGCATTGTGAATATATGGGAAGGTGGAAGGGCCAACGATGACGCGCAGGCGATACGTTAATGTGCACGTTTTTGTGTGGCTCTGCACGTGGAACCCATACAAGCTTGAACCCTATGCAGTGCAACAAGACCCAACCCCTGGGGCGACAAATAGTAACCCGCGTCTTTTCAAAGACGCAGCCTTGTTGCAGATCAGAGGCCCCGAAAGTGGGACACATGTCCTGATGCATACACGCCGCCAAAAAGCCGGCTGTGTTCTCTCGTTCCGCTACTTAACTGGGAGTCGTCACCCCTATGTGGGGTGCTTACACCTGCGCTCTTCGATTGTTTAGCGCCCTCAGACCCCAGATAGTCAACAAGTGTGTGAGAGAGCTATTCTACGAACGCTGGGTCTTCTACGTGGAGCTGCCAACAGACACAAACGTGTGTGCGCCTCACATACTTGAAATTTTCTGTATTCGTGTGCACATTGACACGAAGTTAGACATGTGTGCAGGACACGGAACGGCGTCAACTTTTCGCTTTGCTGGACGAATTTATGTGGCTATATACGGAATTAGAAAGAGGAGTTTCAGACGTCTTTCAACGTCTTTTTTGGAAGCGCGTAGTGCGCTGCTTGCGGGGCTACCGAATTTTGCGCGAGCCAGAGACTCACGCTTTCCCCCGCTGGCACCAAAAGTTTCCATAGTGACATCTGGCTCCAGGTGATGTGCTTCTGCTTGAGAGTTACGTAGGTGCAGTTCCCGGCCACAAGAAGACTCCTCGAAGCTCTCGCGTTCTCTCACTTTGTCTTCGTTTGCAGTGGCCTCTTTCCACTGAGTCGCAGGACGCAAGTCACTGCTGTAGAGGTACAGAGGAGAGAGGATGAGGAAATCATTACATTTTGTGAGGCGCACTCTGTGAACTGTGTAAAGTCGTGCATAAAACAAACGCTTTCTTACTCTCTGCTCCAGTAGGTCGAACCTCAGCAACTATAGAAGCACCTGTAGGAGACGTGTAAAGTCGACTATCAAGTTTGTTGTGCACCAGTAGGTGTTTCATTCTGGCCTTGTTCCTCCTTCGCTAGGTGGACGCTTAACAGCAAAGCACACGACCGAAGAAGGCATCTGACGCTCTGAGATAACGACTCAGAGTGTAGCCAACCGAAATACACGCATATCGCAAGGGCAATCCGCATTTTTTAATGACGAGTAAGCAGCTAGCCCCAGATGCATTTTAAAGAAATTGCAGTATCACAAGTTTACTTCGATGTAGTGACGTTGGCGTAGAAGGGAAACAGGAAATAGAACACATCACTTATGCCTAACGTCGCAAAACCCTCATTAGTGTGAAGGTGCGGGTGCGTTTTATCAGGTGACTCCGCTGAAAGTGCAAGAAAGTCGCCTACAGGCCGGGTTTGAAACGAAGGTACTTTTTGTGGGAAAAAAAAACTAAACTACAAGTTGCGTATGACAGAGCTCCGTGCAGGCTTCTGCTAGTACGCGTGTAGAAGCTTACGCGTGGCTACCTGTAGGCGCACACGTGTCTGTTTACGTATTTCCATGCTCCCGCTTGAACCTCGCTGTATGTTCCTGTGCGAGTATATTCATATCAGCAGGTTACATGCCCATCACACCACGCGCCCATACCTCTGAGGTCAGGCACACTTGAGGGACAAATGCAGGACACCTACGATGCACAGGAAAAGCAAAGCGCTGCCTTTTCTTTGTGTTGACCTTACAGAAGGGGAACTTTTTTTTGAGTTTCTCGCATATGTTCTACTGCGCTTGCATGAGGCGTATAGGTCTCCGTAAGTCCGACCGCGTCCAGGCGGTATTCTTTTTCTTCGTTCCATCTGTTATATTCCTCTTTCCCGCACTCTGGAAGCGGTGCCACCTCTGCTTCTTCCCAAGGCGGCTCTTTTGGTAGGCCGAAAGTAACCAGAGGGTCTTCTGTCAGACAACAGCTTTTCTCGTTTTCTGTAGACTTCCACACGCGTGGAGTTACGGCAACAAGGTCTAGCGACGGCGGAAGCTTCCGGACGTACCGTCCGTGACTCTCTTTCCTCTCCGACTGCCACTCCGCGCTCAGTTTCTTTCTTCTTTTGTCTTCTTTACCCGCAGCTACTAATTCACTTTCTTGTTCCTCAACCGCGAGAAGATTAGGAATTAATAGGAGATGGTCGTCTCCACCACCACAACTTTCTTCTGCAAAGAAGTAGTTTCTCGTCATTGGTTTGCTCTTCAGTTGACTCATAGTAGTGACACGTGCCGTTTCAACTTGTTTCTCTCTGTCTTCTACGGCGACCCGTTCGATTGAACGCTGACCAACTCCTCCATATTTGGGTTCTTTCCAAAAGCCCTCTTCCCTTTTCTCTGCCTCGATTGCATCGTAGGGCGAGTTTGCAGAACACGCGTGGCCAACTCTTACAACGTCTTCCTCACCCATTCCGTCACAACGTCCTGGTCCCATATTGTATCTTGTCAGCCGGGCCTCCCGTTTGCCAGCACTCAGGTGCTGCATCTTCTTCCTTATGCCATCCCTTGTTGCTAAGTACAGGAAGCCCTCTCCTGACACCAACGAGTCCTCTTCGTAAAGCTGATTAGCCGACCTGTAGCAACCACAGACCGCCGTAGCACCACTCAGCAGTAAAAGAATAGGGTCCGGCGGGGAGCCTGAGGATACCTTTTAAAGAGAAAGAATAAAATTGCAGAAGCGTAGTGACAATAAAGGACAATTGACACCTAGATTGGTCGGCCAGGTACGGTGCCACCCTAGAATCAGACGTAGGCGTTCAGGGTTGCCGACTCCTCGTACGTACAAAACTAGACCTCTCTATGCCGCAGACACGCTCGCACCAATGCACAAGCGTTTGCCGCGTCGCTACAACTTCAATCATTCGAGTACGTCTCCTGTAAATATAAGTACATTTCCGAGTGTGTACAGCGCAAAATTTTTGTGTGCAACCTTACACCTTTTTTCATCTACGTGGGTCTACGAAGGTCTTTGCCATAAATAAATACGTGCATGTATACCTGCGTGCCGCTCTCGCTAAACGCGTGTTCCAGGAAATGCAGGTGACGATGTGTGAAGACACAAATATACGCATACAGATATAGAGGAAAAGGCGTCACGTTCATCGGAACCTGTATCCGGCGCACCAGTTACATGGGTAGGGGTCTTCTGACGGAAGGCTTTTTTCTGCATGTGTTTTCTATGTACGAGACTGATCGTGTGGGTAGTTGCCAACGTACGTAAAGACAAAACACACGTACTCCACGTCCAAGCGTAAGACATTACATTTAAACATCAGCACACAACAGCAATCCACACTGTCTTCTATTCTGATGGGAAAACACACAGCATGAAAGCACTAGCGGCGGACGCAGGAACATCCACAGAAGGTTTAGACGTGGGTCGATCAACCTACGCCAGCAACAGGCGCAAAGGGAAAACGTGACCTAGGGCACCGAAGCTTTCTGTGCCATTTTCTGCGCACCCGCTCGCAAACATTGCTCAAACACCTACAGAAAATGATGCGCACAAAGGCCACGTGATACGCCTGGTGAGGAAATACAGGTATTACCAGTGTCAGGCGCATGTATGTATACATACATATACACATATATAAATATGTGTGTATACGCGAACGTGAGCGGACGCAGATGTTCACGAACACCGGCATAATGTAGCGCACGCTCTCCCTGCAGCAGGAAACTACCGCATTCGACTGAAGTTCGTTTGCAATGAACTTTTTCGAAGTGGCCTCAGAAGACGGATAACAGCTGCTTCTTTATACATGTACGTGATCGTACGGAAGACAGAGCGAACGAGCAGCTAAAGATGCAAACAAGTCACGGTATCTTCTGAAAATACTGCTCCGGTTGTGTCGGTTCGCGTCTCTGGGAAAACAAGCTTGCAGGTGCACGCGTAGCGCACACACGTACGCCTACAGTGTGATTGCATACTGGAGGAATCACGTACGCTCGTGTTACGGCAAAAACGCATACCTTTCACGCGGACGCATGCTTACCTGTTGTTGATGCAGTCTGCCGGCGTTTTAGGGATGCACAAGCTCAACCTCTCCATGAAAGGATTCACCCTGTAAGATTCACCGACTGCTCTACGCGCAGGCAGCGAATAGGTGGCCTTGGTATCAAGGTACACAACGTTTTTCCGACCTCCTGCGCATACAAATAGAATTGTACGCGTGTGGGATGCAGAAGGATGCCAGAGCACCTCATTTGAATGTTCCAAGGAGGCAACGCTGGAGTGCCAGCAGCAGGTGAATGACATTCCGCAGGGGCGTTCCGATTCATTGTGCAGTCCGTTTGCATAAAACACCGAGCGCGCAAGCACAAATCTACGGGAAATGCCACGAGGCTGCCGCGTACTTCTTCCTTCTGGACAAACAGCTTGTTCGAGCAACTTCTGGGTGGAAGTTGCTGTGGAAAGTAAATTTTTAGCAGTGTTCAAATTTTACGGGTGCATACACGGCGGTAAGTGAGCCCCTCAGTCTCTTTGGCCGAAGCACCGACGAATACCTCTACATCTGTTCTCAAGCAGAGAGAAGTAATGCTATGCAGTGACTGAGGCGCTGGCGTGGACTGGTTCTCCTGCGCAGCTATGCTGTCGACGTAGGCACCCCTGGACCCACCAGTCTGTGGATTGCAAACGTTGCATAGTAAGGACGTGTGAAGACTGCAGTCGTTCGTTACGGGCTGCTTTCCTCACGTACACAGACGCGTATTAATTTCAGTAATCGGGTAGGCTTTTGACTTCCCTGTTGCTTTGTGCGGGTAGTAGCTATCTGAAACCCGGACAACGCAACCACGCTTGAAATTCGACCAAGCACTGACACACAAAAGCATGCACATGGGGGCGTTGTTTGAATATTCGTGCACCTGCATCGTGTCTGGGCATACGGTGCTACAGCAGTGGCTAGATTTGGTACAAGTACTTCCAGTGCGAGTGCTTCCGAGTGCGCTGCCTCCTTACCGTTGAGGACGCTACCGATCTCTAAACCACCTCGGGGTAGACCAGAAGGACGGCAATCAGTGGATCCGAAGCGACTGTCTTTTCGTGGCGTCGGCTTGTTAGGAGCCTCTGACAGACGATTTGGGCATTCTAGCCAGCTACTGCCGTCCGGGAGCAGACACCCTAGCACACGTCGGTGGGTCGCGTCCTGACCTGCCTGAAAAGGCGAAGACGCAACAATGAGGAAGTCTGTGAAAGCGAGATGCACCGGCCTAAGACAAGGTTCGTACAATTTACTGCGATGTATACGCCGAACTACACGTGTGGTTTGACTGTCACTACGGCTCGTAGCAGCTTATCATGCAGCCACCTCCGTGTGCAAAGCTTCTACATAGACCTCGCCACTCAAAGCTCCCACATGTGCGCACAAGTTTACTTTCCACAGCAACTACTGCGACGGATCGCCTCCACATGCATAGATATACATGTTTGCTCATAGGGTATAGGCTGCAGAAGTCTCGAACAGGGGCGTTGGTCTGCGCGTGGGCCGGTACTGCATACGGCTCGCCTTCCGCGGAGCCGCCGCTCTATGTTAGATCGAGTTCGTAGCCTCGTCGAGCGTCGAAAAAAGCTAGGGGCACAAAGGTTCACAAATCTCTGTGCTTCGTAACACTCCAGCGGCACCGCAAGTGGCCTATTTTTTGTCTCACCCGAACGCATGTGTGGTCTCCTCCACACGGCAGGAAAACTGGGTCCTGGTGGGATTGTGGCAGACTGATCCCGGAACTGTGTTTCCGACAAGACGGCAGAAGCGGGTTTTGGATCCTTTCGATGACGCGCTGGGACGAGTACTTCCCAGCCCGCGGTGTTGTTGGACCTGGCGAAGCCGATGTCTGGAGTGCGCCACGATCGGTAAGGGGCCTCACAAAGCAGCGCTTCATCGTCACCTCCTGATTCCTGTTTGTTGCCCCAGCACCTTGTTCAGGAGAGTAGATATATGGCGTTGCCGCGTTTCGAACATTTGCTGGATAGGTCGCTTCAGATGCTGCATCAGTCACAATCAAATGCGTTCTCGTCCGTTCACGTAGTGTTGGTCCTATGTCCTCCGCAGATACAAGCGAGCTTGTTTCCATCCATTCGCAAGGCTTTGCCATTTCTGAAGCAGTATTTCTACCTGCTGCCAGTGCACCTGTGGGTTTCGGTATGCTGCTGAATGGAAACGAAAGTTTTCCGCTTGAGGCGACGTTGTTCTTGATCAAACGCCAAGCGGGGTGAGTCCGCGCCGTTTTCTCTTGGAGACACGGTGCGTATAAGTTCGGTATTTCGGTCGCAGCTGCGGCATCTTCAGAGCGGCGGATACGCTTTTCTTTTTCGTTCGTTAGTAGCTTCGCAGGGGCGTTGGGGCCGGTCTGTGGCTGTTCCACCAGCGAATTTGAAACCCAGTGGCTCTTTGTATGAAGCGCCCACGAACCTCCTTTCGCACGGCTGGAGCTGGTGGGAAGGCTTCGTCTACTTGCGGAGCGATTGCTCACAGTTTCGTCCCCCACCTCACAGCAAACGTTGCACTGTACTGCTTTGCAGTTGGCGGCACCCCCCTCTTGTCCACTTGGAAGGGAAGGAGAGTCGGCCTCCCACGCGTCGGAATCGTATCCTGTCCCGTTCCCCGACTTTGCAAAACGGGGTGGCTGATCCTCCTTCCCTGAGGTTCTTTCTGCGTCCGTAATATTGAGCCTCTGATGCACCCCTACAAGGTGACGCGCTCCGCTTGACAGGCCTGGTGCTGAGTTCTCCGCAGAGACCTCCTGGAGGCAATGCTGTGGTGGGAAGTGCGTAAGCGCTCTTTCTGCTGCGGCTCCACACGCAACAGCTCCGACTTGAATGCTGCGTGCCGCGTCCCCGCTTGCCGCGGTCTGGACGCCTTCACCTGCTGTAGTCGAGACGTCGTGTAATGCTACTGTTGATCGACGCTTACTGGGTGCTTCTGGCAAAGCTATGCGTGCTGCTGTGTGGTCTACGCTGCGCATCGCCTTTCCCGCGAGCGCCTGTAGGCGACCGGCTTCGGAGGCTGCAGATGGAGCGAAGACCCCTGAACTCGAAGAAATTTTCGGCGGCTCCCGAGTTTGCAATATCTGATATTGCAGAGATGTCGCGCCCGCATATTTCATACTGACGGGCACAGGCCCACTGAAGGAATCACGGAGCGGGGAGGGTAGGTGCTCGTAATTGCGGCAACCATTGGTTGCGCCGGATGGAATGCCTGACTGAAGGATCTTATCTAATGAAACGGTCGGAGCCTTCCGGTTTCCTAGACCAGCCATCGTCGTGTTCCAGTACGCCGCTGCGTGCATCGGTATGATTTGCAAGAAGTGTGGAGGCCAGAGCAAGGGGGAGTTTTTACGTCTACGCTTCAATGTAAACGTGCTACACACGCGTGTCACTGGACGACGTTTAATGGAGCAAATATTGCCTGTGGCACGGTGATACAGCGTGACACGCTACCGACGGGAATCAAGCCAGCGGTGCTCCGGTTGTCCTTGAAGCAGCAGGTTGCAGTGGCTCACACTTATGATCTCGTACGGCCACGTTTCAAGGAGTATCACTTCATGTGATTATTACACAGTGCATCCGGAGAACACCGGCGAAATCTCCCTTAAAGGGCCTGTACCACATACGCAGACAGGAGTCGCGGGGGTTAAGTGGCTGTATGCATTTTCTAGTCAATATCTGAGGAACACAAATCGCAGAGTTGAAAAAAGCAACAAACTGGAGATGGCGAGTAGGGTACGAGAAAGCAACTTCCGAAAAAGTTGAGAGAGCAGGAGGAGGTCCGGTTTACAGGCAGAAGAAGGACTGGGTTCCTGCTGAAGAGGGGTTCGCCGCCTGCTGAGCAGAAGCACACTTCAATGCATTCTCAAGCTGACGTATCTTAGGAGCCAGCAGAGGCACGGGTGCCTGGCGAAATACGTATACGTATGTATGTACATAAGTGGCAAATCTGTTCAGGCCAGGTATGGAGGGTCATATGTACGGAAAAAGCATTAACGGCGAATGGGACCTACAGAACCCTGGAGGACTAGCCCCCTAGTGGGACAGAAAGCAACACAGCGAATGCGTACTAGCGGCCCGCGGTCGGACAAAGAAAAAAAATGCTTGACGCGAGAACTCAGTTCCGATACGCATTACGTCTAGGTAGTTTTAATCTCTGTACGCGTGTCGCAGGATAAACTAAAGCAGAAGAGGTGGTTTCTCCTGAGCAGTGATGTGACGCGTCCCCACTAGATGGAACAAGGGGAAAATTTTGGGCTACGCAAATCCCTGGAGACTGAGCGACGTCGCCTACTAGTGTCACCGGACTTGCACAGCCTATACTACCCGCTGGAGAAACAAAGCATCACCTCGCACACTTTGTCCTGAGGTGGCAGCATTTGCGCGCAATAGTGTTTCCGAGCGGCGCAGAATTGTACGAGTTAAAACAAGCACACGTGTAAACACATACACACGTGAATGCATACATATATACTACGTAGGGAACGTCTCCACTTTCATGGACTAGGTCGGATTTACTGCACCTCATCGAAGTGAACGGTAAGGATTTTTTTCTACGTTGATCACCCAAATCTACGACAAGCGAGAGTGACGTCAAATGTGTGCATCTGTCCAGCGTGCACGCTCCTACGCCAACGTGGACTGCAGAAAGCAGCGTTTCTTCACATTACACATTTTGCACCTAGCCGGGCTATTTTACAATCCCCCTCTGGTACGGAATACTGGCGTAAGCGAGTTTTTTCCATACGAACCTAGTCGGAACAACACACGCTCCACTAACGAAAACATGTCTTTGATCTTAGCGGGATGCGTAGAGGAAGTAGATGTCCATGGAAGGTCTTGCTTCTTTTCTTCTTTAACATGTGTGTACATACATACGTTGAAGGCGGCACCAATCTATGTGTGTGATTAAAACACGTCCGTTGTCGCTCTGTAGAGCGCTGTACGTGTGCCAACGACTTTGTCCGCATATCGGACAGGATGTGTAGCTATCCTCGCAAGCGTACTTGAATGTTCATTTTTGAGCCAAGGTAGCTGGCAAATGCAAGGTCGTGTTTTACAGAAGACTGGCCGTTACATGCATTTGCCGGTATACCATTTTAAGGATACGTAACTGCGTAGGTAACCTCCTATCGACTTCGGAGGGGCGCTTGCTCTCTAGTCTCCAATTCAGGTGACTTACATACGTACAAACCTAAATTCTTCGAAGAGTCCGCCAACATGGACGCCCTCTACGCTGTGTGCCCACACAGCCAGAGATCCCTCGATGAGTACAGACTGGACGCGGAAGTGAGCACACCAGAAGAGGAGAGAAGTAAGCACACTATACGCAAGTGCGTAGGAGGGAGGTGGGGACTTCGCGTCCTTCAGGTCCACTTTCATGGGACGAAGACGTGAAGCGCAAATGTTTTGTTTGACGGTGACTAAGTTGTTCCCAGCTAGGAACCCATTTTGGCCATGGACAGAACGAAGTGGTTACCCCGTTGCCTTGTGAGGTCCATTCGGTGTTTCAGTAGTCGACAAAAACACGCATCCCACTAGGCGTGGCTCATTTAATTAATTGAATGCAGTTGTCATAGAGGAGAATTCAGCATGGCCTTGCGGAGAGCCGTACGAAGACCGTTCCGTGTGCTCCAAGATCAACTCCATCCTGACTTGTTACATATCTCCAGACTTCACCGGAATTTTCGGTAGTGAATTGGAGAGATTGCCTCCGGGATCTCGAAAAAACAGTAAGTATACAGCTGTCCGAATGGAGGGTTGTGCCGGTGAAACGTTTATCACCGGTTAATCTTTCCATCGAGCTGCTCTAGCTGATGTCGTCATTTAGTCAATTTCGACCCGGAATATATACTTGTTTGTATTGAATTGCAATGTTCCTTCAGTGTGCAAAACCTCGATGTAAATGCGGGTGACATATTGTTACATTCCGGATGTCGAACCATGCATTTTGGGTTGAATCGTGATGTAGTACCGGATGGCAACCTCTTAATACAAATACGGAAATGATTTTGAATTCGTAAAGGTAATTTCCACGGATGCCAGGCAGATAAGAAAGCGGAAAAGTGTGTGCGTATGGGTTTGAGGTATTCACAGTTCACAGTCTAATGGTAGACAGCACATATTTCCTGGACAAAACGCTAGGGAGATACAACCTCTACTGAAGAACTCCGGAAGGAAAGTGGAGAATGGTACCAAATCAATGTCGTGGACAGTTGCCTGCACGGGCACTGCGCAGGGCCTTGAACCTGCGTATACGAAGGGGAGATAAGTAACCATTACCTTTTCTGTTATCGTTTTCCGTTGGCACATATTAGTGCTACAGCATTCACAGTATCCACGTTACAGTGTTCGAAAGGTGCTCCGCCTGGTCTCGCAGCGTATGGAAAGACCGGGCGTCGGACCTCTAAGCAGTGTAATGTCTTGGCTCCAGAAAACTGCGAGCGCACGCCAGCTTCCCAGACGCCAACAAAAAGGCACGACTCCAGCATAAAATTGCCGTGTACACACCGGATCGGCTTGTCCTTGGAGGGATGCACTTGTTTTTCGCGTGCAGTTATCTGAAGGTCTCCTTCCACACGCAGGTGACATTGCGCGTCGCCTAGAGACATCATAGACAGCCAGCATCCTCTACGTGGTGCTACCCACCAGGATCCTCTACTTCCCCATGAGAGGAAGGTGAACATGAAAAGAGACACTTGTGTTGCAAACTGGAACACTTATCGGCCAAGGCAGAGATTTGTGTACCCCTGCAGGGTCACCGCTAGCACTTCTTAGATGTTACAGGTCCCAGTGATCCGTGACTATGTGTCAAGTCCTCCGTCGGGCGGGGTAGAGCGACGTCAGGCTACGGTGTTCGTCTCTAAACCACCTGTTTTGCAGTGTCCCCAATATAGGGACGAAGCCGGCAAAATACGGATATATCCGTTTCCACAAATGCAATTCGATGACTTTCAGCGCAACAGTGGTACATTGACATGGGCAGGGTCGCTAGCTGCTACGCACCGGCTGCTAGCGGCCACTGCCCGGCTCCCCCGTGCACCACTGGCTCCGCTCATACATTCGAGTACACGTTTGCGTATTCCGCGTCACTATTTGCAAACGGGACTAAGTTGTCTAGGGGGTGCGTACGTCTGCCGTTGTGTGTCAGAATCTTGGACCTACTTTACCCGTGTAAGTACACACTCAAAAGGGCGGCGTTGCAGACACACAGTCAGTAGTGTGGCGCCCACGCCATACACAAACTACAACCCTTTTCATCTGCGCCTCCATCGGCCTCCTTTCTACGCCTAAATGTTCTCGCGTTAGGTCTGTGTGTGTCTCCATGACAGTCATACGCGCCGCAGCCAACACCTCGTCTAAGCGTGGTAAATGGAAGCTTTAATGAGTGGACCGCAACCTGCTGAAACCTATGACCGGTTACGCTGGCTCGTGCTTGAGGGCGCGTTGGACAATTATTACCGTATTGATCAGGTCTGTCATAAGCAAACATTGTTCACATAAGGAGAATATATTTTATGTCATAGATGAAGTACTCGATTGGAAACCGGCAAACTCCGAGTCAGGGAGAACGGACAGCTTGACATTACCATGTCAGTGTCTACCCGTCGACGAACTCTCGATATCACATCAGGTCCATCTTCTCAACAGAACACGCGAAATTTGGGTCACAGGTGAAGGCGAGACTCTACAAGCTCGGCAGCGTCCAACAAATGCTGTACCAGCCTGTTCGGGCGGCGATAGGTTGAAGAGGAAGACCTTGACGTTCGGGATGCTAAAAGAATTCTCAAACTTTGGCTTCACCAGTGTGCTTCACGACTCTCCTCACGACATATGGATGCACGTCGACTACTTTCGTGCTGCGATGTCGAACAAGACCATGTACCAGAAAAAATTCCGTACGCTGTCTACATGGGCAGTAGCGTGACAGCGGCTTCACATTGTGTTTTCCGCCTTCACTCCATCCTGCCGCGTGAACCCGTCAGCTACTTGTAAGTCAGGAGCAGCTCTGACTATAGCCCCGTCGTAACAAAGTACTTTCTGCATGTGTCTTTGATCTGCTGTTATTACTCGTCGGCCACGAACAGAAAATATTCACAGCAACCCTGCTCCGCAGAGGACAATGCAACACCTGGAGGGCAACTACTGTATTTGTGCACCAAAGACGACGGAATTGCCTGCAAGTCTGCATTGAGCGCAGCTACAGTGGTTCCTGTATGTAGACGTACTATTCCAGAAGTACTCGCAATTGAAAGAAACCTGCAGAAACACGCAAAACCTGCACCTCCTTACTCGCGAGTTTCCCCAGTTTGTCTTACCCACTGTCCTAAGTATGCACGTCCTGGCTCGTTACACACATACTTGTACATGAAGTGGTGTTTCTTTACGTGCACGTATGTACGCGAGTCTTGGGTAGAAGTCTCCTTACGATGTGAACGCGCGCAAACAGCGCGAAAACCTCGGCGTGTGCGCACATTACATCTATACCGGTGCGCGCCTCCTACGAAACGCGTGTGTCCGAGCGAATGCGTTTATTAAACGGCATGTTTTGCACTACTTAATCCGGCTTATGAATGAGTACTAGGAGTTTCCCAAGTCACGCATTTGACGCGAGGATAGCAACTTAGCGAGGTAGCGCAGAACGAGAGAGCACTTAGGATTACTTTTAACACCGTGTTGCCCTACCGTAGAGGTTCTTTTGATACTTCCCAACCTAAAAGAAAGCTTGGGACTGGAGCAAAACATACTGCATAAAGCAAACCTCCCGTCTGGCATTAACTCAGCAAGGAAATTTCATCGCCACCCTATTTTTGTCTTAGCACTTGAAGAACCTTCCATGGAAGGACAGCCAGCAAAGTTTGCCTTGCCTCGAGTTGCACTCTCAGGCCCTGCGCGTGGTGGAACCGCTGCAAGTGCACCACATGTTGTGTCAGCTCGAGTGGAAAGTGGTGAGAGCGTGCCTGTTGCTGGGGTGGTCGACGCAGGGGGATCGCCGTCGCTGTTCACGTTGTAGTCACCACGTAAGTAGCATCTGATAGAATCAGCGGTGTACGGTAGATGAAATCAACTCCTCAGCGACAAGAAATCGTCACACTCGATGCAACTGTATGTTGGAGAGGAGACCTCGAGACCTGTAGGGTGCCCTCGGATTACCCTGGCCCGAAGACGCGACATATTACGAGTCAGTTCTGCTATCGCCAGCGTATAGTTTCACCCGCCACACATCCGTATTCACAGTCTATCCTCTTTCTCCAACAAGGTGTACATACGTCGTGCCCCTACATGACGCAGTACCTTTACCGGAAGGTGGTGCATTGTCGCGCCTCCTGGAGTGAAAGAAGCAGGTTCCTCACTGTACTGCGGCAAGCAAATCGACGTTAAGTGCCCTCCTGTTCGCATGTAATGAAACTACCAACAGTGTAGTTGAGTTTCGGGGTCGATGTCGGTCCTGATCTTTCTCGGAAAGTCACCGGACAGAAGCGCTTCCTGGTGACCACAGTTTTCTCCAGGAAGTTATGGAGTCCACCACAGACTTCGGCTGGAAGGCGTAACACATTTAGAATTCCGCTTCAACAGTACACATCCACGTTGAGAGGTGTTCACCACAAGAACGTCCTCTGGCGAGAGAGCCGGTAGCCATCAGTTGACGCCTCTGTGTTTGCAGGTAGTGTACTGGGAAATACGACCGCTTGTGCATGTGACAGTTCTCTGTTTACGGTTGAAATGAGATCTCACTTCACATTGTTTCCGCTCCTTCTCGCGCGCCCCTCCACGACTGCTCTCCTATGGAGTGTACTGCACTTCTGCATCTGGGACGACGCAGCAATTACAAATTTCCTTATGTGAGTCATGTTCATTCGGCTACCTCGATACTGAGGGCTAAAGTATATATCTAGAAACCACCAGCGCTATACTCTTTGAAATAGGAAGATAGTGAAATCCAGTCCTGCACATTGGGGAAAACTCGATAAGACGAAGAAGAAGCGTGATCCACATAATGAGTAAGCGAGCGTACGTTAATCTCACGAAAACACTGCGATTTAAGAGTATACCAGTTTCCATCCTGACAAGTTAGCTTTCTGTCTATGTGAAGCGCACAGGGATACTACTCACGTGTATATCGGATTGCCCGAATAGCATCACGCCCTGTAGATCTCCCCATGTTACGCTCAAGAGGAACGCACGCCTGGAGTTATCTAAAAACCACCTCAATTCCGTCACGACGTCCCCAGCATATATGGTGGACGCCGACAAGGGGTCTTGAGGCAAGGGTTCTTGAGGAGTGCAGCCTGCATTACTGGTCTACGTGCTCAGCGTGTGTCTCGGCGTATACGTGTTTATCTGTTGCAACGTATTCCGGCAGCAGGCATGTAAGCATGTCCCCTCTGCTTATGTACGTGCGCGCGCTTGTTTAGTCATGGTAAAAGCAGGCTAATCTTGCAGGTAGTCGAAGATAAAGCAGTACTATGCAGGTATGGTAGTAGCAGCCGGATGGAGAGACAGGAAAATTGTTTTACAGCGTAGGGCACGCGAAGGTCAATTAAACTTCATATATAAGCAGGGACATGAGTGCTGTTCTACACCGTATACCCACTTGCGGCCTTTCAGCCACAAAGACTACAGCAACTTTCCAAACGGGGTCGTTAAGGCGTTCGTCTCTCATAGAGGTTACAGTAACGTCCAGAAATAAATGAGTGCCGCAGTAAGGCGCCCCTGCGGCGCATGCCCGGGAAGCCTCCTCTACGATCCTCCAGGCACCACAATTTTGAACAGGAAGGAGGGATTAGGAATACAGAAGACACTCCAGCTATACGCGTTCTGCCTCTTTGTAGATCACTAGGTACCGCTGTGGTGGAGAAGACTTCAAACTGACGAGTACTTTTCTAAACAGGTACGCTTCTGGTCCGTCCACCGCATGCGGTAGCTACTAGTGACGCACACCGTCGCATGCAGCAGGTGGCGTCTTTCACGGCACATCCGAAGTCCTACGGTAAGGGGGTTATTGAACAGCCATACAGCGTTTTATCCAACGTGGGTCTTTTCAGCCAGAGTGGTCCACAAGGTCTACTACGGGGAGCCCTCTGAGTGGTGGGCATGAACCGTGGTGAGTGATGGCTGGCAGTCGATTCTCTCGGCCGTGTCGGCTCCGGCTTAGTGAGGAGGAAGCACCACCTCTCCGCTGCTGTGGCTGTTCCATGCACAACTGGTAGCATACCTGTGGCCGAAATACATCTGGCTACTGCGCGAGCGGAAAGTAGCGTTTACCGTGTTGACAGTGGCACCAATGTTGAGGCTGGCTCCGTATTGCTCGTGCGGTGCTGTCACTCTTTCCGCAATACTACACTGTATCCGTCTGCTACTTCGGCGAAAAAAATTTCCACCATTATTGGCTATGCATTTACTGCTCAATCTATGGGTGTACACGCAGTGCTGCGTGTGCTGTGGCTTGCTAAACTGTTCCGACAACGATCTCTGTACTGTGATTCTTGAGTTTCGCTCCTTCATCCTTCCAGTACTTTAGTACTGACTGTTTCATAGTAAGCGTTCGTAATCCTCAACTCTTCCTCTCCCACATGATACTCCCCCTTTTCTTGGTGAAGGACAACTATCCTCGGACAATATATGTCTGCGTTTTACCACCCTCCACTAATTTTTTCTAGAAGAAATCTTTGGTAAATTCCGTTGCCAGATTCAGCGTGTGTTGCCAGTTTTAGGACGCAGTGCGCTTCCCTGACAGCCCTTCTGCCCAGAAAACTGTTCTTCAGTAACCACAGCATACCGACCTTCGCCACAGTGTTTCCGACTTTTTCCTTTGTGTCCCCCGACATTGCGTATATGTACCTTTCCCCGTCACAAATGTTCCGCTTGTGGACTGAAAAATATTAATAATAGTGATGCGTGTGCCGGTCTCTTTGAGGACCACTCTGTTCTGTGCGCGTGAAGATTTGGTAAATGGCAAATGCACGACATCACGACACTGCATGCGTAGTTTGCGCGGGAAACGCCCACAACTATCGGGTAATTACGCGCCCTGCATCCTCGTTTTTCGCTTCTGCGATTCACCGGTGTGTCCGCACTTTTTATCCTCGTGCAAGGGGGGCGCAACTTTTCTTTTCTAACCTTTTTTTGTCTCCCGTGATGCTAGCGGTACCTCTCCTGCCTTTGGTGCTGCAGTCTCCTCTCCGAGGCTTCATCCTCTGCGCTCAGGTCCAGTCCGCTCTTACCTCTCTTCCTCGACGCATACCTTTTTTTCCACTTGCGTTTGCAGCGTAAGCCGTCTCCGTGAATTCTTCCGGCTTCCCTCACTCACATCAGGTGTTTCTTTTCGCATACGGGTTTGCCTTACGGCTACTCCCTAGGTGATTATCTGACCCACTCCTCAAAGTCTGTGTGCCGCAGTTGCCGTCCTGATCTTCCAGTATGATATCTCTCGTTGCTCTTCGTCAGTACAGTATGTTATCTGGCCTTTCGAACGTGCTGCAGAGACAGCAAGGGCAGCAGTCCCCACCGCCGCGGCAGCAGCGCCCACAGGCGCAACAGCAGCAGCATTGACACCAATATCAACAACACCGACACTGATAGCGCCAGTACCGAGAGGTGCCCCAATAGCGGCAACCACAGCCGTTACCTCAACCTCCATGACAGAAATTGGTACAGCAAGCTCAAGGCAGCAACTGGCTTGAAAATGGGAGGAGTCGTACATTTGTCTCGGTATCGGCGAGAGGGGAAGGACGATTCTGTCGTAGAAGCGGATGTTCTGATTGTTGGCACAGGACTAACAGGCTGTTTAACCGCTGCTGCGCTGGCGAGACGAGGTGTTAAAGTGGTACAAATCGATAGACATGGAATTTACGGAGGAGCGTACAAATCCGTCAAACTTTCAGAACTATGTGAGTGGGTAAACGCGGAAGGTCAAGAACCATACTCGAATCTGAAGTGCCGTTCTTCTGTAGTGACACCTACCCACGTAGCAGCTTCAGCGGCATCGGCAACAGCAGCTGCCACGGGCGCTGCGAGCCTCGCGGCAGACGTGGCACTAGTGAAAAAAGTCAAGGGGGTGAAAGCAGAAGCAGCAGTTGGAGCCGCAGGCGGCGATGCAGCCGCAGCAGTGATACCACCAGCAACATCAGCGTTAGCACAAGCAGCTGCATCGCTGTCCGAAGCAGCAGTTCCAGTGACAGACCAACCACTGCCGGCTTCAGCGCGAACTGCAGCGGGTGGGGGGACTGAAATGGTGGAACATCAGAGAGCGACGAAAAAGACTCAGGTTGATATCAGTAATGTTTCAGTAGCACCAACTGGCGGTTTAGTGTTACGAGAACAAATCTCTTTCCCTTATGCTTTATCTTCGGCGCCGCTCGTAGAGGCCGAAGCTGGTTCGGCGGATGGCACTGCTTATCGTAGGTGGCCAGAGTGGGTGTGCGCTTTCGAAGAAAATGCGTCGGGCGTATCCTTCTGCCTGCGTCGTGAATGGCAAGAAGCCGCAGCAACTTCCGAGCAATCGGCGACTGCCGGACGCCCAAATACGGTGAGCGAAGGAAAACGCCCAGAGCGAGATTCTTTCTCACCTGTTGAGGGTACTGTGCCTCCTCGGGACTCTGGAAGAACACGTACAGCAGCGTGGGGAGACAGCCAAAGTATATTCTTTTCGTCTCGGTGGTTTTCCTTTTTCCCCTTTGCGACTGATGGAAAGGGAGATACGGTGACGGAGCATTGCAGCAGCATTAAGACAGTGAATAGTTCATTTAAAAAAGTCCCTTTGTGTCCTGGAAAAAATGAGTCTGAATGCGTCGATGGGGAAGAGACGGCTAATTCAATTGCCGCTGGTGTTCGTGATGAGAGGCGAGAATCGTCACTAGCTTCGGTTGCACCTGATGCTGCTGAGGCGAGGAAAGCTGCATGCGTAGATGATTTCGTCGCTCCGAAACAAGGTGGTAAAACTCGCTCTGGAACTGCTTTCACGGAAGGGCTTCCCGAACGTGCTGTACCGTCCTCTGGTCCTGCATTTGTCAGAGATGCAACTACTTCCACAAAGGGTGGCTGTGCGGTAGTACCACCAGTGGAAGACCAAGAAACTTTGAAGAAGAAGCTGTTGAAGTGCAACAGATTCAGCATCGACTTGGTGCCGCGAGTGCTCTACAGCAACAGTGCCATCACACATATTCTTGTAACTTGTGGGGCTGCAAAATATATGGAGTTCCGACCAATTGACACTCCAGTATACGTGGGAGAGTTGGAGGCGGACGTCCCCGGTAAGACTCACCTTCAGCTGCAACACGGACAGCCGAAGCTTCAGCACTAGACGTACATAGCAGAGCTTTACCATTACGAGCGCCAGCCGTGCAAGTTGCAGCAGAGAAAGCAGCGGCGTCATCAGCGCCATTCGTTGGCATCAACGCAGATGGGAACTGCTCCGGGTACTGACGTTTTCGTCCACGCACCTCTAACTTCGGAACACAAACACAAAAGATTGGCCTGATCGGGCAGGCCGGGACCTGCTTGTCCTCGTTAATATTCACGATACGAATCAAACCTTATTGTTGATTATCGGTGTGGGCGTCTGCAGGTATCCAGGAGCAGGCGAGTGGCGGTTTTAGGCGCGGTGCAAGCAAGGAAGCAGCAGCTCTGCAAGAATGCCAAACAAGACGACAGCTGCTGAGTTCGAGGTCGCAAGGCAAAAATGAGGCGGAGGAGAAAGGCGCAGGAAAGGAGCAGGAGGGATTGAAAGATGGACAAGGGAATTTGGAGGAGGAAATGAAGAACGATGACGATGACGCTTCAAAAGAAGAGCTCTCGCTTGTGCAGATGCCTTTGACGCGAAGCGCTATCTTCTCGAGCTCCCTATTGAGTGTCCAGGAAAAGCGGCTGTTGATGAAGTTCATCTCGAACGTTGCAGCACCTAAGCTGAACAACCAGTTCCTTTCTGCCGCACGCCTTTGGAATGCTGACAAGCAGGCGGTCACTAGCGCCTTCGGTGGCAATCGGACTTCAACGGCAGCGCCAGCACCTGCAGCATCCCGGGCTACTCCACCAGCACAAACAGCAGCGGCATCAGGAGCGGCAGGTACACGTGGACAGGCGAAAGGAAAGGGAACGTCATTTTGTGAAGCAGGCAATGATGCTTTGGTGAACAACAAGAACAACCTGTCGAACTTCTTTGAACAGAACCCAACTCCGAGTGACGGCGCACGCGAGGATATGACCTGGGAAGAATACTTAGAGCTTCACCAGTTGACGGACAAGCTACAGCGATATTTGTCCTATGGTGTCTGTGTAAGTGACTTCCCGCTCCGACGTCGAGCCAGTGTGCACAGCGAGTGCCAACGGACCTCTCTTGCCCCCGTTGCAAAAACATGCGGAACAAGAGGGGATGAAGCAAGTGAAGGAGACGAACAGCGGGAGACGAAAAGGCGGCGCGAAGACGACAACGGACGAGTCATACTGAGACCACCAACGGACGAAGACGAAACTTGTGGAAGATGTTACACAGGTGGCAGCTGGAGTGCTACTGAGGGACACGCGCGATTGGTAGCTTTTGTCCAGAGCGTCGGGTTGTACGAGAATCATTCAGGAGCTTGGCTTTATCCGTTGTATGGGACAGGAGACCTACCACAAGCACTTGCACGTACAGCCTCTTTGAGCGGGGCAGTATATATGCTCCACGCTGGTTTGGTAGAGCTGAAAATCATTTGTCAGCCCTCATCTTCATTTGCGTTGGCCTCGCAGTTTCCGCACCGTGCCCCTTGTTCTATGCAGGCTGCATCTTCTTGCGCTTCTTCGCCGCTGTTTACTGAGTTTGAAGAGCTACAAACTACCTTGAGCGGAGACGAAAAAGGAGCTCGGATTTGGCCGTGTGCAGACGACAATACAACCGCCACCAAGGCAGAGTCCTCTGTTGGTGAACCCGCTTTTGAAGAGGAATATTCCTGCCACGATGAAAGTGCCTTTTTCCTGTCGAAGTTCCACACCGCCTTGGCAAACGCAGAAACACTGGAGGCGAAATTGGAGACGGGAGTTACTGTGAGGACGCGGCTGCTGCTCTTCGAGGCCGACGCGCTGCCGCCGTTGTATCAACGCGTTCGGACACGCATGGCCTCGGCAACTCTGGCACAGGCACGTGAAGGGTATGTACCCGAGTTGAAAAGCAGCTTTCACGTCGTGAATCGTGCGCCCTCCGTCAGGGCACGTGCACAGCGCGGTGAGGCGAGTACAGTTTCGGGGAGTAAAGCCTCACTTGAACATTCTGCGTACGTCCCGAAGGAGCTGTCGAACGACGCGAAAGCGGATGTGGACGTTCTGAAGGAGACGATGGGTGCATGTAATGAATCTCCGCGAGCGTTGAACAACACGGCAGGAGCGCCGAGACATACGGCGCACACGGGGAAAGCATTGCAAGAGGCACCGTGTGCACAGGGAACAAACGTGCACTCACCCGTGTACCTGGGTGAGCTACTGTTCCCTGTTTTGCGTTTCCGGGGAACGCGAGCACCTGCATCGTACGCGGCTTCTACAAAAAGAAAGAGAGACCAGAGGGGGACGGAAGGAGAAGACACAACGGAAAGCACCGAACGTAATGAGGCAGCTGAAGAGGAGGAACTGTTCCCGCCCGACGATTCGCCTAAAGGAGAAGCACTGTGCACAGAGGGTGACCACGAGAAGTGGCATATCTATGGTGTGGATAAGCATTGTCCGGTTAACGTACCACAGACGGGAGGTGGAGAGAATCTTTCCCAAAGGGTGCAACAGAGGAAAAAGACGTTTGGTGAGAAGCCCCCAACGTATAGCGCACCGCGCTCACTCGACGACTACTATACACAAGCCTCCTGCCACCTGATTGCGCTATGCGGCAAGAATGTGCTGGATGGCCCCGGTTTCAGAATGTGCGTTTGCTCAGTACGCTCGAGTAGAACATCTGCTTTTCATTACTCCTCAGGTGTGACGCCTAATGGCCCGCACGCATCCACCGTCAACCCTGCCAGCTTTTCTGGACGCACTTCGGCGGTTAACCCGGGATCTGTTGCTCGAGAATCCGCACGTAGACGTGGTGCAGATGTCGCCCAAGCCATTGCAAGTTCCACTGCACTCGCTGCTACTGGAAGGGGCACTCGGGAGGACACTTCGGGCACGCGAAGAGATGGCAGTACTGAAGTTAGTGCTGCAGCAGGCGCAGACGTAGCAGAATTTACTAGTGTGGCCCCTAGGACTGCGGACGCTTGCAACGGAACGCCCGCTCGTGGGCGCGTTCCAGTCCCAGGGGACAGTCCTTTAAGTGCTTCGGTGACAGTAGGGGCTGCTACGACGTGTACTTGTAGTAAGCCAAGGGGTGGAGGAGGTGCTCCGAAGTGTACTTGTACATCTGGTCAAACTCGCCTCCTCAGCGAAGAAAACACTCCGGGCGGAGCAGGTAAAGCCTGCTTAGCAGCGAGTAAACACACCGTTGATGGCTCGTGTTCGCCGGGCGCAAGGGGGGTTGTAAGTGCTTTGAGTAAATCAAACGTCGTACTTCGAAAAACTAACGCAAACAGAACGAGCCACTCCGGAGCTACCACAGCGTGGCCGGTTCTAGTGCTTCAGACGGATGGGACCTGTGGTACAGCACCTGCGGATTACGTTTTGCTTCATCTTTCTCACATTGATGGTCCGGGGGTAGACGCGTGCGGCTGCAATTTCCATGGAAGACCACCGAGGAGGTGTGGTGAGCCGAAGGTAAAAGACTCATCAACAGAAAATCATGAGTCTTGCGCTGAAGAGTATGCCGGAGCGGCTGGTACAGCAGAAGACTTTAATGTGTGTGATAGGATACAGAACATGACAGGCCACCAGAGAGATGCGCCAGCAGTAGAATCGACACCAATTAGTGCCGCTCCTCCGATTGACGGAGCAGGCGTAAAGAAAACCGCACCATCAGAATCGGAAGCAGTACACGCGTGTTCTAACAAGACTGAATCACGCCCTTGTACGATGCTGATGTACGTATTGCGTCGGCTGCTCGAGCGCGGACGGCGTCGTGAAGCGGCGGCGCAGGACTGTGTATTTGCCTGCGGCTACGTTTTACATACGCTTCGTTCTGACATCCAAGAGCGGCTGCAGGG
The DNA here is from genome assembly GCA_000727475.1 of Sarcocystis neurona. Classification (NCBI taxonomy): domain Eukaryota; phylum Apicomplexa; class Conoidasida; order Eucoccidiorida; family Sarcocystidae; genus Sarcocystis; species Sarcocystis neurona. The sequence continues at coordinate 987,417 of KL647289.1, read as the reverse complement.
ATGGCAATTGAGACGGTTTCGAGGAGCTGTTCGAAGGAGCGGCGAAAAGCGTGAAGTAACTGGACAGGCAAAGCCGTGCCACGCTTCGGCTAGGAAGCAGCGCAGTTCAAAAGAAGAAACTAATTCAGCTGTGCTGGATGTACACGCTGCCGGGCCAGCGTGCGCGGGGGACGTCCAGGGAGCCGCTGATGCAGCAGAAGCATCACCTGCAGTGGCTTTGAGTGCAGATGGCAGTATCGCAGACGTGTCACAGCAACGTCCGATACCAGAAGGGAAAGTGCCCACTACCTCGTTTCCTTTTCCAGAGAGTAAAACGCCTCGAAGTCATGCGACAAGACAAAATCATTATAGACATGCTGCGGAGGAAATCATACTAAACTCCCACGTTAGCGTGGAGAAAGATAACCGAGTCAGTAGTCTGATTATTGAACAAAGCGGCTGCCTCTCACTTCCGGCACTTCCTTCCACACCCTTGGCGTTCTTGTTACAGGAACCTCATGCCTGCCAGCAAGTGCTGGAGGCACTGCTAGACCAGCGGGTTAACATTGGTGATTTGGTACCTGCCCACGTGTGTCAACAAGCCGAAGAAGCTGCTCAAGAGCTACTGCGGCTCAGCGCACCCTACGAGAAATTGAGCGAAATCGTTGCTGCGGTGCCCTGAGTTCTGGTTTGTTGCAGTCTTGCTTAGTTAAACGTGTCTGTCTTGTCCGAGCAATGTAGAAGGACTTGCATTTAGCGACGTTATGGACGCAGTGAGTTATAAATTTATGGTGGCGTTGTACGTTGCCCTCCGTAGCGCCTCTTAGCGGATTGTGTTCATGTAGCAGATGTCCTGAAAAGTCAGTGCCGCGTTCTTTTCTGCTGGGAAAGTCTGCGTGAAGGTTTGTTTTTTTTTTCGTCGAAGACTTGCGGCAACGGACACGCACACGTGTACTCTCGTACGCATTCTTCTTCACTAATGTATACCACACGCAATGTTATACGTTCTCGTCTAATGTGGCAGTTTGTGCGTATGAATCGGCAGTCTCTACTGAAAGATGCGTCTCGAGATTTTGTGGCTACCAGTATCCCAGAGCTGTTGTCGTTGACATGTACACGGACTACGTGAACACGGTCGGGTGTGCCGGGACGCGGAACGTACTCTGCTGTCCGTGCGATGTGTATGTTCCAGCCTGCGTATGGCTTTGCCAGAAGCATGGAGTATTTACGTCTCTCTGTGCGCCGAATGTAGAGATCGCGGTAGTACATCAGTTCTCGTGTACGTACAACTACAGATCCGTTAAAGGAGAAAGCATGTCAAGCTTAACATGGCGTATCTCGGACCTACTACATACACGTGTGATACAGTGGGGGCGTGGCTACTGCAACTCTCTCGCTGCGGAATGTGTCTGCCGCGCGATATACAACTGAGATGGCTTCTTCTCCTCATATCTACATAACGTGTGACGCCCTGAGACGATGATGATATCAGCAAGCGGGCTCTTCTGCAGCTTGTGTGAGTCCATCTGCAGAGTGTGAGACACAGGGTGTACTTCGGAATGCACACGAAGCAATCTGCTCGAGTGCATACCTCACATTCTATAGGCGAGTGCCACAGCTCCACTGTAGGGCTTAGCGTACAGCGTATTTTCTCAAGCAGGAAGCTCAAGCAGGAAGTGCCTTCGATATTGTGGAATTCCACCAAGTGCCACTGGTTTGCAGAAGTATGCTGCGCTGACAATAGACCAGAGAATGCCATTCTGCTAGAGGCGCTGTCCGGGTTGTGCTCACTTAAGGTGGGACTGAGGCGTTGTCTAATGTAGCAGTATGAGTTCACGATCTTACAAGATGCTGGTAAAGTCTGCACCTTCTCGTCGTTACGTCTTCCAGCCGTAGAGGTGTCTGTCCTCAACTCGCCAACATTGTAAAGAAGGAGCCAGCCGAGAGAAGACGGGAGAAAATAGCTGCATTTTGCTGTGCTTTGTCGTGGCACCTCTCGAACTCTACGAAAGTAGTACGAAAACGCCAAACGCCCCCTACGGCGCTGTCAGCCAGGAACGGTGCCCTGGTACGGAAGATAAAACCAGGCGTCCCCACTACTTACTGTTGTTACCTGGAACAGTAAGTCAGAAGACACCTTCGACTTCAAAATTTATATACATGAACCGCATTGGCGGGTTTTGCCGCAGAATAAACGTCGGCCTCCACCGCGAAGGCGAGACCTGTGCTGAGTCGCCTTTTTCTGACATACGCGTGTACGCGGGATAGGGTTCACTTCAAGCACACGTGTATTCCAACCGTCTCCCTCTTCTCTCCTCTGCGTATCACACATATCTCCCTGTCTGTCACGGTGTACACTACATAGACCAAAGCCGACGACCGGTCTGCAAATGTCCACAAACGTCTGTGGACGTACGTATGAATAAAAATGTATTTCTATATGTATTATATACGCATAAAGTACGGAGGTGAATGCACGTGTGTGCGCACACGTAATTTTTTAGTGCATCCTGCTCATAGAAAATGTACGTACAGACTCCGGCTAACGCTGGTTACCTCTAAGGAAAAGTATACAGTGCGCCCGTTAGCAGTGGCTTCGACATTCAGACAAAATAGAGGTGGCATCTGGGGAAGTTTTGGCTCGAAAGTGTCCAGTGGTTTCTGCCCGTAGAACATCGATTCGTTATTATGTTCGAGTACGGCAGTCGACTGCAAAGCCGCGCCACCACATACAGGTAAAACACAGTTTGTTACGGGGTTCAAGCTAACCCGGCGGCGGCTCATTCCGAAAGGACGACACATCACGCGGAGGAGTACCACATGTCAAACACACCTACACAAGAGCTACTACCGCCAAGCAACCGTGAGGATTTTTTGCTGGTAATGCGGCCTTGCAAATCTTGGCATGCCTGCTAACCGCGCGGACGCAAGTGACGAACGTGATGACTGCTTGTGCGTGGTGTACATGAGTCGCAAGGAAGATGACCTCGTCAAGGCCGCCTGGACGGTGTGAACCACACCGTCACGGCTCAGCAGCCGTGAGACACACAAGTCGACTTATTCGCCAAAAGGCGTTTAAATTTCTGTGCAGCTTACAAGACCCTGCAGAGGTGTATTCATGTGCAAAAGAAGATTGGGCAAGTGTGCACACGCGAACTATTATAATTCAAGGGCGCAGTACATCAAGAGTTAAGTAATTCACTACGCCCCTTGATTCCATACATCCAGGAGTAAACTCAGACGAGTGCATGCTGGGGGTACACATTAGAATACATCATGCCCAGAAGGCTCCACGTATAATAAAATAGATACACAAGTACTCGAAAAACCTGTCTCAAAAATCATTCGCTGCGGACTCGCATCAAAAACGCTGCACATTTTCCCGGCTTTTACCTGCGACCTCAGGTATGGACGGTTGATGCGGACACAATTGTGGCCACAGACGTTGCTGGTCAATAACGTGGACAGAAAATCACAACCATACACTGTGTCCAACTGTACCCTAGTTCGACCTACCAAAGCAAGATGGCAGAAAAAACAGAGATGGTATCACTTGAGGTATAGCGAGCAGCGGAAAAACACCCACCGGGTTTTGTTGAGCGAAGAACCTCAACACCAGCAAGGCACAACAATCCACTTCCCGCTACTGTAAACTTCCGGTGGTGGAGACGCCCGCGACACTTGGTAGTCCCCCATTGCGGCTCACCTGCTACCGCCTGGGTGAAGCGGCTGCTGCTGGTGCTGCGTGTGCTGATGTAACGTGTGAGCAACATTGTGTTCGGCGGTTCAGCAGCTGCTTTCAATGCCGTTCTGCTAAAAAGTCGCTTTTCTGCAACCTTTTTGTTTGTTGTAACTACTTCTGCGTTTTGGTTGGAATCACTCTGTAGGCTACAGTTTCTTCACTGATCTCAAATGGAGACAGCGGTGCTTTCGGAGTGCTTGGTTTCAAAGCCGATCTCAGCGGCCAACGCAACCACCGAGGTAGCCCAGCAGGGGACGCAGTCCACCTGGTGTACAAAGCTGTCAATAACACCGCAGTCGAATATGTACAAAGGCGAACGCTGCAACGAAGCCGACACGACTTGCTTTCTCTGCAAAATGATGTAGATCATTGCGTTCGTCGGTGTATGCATCGAGACTTCTGTTTAGGAAAGACTGCGCAATTCTAAGCGTACGAACACATCCTTTTACGCGGGGGAGACCATCTATTGTGAAGTGGACCTCCAGTTGTGCTGCAAGTGCACGCCGCATACGGAGCAGTGTCACCTCACCTGCATTCTTTCTCTTGGACCCGCGCTATTGTGAACTTTCGATGTGTAACTCTGCAGGTGATGCATCGTACCGCGGTGGAGCGCCCACGAGCGGTGCTCGCCTTGCTATTCCCATGTACTGGCACTTTTTTGATTCGCAGCCTTTGATGGGTGGCTCGCATGAACAGCACTTTAACTATAGATGATTCTTTCACTCAGCAACCCCTTCAAAGTTCACACCCATTCTGGCTACCTAACCATAGTGAGCAGCTAGGAGTAGACCCACCGTTGCCGGACCACACAGGTTTCTGCAGACTATGAGCTTTGTATCTCTGCTTTATGAATCTCCATCTTCCGTTTTGGCAACTGCGCTGATGGAGTGTGTCAAGTGTATGTCATTCTCCTTGCGGGCGCCTTCAGTGTTGATTGACAACAATCGTGTCTTCCGCGAAATGTTCCCGTGTCTTCCCTATCTCTGTTGCCGGTGCGCTTCACCACAATAGGTGGACGATACTCGTACCTTAGCTCAATATGGTTGCAAAGTGCTCCGTAAAACAAACGAAAGGAGAATATGTGGTTTCCTCGCAACAGAATCTTTTCTACTTTGATATATTTTGCAGGTCTGCGAGGAGCACGAGGAACACACAGGAAGGTTGCGATGCGGTCCCCTGAGCGTCACTGAGTATACTTCATCTTTCCAAATTGGTATGAGCCCTCCTGGTGGCTCGTTGTGATGCAGCTCATTCACTGATAATGCTGTTAGTGTCCTTGTCAGGTGTCACAAAGAAGTGAAGGGGCCGATATGCATGCTAGTGGTTCCGTTTTAGTTGGTCACATTGATGTTCAACATTGAAGTCGCCATATACGTAGGCCAAAGCTTGATGTAGTCTTTCTACTGCCATCCTATCTGCTACAAGTAACTCTGGAACCCGTTTCGGTCTACCATGCCTTGTATATTTTAGTGGTTCTGTTGCCTTCCTTGACTTCGGTCGTGCATCGTAGAGCGATTAGTGCTCTTGTCGACTCCTGCAGGAGATATTTCTGAGGCATGGCGGCACTTAGTCGCTCACGAGGCGCACGCCTTCCGCGGCAGCTGGCAGGTGCTGCTGCATCGTTCTGAATCGATAGAGGATTTGATGAAAGCCCTAGGAATCGGCATGCTGAAAAGGCGTGCCGTGGCCTCGTACTGTAGCGTGACCGACGTGGAAGTGATTAAGGATGACAGCAAAGGACCCACTCTCAAAATTGCAACGCATCTACCGATGAACAACCTAAAACAGTGCACTGTGTCTTTCGACAATTCCTGGGGCGAGCAAGCGGTGCGCTGAAAACGGCTTCCAATACGAGCACGCAGACAACTGTGTCCGCCTTTATTTCTTTAGTTGATAGTAGGCACTGCTCAAGACGACGCCATTTCGAGTGTATTTTGCCTCCGCCACTTGTCTATAAAGCTGCTGTAGCAGTTGTTCTTACAGGTAGTGGGCTACCGTTGCTCTTCTGTGTGTGGTAGCCCTGGTGCTGCGTGATTGTACCACTACAGTTGCGTTGAACTACCTGGGTGTGAAACTGATGAACAGGACGCAGATACTGGTACCTGGAAAACGTGGAGTGTTTGGATCGATGGGAGGGCAATACAGAGGCGAGAAAGTGACCTGGGCGTTATGTTTGATGCACGGGTTATTTTTCCTTCGGACCCAGTGCCTACTGACGGGAGCGCAAAAGATCAAGCTGGCGTCCCTTTGATGCTTTTCAAAGTAGGTTCTGTCGTTAAGCAGCGATCTGCTTAGAATGGTCCCATGGATTCGTCAGTGCAGCACAAGTAGCAGAGCGCTTGTAATAATGGTCTGCGGATTGTGCGGGTGTGTTACTGCAGTGGACTTTCATTCCTGCGGGCAGCCAAAAGCCTATCAGCGCTCTCCGCTGGCTGAAAAAACTCTAAACAAGTCCACGAAAGGTACAAAACACACCACAGGCCGCAACAATGCAAGTGTCTATTTCTGTACGTGCTCATATGTGGTGGAGTGTTTGTACCAGTGTCAGCGTATCCGGGTGGTGACGCACATACGGCGGAACATGCACGCGCGTAAGTCCCCGCCTCCAGTTAACAAGAAATTTATCACCTCGTTCAGCCGAGTACGCCCAAGAGCGTGCGTCCACACTTAGAGTGTACTGCGCGTGTGCAGAGGCGAGCTCACCAACTAACTGTTATTTCGCTTGCAAGTGGTTTTACTGCGGACGGGTCCCTTCAGTCTATCCTCGTAGTACGTTTCCAAGGAATATTCCTTTCATTTGAAGGGGACAAGCGGATTCACTTCTGCTTCGTCAAAGCTTTCTATTGCAGCACAGCACTGTATTAAATAATTTATTCTTTCCCAACATGGTATTTGCATACAGTGAAGCTCCCCTCAGGTGCGAGTGAACTGTCCAGACTGCGCACATGCCGGTTACCGCTCCACGCGTGATAAAACATTTCATTTTTCGCTCTTCCTCAGTTGCAGAAGGCTCAAATGCTTTTGAACAACAGACTACTGTAGCAGCTTCCGTCGTGACTGCACCAGGGGCCACACGCCTGCTTCGGGTACTCTCTCTAGTCTGTACTTTGAGACACTCCATAGATGACGTGCATTTTATGGGCACACTTACGGCCAACCCTGTTCGCAGTTACGCGGAGGCGATGCAAGCCTTCTGCATACATCGCAAGTGGCATAGTCATCGTAGCAATAACGTATCAGTGTCATTCGACACGGTGAAAAGTATGTCGTTTTTTTCACAACCACGGCGTCGAGTTCGCGAAACAAAGGGGGCGCACCGCAGTTAATGTCATCAATATGGTGCAGGTACCACTGTTGAATAGGGTGCGTATGGTGTGCTCACCTACCAAAGTCGGGACTACCGATGTGTAATTTGGTCAGAGGTATAGCAACCTCCTTGCTATCTTCTTTCGAACACCTACGCATTCGGGCCGATGAGCGGCCTTACCTCGGCCGGAAGGGTTAACGCTCTGAATACTTGACACGCAACAAGGTTCTCGGCCTTACGCGTATGTCCTCATTCGCCTACCTAAGGCCCTACGTGGCCCACGAGTAGTAAACGATTTCGAGATTACGTTGCGTTCACACCAAATCAAAGATGAAACAGCCCAAATTGTGGCGCCATCGTTCCGCCATCCTGCAGCGATCGTCAGATATTTACCGCTGAGGGAAACATATCGAGCATTTGCGGCCTCCGCCACCCGCGACCGCAGTTTTCTTGGCCCTGCACGCATTTCTGAGAAGAAACAAGCACTTTCTTCTCTGCATACGGGCATCTGTTGTCCCGACAAGGACGCTACGAAAGATTGGAGTGCTTGCGTGAGCAGAGCGCTTAAGGAGCCAGCTGCCATCGACTGTAAATCGTTTCTGTCCTCCTTTCCATTATGTATGCATATCGCAAATTCAGCCATTGCACGCAGACGTAGCGGTGTTACAAGGAAGCCATTTGTGTGATCTCAAGATATCTGCTATCATCTACGTTTCCACACCAAGCATATGTAATAACGTACGTTATTACCCGTGGAGCGAAACCTAAATCTCGGCAGTAGCAACGAACTACTCTGCTGGGTGAAGGCGATGGCACCTTTGTGGTTCGCGCGGCATGCTCTGGAATGTCACACAGGGAGAGGCCTGAGAGTGAGTTGTTCTACCGATGGTCGCTTGCGGCACGTGCTCTCGGGGAGCCGACGCGGCTGCTTATCTTGTCCTCAATCCCGTACTCTGCTTGCATGTAAAGAGACACCTACGCGCGTAGTGTGTCTCTCATCTTCGGCAGCCGCTGCACCGCCAGCGCACGCCACAGAATCAGTATGGTTCCGCAGAAAAGAGAACTGTTCTCCTTTCGGAGTATTTCCCCCCTTCGAGCGGCGACAATGGCGCCACCGCTTTGTCGCAGTGACAGACAAAGTTGACGCACCGGCCTACGGTGCCCGTGGAGATACACTACAGCAGAAGCTTCACCCCGGTAGGCTCCACGCCTCTGCGTCCAAGGCGGCTCTCTCTGTCTGCGACACTTTTGTCTACACGAATACAGCGTGTTGTAATGCCACCGCCCAACTCTTACCGAATACTTACGTGGTCGACAAGGCGTTCGTCTCCGGGGCAACGGCGGGAAACGAAAACCAAAGGAAAGGTGTGTATTGCGAGAGCGGACCATCAGGTGAGTCATGAGCGCACGGCAGTACTACACCTGCGAGAAATAAATGAAGTTCCGTTATTCCCCATAGTCATCCAGGATGGTTTATACACACACTAAACTCCAGGTGTCATCGTCCGAAGGCAGCGTAGGGATGGTTTATACACACACTAAACTCCAGTTGTCATCGTCCGAAGGCAGCGCAGGCGCTTACCGGATGCAGTGTTCTTCGTGACTGTGCGGCAGCACCCGGAAGGCGTTACTCCTGTACAATTAACGACACGAGCTACGATATTTCGTTTGTTCAGTGGCACTGATGTTACGCTGCTGGTCACTTCGTCTAACGGGAAGCTATTTCCGTCTTTTCTATGGAGTTTGTGCAGAAATCTGTCATCCAGTTTCAAAATCTTGCTTTCGTTATGACACACAACACTTCCCTCCTTGAAATCCAAAGAGGCAATCACTAGCCAAACAAAAGGACTAACATTTTCACATTCTATTCGTATATCTTCAGGACCGGAGCCGTCGTACGTTAAAATAAGTTCAGGTTATCATTTGCTACAATCCAAAGAAGGGTTCACAACTGCGTACGGCGGCTACCTCAGCAAACTGGATATTGCGTACGAGACTTGGGGGACGCTGAACGACAACAAAAGCAACGCAGTGCTTCTCGCCTGCGGGCTCTCTGCGTCCTCTCATGCAAAAAGCAGCCCTTCTAACCCTCAGAAAGGTGACACATGCAACCTCGCAAAATGCACAAATCCCCTCCGGTACCTACTATTCTGAAATGAGTTTTAAGTGGTGCTGCAGCCGCGAACTACCTAAGTTCGTACACATTGCATACAAGAGATAATATATACGTTGCGTACACGCGTTTGACCCCCTCCGGTCCTTCCTGTAGAAAGCGGCCTATTGAAGGCACGCTTTTGTGTACAACTACGTTTCTTTCGTGGAGGCTTTTCTGCTGGTTGAATGCTGTCACCAAATGTCCCTTTGAACTCAACTTTGAGTCCCTGTTACGTACGGACAAATGTACAAACAGCTGTGCAGACGGCTGCGTGCAAGTGCAAATCTGGATATACACATACATGTCTGTATACACGCCTGCGTCAAAACCGTTCCTGCCAGTTTCCGCGGTCACTGCGACAACCTTCAGGTAATTTTCAGCTGCCCAAGGCGTCACGGTGACACTTTGTCCTCTCTTGAATCTCGACAGTGACAACAGTGTTTGCAAAGACGCTTGATAAACAAGAACACCTGTAATGCACCTCTGGCTGACACAGCTGACTGACTACATTTTCCGTTGAATGTAAGGGACAGATCTACGGCTGCAGACGAATCACTGTAGACGAATGTATATCTAAGCCACCTGCAATTTGCACGTGCCTCATTGAACGAAATTCTTACGCTAGACGAAAAGTTGTGATGGTCGTCCGTCACGGTGTATAAACTTCCTCATGACCATACGTACGTGTGCGTGACGGTCTTCGTACTTTCGAGATATAATGCCACTTGTGCTGGCAGGCTGGTGGGAAGATTTTATTGGCAGTGGCTTGGCGCTAGATACAGACCGCTTTTTCGTGATATGCGTGGCGAACTTGGGTAGCTGCTACGGCACCACAGGACCAAGCTCTTTTTACCGAAGCTCTGCTACAGAAAAGCCAAAACGCTATGGCCTGCGTTTTCCGATGTTCTCAGTAACGGACATGGTGCGAGTGATGTTCAGGGTAGTTGGTAAGTGAAACGTGGCCCGTTTGGGGTTGACGACGACGACACACGGACAACAACGCTTCACAGCGAGTCCAGTGTTTACTGTGGAGCAAGATTTCCCTCCAGCGGTATACAGAGTAGATGGAGAAGACGCGGTCGTAAATTCAGGTGAACTCGCACAAGCTGTTGCCTTACGTGGTACATGGTCGTACACAGATACCAAGTACGTACATTGCAGTGAAGACTGATGTAGATGTACACGTGCCTTGTCTCAAAGTACGCGACCTTTTATCGTCACTACTCTGCGTATATCCATTCACGGATATAAACCTTTAAAAACAAATATGTATATGCAACTGTTTCATCCCCATTAAGCGCGCAACAGAGGAGGGTAGAGGGAGCGTCGACGTAAGCACTACGAATACGTGTTTTGGAATAAACATCCGTATGTTGTCTCAAAGTACGCGACCTTTTATCGTCACTACTCTGCGTATATCCATTCACGGATATAAACCTTTAAAAACAAATATGTACATGCAACTGTTTCATCCCCGTTAAGCGCGCAACAGAAGAGGATAGAGGGAGCGTCGACGTAAGCACTACGAATACGTGTTTCGGAATAAACATCCGTATGCAGTGATTCATTCAATCACGTAACAGAAAAACTGTATACGGAATAGTACGGAACACGACCACGACATCATATGCGTCACACGAGTTCACTTCGTTGCAGATCACCTGGGAATCGAAGCACTGCACGCCGTGGTGGGCAGCAGTCTTGGCGGAATGCAGAGCCTCGCTGCGGCGGTTATGTACCCACATCGAGTAAACCGCCTTGTCACCATCAGTGCGTCTGCGGCAAGCTCTCCACTTTCCATTGCGCTACGCTTCGCCCAGCGACAGGTTTTGGTACGTCATGTTCGTGTCCTCGTACGTGACAACGCTCTGCTCTGTCTCGCTGTTCCTGAAGTCGAAAGTCCAGAGATTGAATCGTATTCTGTTCTTTTGGAGAGTGTGTCGTCTTCTGCTCCTTCGCAGCCCCCTCGTGTCCTATACGTCAGCATGCGCTTTCTGCTTTTACTTCACGGTAATGTCATGCGTTCTTTGTTCGTTAGAAACCTAGCTCACCATTGTGCTTCGAGTTCCATTACTTGGACGCTAGCTGTGTCATGCGTGAGTAACGTCTGCAATAGTGTTTAGTCTCCTACTTGGCGCTGCCGATAATCTTTATGCCGTACGCACCCGGTAGTAGTGCGTCCATCTGTCTCTGTTGATTTGAGCATCCTTACACACTACGGTGTACAACGGGTTAGAGGACGCGTCGTACTGCAGTACGACTTAAAGCCGTACACACGCTGGGGTGCATTATTGAGTACATCGAAGGGTAAACTGCCCAGTGTTTTGCAGGTCAGGAAAACAAACAGAAACCGGCCTAGATCTGTACCATGCTGCAAAACTACATATCCCAACTGCCCTATTTCGTTGGGCTTAGCCGTACGCCTCGCCCGTGGGAGGCGATGACCACCAAGGCAGAGCATAAGAAAGCCTGTTCGCTTTCTAGTCAGATGCAGTCGATCCGTAGATACATCTAGATATAAGTGTCGCCCTCTTCACCTTCATTCTTGTCCTGGAGATGGCAGATCCCGCGTTCAAAGACGGCGAATATTATGAAAGCGCCTATCCCGTCAGTGGAATGAAGCTGGCAAGGGAGATCGCTACCATCACATACAGAAGTGGACCTGAATGGTCTCAACGATTCGGCCGCCAAAGAGTTATGCGGGGGAGTGGCAGCAGCAATCGGACAATAAGTCAAATGGTCAAGACGCCCTCATCCCCCTCCCTGGGCATTGACTTTACGGTCGAAGCTTACCTGGAACATCAGGGGCAAAAATGGTGTCATGTCTATGACCCGAACTCGATGCTGTTTATCTCGAAGGTTAGCGGTCAGGAAGCAGAAACAAGCTTAAATAGGGGAGTGTTGACCACGCAGCGTATGAAACCGGAAGAACACACATATACTGGAGGGAGGGCGCTGTCTGACGTCGTCCATCCAGGCGGGCTCCAGCTTGTATGAGACCTCAGCACTAAACATGACAAAACAAACCTGTGTTTGACTGAACTCAGTGGTGTATTGTAGCGCCGTTTCATAAAGAAGTTTGGGCAGGAAGAATGTTCAGTGCTTATCTGCCTACGTGAAACGACACAAGTGGAAAAATGTTGCTGCCACGCTTAGCACCACGGCGACTGCGTACTTGTACTTGCCCACAACAAAATCGCCGGTAAACAGCCTTGACAGCAAGCAGGTACCGAGGTGCATATGTGATTGCATGCTGTTGCTTTCGAATTGCCCTTGTATTACAGAGACTCCTCGCAGCGTCACTCTGAATCTCGTAGTTAGACAACAATTAGGATATGATGACCTTGCGTCCTTCCAAACAGTGAGGCGGTTTCTGAAATAGCTTTGAATTGTTCGCGTGTTGTTAAGTGCAGTGAATGCCATCCTTGATTCTTGCCCTGCTTTCAGGCCATGGACCTTTTCTCCCTCGCCGAGGTCGACCCCGACACTGGCAAACTTTCACTGGCATACGGCCTCCGAAATGTGCATATGCCTGCGCTTATCATTGGTGTTCAAAGTGACATTCTTTTCCCTCTGTGGCAGCAGCAACAAACTGCACGAGCTCTTCGAGATGCCGGGAACAAATCTGTGGCGTTCTACACTTTAGACTCAATATACGGTCACGACACTTTCCTTATCGACGTGGCCAACGTGGGAGCGGCTCTGAAGGGTCATCTGGAACAAAGTTATTCATGGCACCTATAAGAGGGACAGAAGAATAATTTAGCGTAGGTTATGCGTGTAGCTGTAACAGCGGAGACTGTTCCATCGGGATTTCGAGCACCTAGTGCCTGCAAGGCAAACACCAGGATGTGCCTCCCCGCGCGGCCGCCCATTGGGTGGGTTCACTGATTCAAAGTTGTGTGCTGAAGAGGGTGTAGCAACTAAGTTGTAGATCGGGTCAGGTCGCGTTTTGCATGAGTAAGCGGTTCAATTGTACCATTGACTGCCGGAATGTGTAGAGATTGCCGGTGATGGCGGGGAAGACATCAGAGCTTCGCTCTACATTCGGTGGGCGTCGCACCACTGTAGTTTACATTTACCTTCCTGCCCTACGAGAGAAACAAGGGCGGGCAAAGCGCCCACTGAACCGATACTTCTACAGCATCATAGCTTGCTGCGTGTTATTCAGTGCAGTTTCCTGTGGGTCTGCAGCCGGCCGAAATGCTGCACTCAATATGGCCTCTTTATTCCACGCTGAGCAAACGAGTTAAGGCTTCCCATAGTGTGCGCCACGTGGTCTGAAGAAACACCCGAGAGTCACCTTGAGCTCAGTTGTAGGTGTAGATGAACCACGAATGGGAACGCTTAGCCTACACGTATAAAGACGCCGCTTGGTATTACTGTGTGCATCGGGGCTCGAGCAGCAGCTCTAGAAATACTTCTTTCGAAGCAAGCACTCTACCAAAAACAGTGAAATCTTACAAGTAGGGTTCCTAGCAATAAAAGGCAGGCACCGGCTCCTGTAGCATCCGTGGTGTTGACCACTGGTGGCACGGGTCCTCCGTGAGGAGGATACATTACTGCTTTCACCAGTGCCTGCGACCACAGCGGTGTCGTGTCACTGGCAGCTCTATGGTACGTGACAGGGTTGTTTTCTAGGCACTTTAAAAGTGCAGTAACATGGGAGTTCGCAGCACATATTCGGCGCCAGAAACAATTCTAGGCAGTAGTAGTGAGGTTGTTGTTCAAAAGGGGAAAGCGGTTGCTACGGGGCCCCCCGTAGCAGTGGTGCCTTGCATATCGATAGGTCAAGCCGGACGCCGCCCTACAAGCGGTTCGCTTCCACGGGGCCTGACTTCAACATCCGCAGTTTTTCGCGAGCAGGAGTTCTAAGCTTCTTCACCGAAACTTACCCGGTTGATTCCACAAGTCACGCGTATTTACAAAGAATTTTCGTATGGAAAATGATTGTCACACGATGTTCACCGTTGCTGTCCTCACGCCGTGGCAGCTGATGAGGACACGCGTTCCACATGACTGCCACTTGTCGCTTGTCTTCCGCGACACAATTGGACGTGGTTAGGGTTCCATCAGCCACAAGGAGAAACGAGCCACACGCCGTGAACAGGATTGGATCCCCTCGCAATAGCGCGTAGGTGGGAAGCAAATGTGGAGTGGCCCAAAAGAATGAATGACTACTTTTGTAGGATTCACGCACGCTTGTGGTATAGCGTGCGACTGCATTGCATGACTATGGACGTAAACTGGCACAGAACTACATGCGTGTGCCATAATTTTGGGCTACACATACAAGGATATGCACATAAATACTGTGTGTACGTGGCCGCTGCTTGTTTTGTCCTTCGTGCATGCATGCCTCAGACACAGAGCTACGGATTGCGTGTTTACAACGCAACGCCTCAAATAATAGTGTGACAGAAGCGCATGTGCTATCGATCATGACTCTGTGTAAATTTTGTTCCACTTTTGGTGAAGGGATTACGTTCCCTTTTGCAGAGCACGCCGCAAACTGCGTAATTACATCTACTTAAAGTACTTCCGTCCCCGGGCCTCCGCGGCAAATACCGTGCTTTCAAATTGTAGCTCACGCTACGGATGCTACTTTAGATGTAGATTTTTCTGCCATCGCATAAGCATACCGCGGAAGCCTTTCTATCCAGGGCTCCTCTTTCTGCTTGAAACAGTTCGCTGTGCGTATGTGCCTTTCCCGCTGTGGTCCACCATGGTTCTGCCTTCGGTCTGATGGAGAGTTACGGACGTACTCAGGCTTCCGGCGCTGCAGCTTGTTCCCTGATCCTATACGATCCATTCACTTGTTTTTGAGATGCGTTATCTTACTTTAAGGCGTAGTCTACAGAGGGCGGGGGTTTATTTTCTCGATGAACAAGCGAATCAAGAAACGTGTGGAAGTCCCTGCGGCGAGAACTGCAGACTAACATGCCTAAAATGCCTACCGTGTAGGGGCCTATTTGAACCAGGAAGGAATCTTGTGTGTCCATATGTTTCTCCCGCGCTTCCGCGACACTGTCGTCCCCAAGTGCATGCATACGCTGTAACTGTACTGGAAATAATCGCTTAAGCTACTTCTTCTTCCTGAGAAGTGTACATGGAATGCCGCATGCTTGCAGTCAGCGGTGTTACATTCCTGCACGGGCAAGCGTCGACAGTATTTTTGCGTGCTGTCACTTGCCTCTTCTTGAGTGCTCAGGTTCAAGCAAACATGTAGCGCCTCCGTTCGAAAGTTAAGCCTGCTACGTATGTACACATCGCCGGCTACAAATACTTTGCCCAGTCTTATATAGGAACACGTGCCACAGATGACACGATCCTCTTTCTTTGTAGGCCTTGCGTCTCATCTGTATATGTCCTTCATTGTGAACGAGTGCACACATATCTCTGAAGGGTAGTCGTCCGTCACATGCGCACCTGTGCTGGCCGCGAGGAAATCAAGCAGTAATGAATACATAAACGTGTACGCCTCCGGTGAGTAGGAACCTATCTCTGAGCAAACACTATGTTTCACCAACGCGTGGAGCTGGCAGATTTTCGAATACGTAGCGGCAGCACACGATGCTACTAGGGAACGTTGAATATGCATAGACATTGAAAATCCCGCTGCCCGCGCGTGGGTATGGCTAGTGGTTACCCCAAGTGAATGAGTACAAATGTGTCCAGTGGCGTACGGCAACGGTACACATCCGTGGTGTTGTGAAATGTAAGCACATATAGATGTATTTTACCTGCGTGTATTTGTGTATCTTCGTACACCTCAGTATCCATGTGTGCAGTTGAGCGCTCCTTGACACGCGTAAATACCACCTTTGCAGAGGTCACTACGGGTATATGCTGATGAACATTTGTGCCATGCGAAGCGATTTACACCCGAGGAAGACTGTTGCAACAGTCTCCGTAATGCTGGCAAACTGCATTGACCCACAGAGCGTCCCTGCGCAGGTATTCGCAGGTGTATGCGTGCTCAGTGTGCACGTCGAAGTCACAGCAATAGTTTTGTGTGGCGACATCATCGTGGCAAGCACCAACAGATTCCGTTGGTGAACGCTGCCGCGTACCGCAGCTGCAGTCTTACGTGGCCGACACACCACCAAACAACTTCTGTTTGAATATGTTCCAATCTATAGAAGTAATGCTTCAGCGGTACGCTGACAGCGTTGCTGCGAAGAGCCTGGATGCCGCCGCTTGCATACAACAAGCCTTCTGGCCCAAAGAAGACCCCGGTGCAGCCGCCTGGTACGGTGCAAGTTTACGCCTTGGTTAATGTTTGAGAGCAGCAGAGCAGTGATTCTGCGGCCCCGAATTTTTCACTGCAACAGGACAAGTGTGCGCCTACATGCATTATCACACTGCTCTGCATGGGAACGTGGGGAACACCTTGGTTGTGTCCGACGCGTTCGTGTGCCTGTTGAGCGTCTTTAGACAGGTGCGTCTGACCGGTGTGTGGTTCATCATCTCGATGTGCAGGACGTGCGACGCACCGACTATATACCTGTACTGTGTATGTGTATACACATCGGCAAGCGAAGGCGACTTTGTCTCGTCGTGTCTGTCCCTGCGTTTTCTCGTCTGCAGTTATTTCGCTGTTGTGTACCTCCGTCTGAATACTGAATTTTGCAATTATACACGTCAAGTTGAAGTACGTCTCACTTCACATGCTTTCAAGTAGGTGGCGTTGCTCGCTTTTAGAGATAATTGTCCGTCTTAAGCTGTGCGTAAAGGTAGGTGAGCGCGGTGTTTGCCCCCCTAGCTGGTCCCAAGGAGGCTGCGACACGCAAGGGGCATTCAACCTTCGCCTGTTACCTCTGCTGTCTCTAGAGGTTCCACTGACATATCTAGTGTGTTGGAATGTCCTCGCGTGGAATCGGGTGCTGCTGACTGCACGCTGCGTCAGTCCTGTCGTCCGCCGTAATCAGAGCGATGTTCTCGTATGTTACGAAGTGGTCGGGATGCGTAGCGGTGACTTCGTCTAAAAAGATAGCGTTCAGGTCTTCTGCGGTATGTGCCTGCAGGCGCGAAGCACTTCAGGACGTCAAACGCGTGGCCTCTTTCTTTGGTCGCGAGGAGATTCCGATCTATTTCCAGGTTAGCGTAGCCTGAATTTTGAAGAGAAGGCAGGGGACTTGCACAGTGGAGTATGCTTTAGTTTACGGGACCCACTAGTGAAGGCAGAAGTCGTTGGAGAAGGGATCGTCCCGCTTTGTATAAAAAGTGAGCCAAGACACTTTTTAGTACAGAAGAGAGGCAATGTTTGTGCAGGACGCTGAGTCCTGTGTTTCAGGCGCAGGCGTCTGTAAATAATCTGTTGAAAGAGCGCACAATGGGAAAACGCTAGCAGTACTCAGGGGCATGTTCGCGGAGTGGCAGTGGCTTCCATGTGAAAGTAAGCGGATGTTTGTGCGCATACCGAGGCGGCGAACAGTACGTGGCGCTTATCAACGGGAGTGCCTGCGTGGCAGACTGCCTCTGAAACGAATTTGGGTAAAATGAGACAGTTGTACGTCTTCCTAGAGTGTTAGAAAATATATGCACCTGCACTTTGCCGCTCCAAGTATCGTCGTTCCCGCACGCCCGTTTTGAGTCGCGTCGTGCGTTCGTTGAAATGAGGGCTTGCGGCAGTGAATGCAGCGCTCACTGTGCGACGAAGCTAAGGTACACATTTCGTGCGTAGTCGTTGTCGGTTCGATACGGTGAAAGAAAGCAAGGGGTTTTAAGTATCAATGCTGCTTGAAGCAAGATACACCGGCTAAGTTGGGAGGTGCCGCGTGTACACCGCCCTGGCTCGGTGGAGAGCGCGTCATCACATACCTGGTGCGACTAGCGACTACATTGTTTTGTGTTTCTTGATGCGTCAATTACTCAGCTGTTGCCGCCTCTTCAACCCATCAATCTTTTCTCCTACTACCAAGGAATGCAGCTTGAACCTCGGATTCTCCCTTCCACGCTTTTCCGCCTTGGCGCCGTAGCACTGGTTGACTACAATTTCCCCTCCAGGCCTTGGATTCGTCGTCTTACGTATACCCTTTCTGCCATCATTATAATGTTCGAAGCGTTCCCGTCATTGATGTGGCCGCTGTTGCATAGTACCATTTTTCTCATTCTGAAAATGAGAAACCTTTGTCTCTACAGTAATTCGCCGCCCCGGCTCTAGTAAGGTTTTTTGTAGATAATATTTGCACAGATCAGGTGCTTGGTTCGAACTGCGAGCTTTTCTGGTATTTGCAGCTGCTCAGTGTCCTGGTCGAGTGAGCAGATGGCCTCAGAAGAGAGGGGCCGCTGCTGGTGAAAGCAGCTCACCGTGGCAGCCGCCGTGGCGCTTTGTAGTAACGCAAGGCAACTTTATTCAACACTTGAACAGATTGTGTACGCGTTGACGCGAAGCACCTTGGGGACAGCTGCGGCGTAGGGAGGTAGTGATGGACATTGCTCTGTAACTACTTCCGTCCACGCGGTACAGATGGACAGGTGTACACGCTCGTAGCCTTATATCACGTAGTCGGGTCGTATCCGTTGTTCCCTGCTGAAAGACTGCGTACTCGCGCAACAACTGCGCAGAGGGGACAGTAAGTCAATTCAGTCTTGACAGTTCCCTACACGTACATGTGCAGATATGTTTATATATCGTATACGTGTGTGTATACGTATGTGTGCGTGTGTGCACGTGTACCTTAATGAATAGCCGCCATGCCCCGTTACATATTTGTCTCTTATCAGACCTTCATGTGTTCTCTTATAGGCACGTGTTAACATGCATGCGTGGTGCCTCTTTGGGAGGCGAAGGTAAACAGTCGTGGTCGAGAAGAAATCTTTCCACGTACGACATTGCAGAAAGGTGGTTAACAAATGGTAGTATGGCAGACTCTTCATACGTTTCCTGCCGCGGGTGCCACTCAAGCGTGAGGGCAAATGATGTGGCATACGACAAATGGGTATTGAAGCACGGAATGATTCTTCTTGTGGAGTCAGACGCGCCGTGGGAGACTTATAGACGGGTTCACAAGAGTTTGTCATTATAAGCTCTCTGATATATCATTCAGATCTTTCACTCTTGCGAGCAAGGCCTTGAAGAACAAACGGGGTACACCGCTTTCACGTGCGGTCATGCACCGCGTCCAAGAGGGGCCTGTACACTGGACATCTCTCGGGAGTCCTCGGTTCAGCCAATGCGATTCAGGAACCGCTAAATGCACGCGGAAGCCGAATAGGTCCTACACAGTCACGCGGAATAGCTCGTTCACCAGCGGCTCTGCATTCGAGCGCACACGTGCTGTTTATCGTGTTCCCGTACACGTATGGTTGCCGGGAGAATTTGACATGCATCTTCGCACATATGCACCAACATTTGAAACAAAGATGCCCATTGTCGCTGTATCGAAGAAGCGACACTAGAAAAATGCCGCTTCTTTTGCGACCATAGTGCGTCGCAAGCGTGTTTGAAAAATCTTACTCCTCTGGTGCCTTTCTCCTTCAAAGAGACTTGCAATGGCTGCCGACCTGATTCTGCTGGGTCGTCATCGGGCGGCCACCGAATGTACGACAAAAGCAAAGATCTGCTCAGTGTACGCTTGGAAAACTGTCGCATTACTGGAGGAGCGCCTTCCTGAGTGTATTCAATCAGCTGTGCCCACTGCTAAACCTGATACGAGCATGGCAACGTGTGACTCCATGCACTGAAGCGCTACCCGCGTCACCTGCATTTGTGTTTTACTTCCGAGGCCAGACCCAGTGCGCATTTTCGAATATTCTCCATACGCAAGTACTGTATCTCGATTCTCTGCGCGTCCGCAGCCAAACGTATGGTGAGATACGTAAACTCTTATACGCGACCGTGTAGGCTTTGTAGAGTGTATCACTCTTCTGTCACAGCCATCCACATCGAGATTCCACACGTATTATATTGGCTCCTGCTGCTAAAAGGTTACGGTAAAGGGAGCACCCAGACGTCATCTCTGGCGATTTGTGGAATGCACAGCGGCCTCACTGGTGCATTCTCCACTGCGACTCCTTGAACTATCTGCGGGGCGTCGCACATTACTGGTGGCATGTCGAGCAAGCGCTTCACGAGTTCCAGATTCTTTGCTGACCACTGTGTACTGTCATCTGCATCAGCGAGGAGGTCACGCGTCTCGCAGCTTTCCGTGTGCTTTCTTGACTGCGTTACTTCATTATCAGCTACTGTTGTCGCTATGTTGTTCGCAGCAGCGGACTCAGCACCAGTAGCAACCGCAAAGCCGGCAGCTGCACCTGAAGTTATGCAGTCGTTCACATTATTTTCGCCTGCGCAGCAGATTCGGTTTTCTCGAATAGCCCTCTGGCCTGCAGTTAGAGCTTCATAGACGCAGTACGCGACTGCCTTTCTCCATGGATGCTGCAGCCGGTATGCTAAGTGCGCGTAAGCGGCAAGAACAGCATCGATGGTGCCACGAAGCTCAGCCAGCCGCAGTTTGTCCGACTGGCCCTCACGAGAGGGGCAATAAATTGGATTGCCCCTGTCAGAGACGTAGCGTGTGTTGCGTTGTGAATCTTCGATTGAAGCTCCTATTAGAAAAATTTTGACGTTCGTTAGTGCTGATAGTCGCAGCAGCGGCTTGTTCTCCGGACCCAGGAAGACGGCAAGATGGGGGGACAGCATCTGACGCACAGGAGCACCAGTTAGCGAAAACGGCAACAATTGTAGCAGGCGTGGCTTCAACAGCCTCAACAGGAACTGAGAAGGCCAGAACGTGGCACTGGCAATAAACTAAAGCTGAAACAGGCTAGACAGAGCCGGCAGGAGGGAATGAGTGACGCAGCAGTAAAGACGATAGAACGGCACCTGCTGATATAACAGAAGATAGAACTTTTCATGTGTCGGACTGGAAAGAACCATCTAGACCAAAAAAGATGTCAGCACTGTGACGACCGACGCTGCTACCGCGGCAGTCCGGAAGACTGAAGCAAGGTGTGAAGACGCACGAGAAAAACTCCGAATGACAGTAATAATTTGGAGCTCTTTGTCGTTTCCCGTCCAAGTTGTCCGACTGCAGACCTAAGAAGAAACGTTAACGGGAATCTAGACGGTCAACATTCTGCCCGACAGAAAATCTCCATGGAACAAATTTTTCACCTGCTAAACAGGTAAATCAACATCGTAGTATAAGAATGTATTCAGAGTGCACCAGCTTGCTGGAGTGTGTATCTACGCACTTCAGCATAAGAATAAGTGAGGTGCGAAGGCAATGATGCGGACGCTTACGTAGGCCGCTATTGTGGAAGCCTGCCCTCTACTGCGAGGACACTTATTCTTCTTTCACATTACACACAATATTTGAGGATACATGAATATCCTTACACGTACAAACATATCTTCCCAGGGGGGGAAAAAAAAGGTAAAAACGCTTTTAACACGTGATTTCCCTGCGCGCAGCACAGTTACATATATATATATATCTACCTATCCGTCTCTCAACTATATATATATATATATATATATATACG
>KL647289.1:798815-965309 GCA_000727475.1 Sarcocystis neurona | reverse complement strand
TACTATATATATATATATCTACCTACTCCGTCTCTCAACTATATATATATATATATATATATATACGCTCGAGCGTGCAAATGTAGCTTGCCATTTATTATATATATATATATCTACCTATCCATCTCTCAACTATATATATATATATGTATATATAGACGCTCGAGCGTGCAAATGTAGCTTGCCATTGTATGGGGAGAGAGGCAAAAATGATTCTCCGGCCCTCTAACTCAAGCACGCATACCGGAACGGTTACTGCTACTTTCTTCCTTGTGTGTGCGCAACTGTGTAGGCCGACGGCACGTGGGTGTCTTCGTGGGCCGTGGAACTGCTGGTTGCGTGCCAGTCTGACGTTGCGCATTTCCTTCATCTACTGCTACCATACCACAAGCTTCAATGACACCTCCTGCGGTAAGGGAGACAGCTTGAGCGTGTAGTAGTTGGTCAGCAGATGCTGGAGGGCCACGTCGTTCTCTTCCATGCCAAGGAAAGGCTGTTGTGCGCGCAGCTGGTTGTCGAGTTCAAACCGTGCAGCTGCTGCCTCCAGGAGTGGAATAGGGGAGAACCTGTCAAGCGTCTTCACCGGCAAAGATATCTCGACGCGTGCGTGGCCCTCTGTTCTCTGGATCGCCACGTCAGCCCTATCTGGCTCAGTGCCTGCCTGGGTACGCTGAGCACGAGATATAGCCTGCGCGTGCTCTGCGGCTCTACAGGGAGACCTCCCCTCGACGGTCTCAAACCAGTGCTTTGCAGCCGCTTGTTGCTGAAGAGATTCTTGCGACACACGGCACTGCCGCTGGTGGGGCGGCTGCTGCTGCTGCTGCCGTTCCATCGACGGACCCGATGGACAAAGGCATCCATTACGCCGTTGTCCTTGAGCATGCACGGCTTCCTCGTGTTTGAGGAGAGTTTTCGCGGAATTTCGAAACCTGAAACCAAAAGGAGGTGAAATCTGGGTTTTCTTCAAGCTCGACGCTCCTCCCAGCAAGTTGTCGAGCTTCGTGCGAAGCGAATAAAGCCATTCTTTGTTTGCTGTTCGAGACAGTTGCTCCGTCTTACCGCTTTTTCTGCTGCTGTTCCCCTGCGCATGTCTGAGGAAGCCTGCCGCTGTTTCTGCTGTGCTCGCTGCCATTCCTTCTTCCTTAGTTCGGCGCAATTCCACAGCAGGTGAATTACAGGCCTTTGGGGCCCAGGACAGGCGACTGTTCGTCGGTATTGTTGCTGCGGTTGCTTCCGGTGCTTGTGGAGTGCCGTCGTTGTTACGTTTTGTTTGGTTTCGACTACTGATGTTACTGTTGCTTCTGCTTCTGCCTTGGCTGGTGCGAAGGCTAAGATACGCAGATTTACTGGAAGCCGGAGGATCGACAGCTGCTTCAACCACGAGAGAAGGCAGGCGGCAAGACACTGATCCTACGGGGCGACTACACGTCGGCATTTTCGCTCTGCTGTGCCAGAGGAGTAGGCGTTTTGTCTAGAGGCTCTGGGAGGAAGCGGTGAAGAGTGCTGTCGAAGTCCGAGCGTGAGAGCAGAAAGGCAGACGAATGGTTGGAATCAGTGTGAAAAAGCCAACAACGGCGGCAGAGGATGCTAGATTTAGCATCACACACGAGAGACCGACATGGGGACAGGAAAAAATGACACAACGCTTGGGTAATACATGCCAAGCACTGCGTGACGGCGCTCAGGGTATGTGTAGAGGACGCGGCCGGAAGGTCGGATATGCGCCAACGTTGCATATTTGGTAGTGTACTACTATCAATGCGGGGGGTTTGTGCTTCCGCATCAGGCGCCCCGCGCCAGAGTAGGAAACGTGCATTCGGTACTGTGATAAACGCAGGGCGAATATTTCCTTCCCTACGTACCTGCGGAAATGACTTATTTTAGTTCGTCTATTGGTCTGCTTTTGATAGGGTTCTTTGATGAGTGGACACATTGACTTTCAATGGCTACCCAGCTGTCACCATGGACCAGTGACCATGGACCAGTGACTGTGGACCAGTGACCGACGAACACAAAAATCTTCGATGTACATGTGAACTCTTGTCATCCGCGGACGTCGACGTCTGTCTCTTTCTTTATTACTGCCAGGCTCTGTCAACTAAACAGTTCACCTCC
This sequence comes from Sarcocystis neurona, assembly GCA_000727475.1. Classification (NCBI taxonomy): domain Eukaryota; phylum Apicomplexa; class Conoidasida; order Eucoccidiorida; family Sarcocystidae; genus Sarcocystis; species Sarcocystis neurona. The sequence goes on along the minus strand of KL647289.1, from coordinate 963,194 downwards.
TTTGAATATGGAGAATATATATACATATATATATGCCAACACAAGAAGACTTACTAACGCGAATCCACTAACGCATGGACAATTATTATAGTGGGGGGTTCAAAAATTTTGTGTCGGGTTTACTGTCCCAGCCATCGCTACAGGTTCATGTGTACGTACGTGGACAGACTTAAGGAGTCTCAAAGGAAATTGCATGCCAGCGGAGCTGTTCCCCCATCTACGCACATGCGTGATGCTTAACGGAAGCAGGTGTCGCTATCCGATCACTATCCCTACATCAACGCAGCTACAGTTGCAAGGTTTCGCATGTGCGCGTCGTTGTAAGCATCCACGCGCTGCGAAGGAACCACGTGTATCTGCACCTGCGTCCCTTCTGACGTGTGCGTGGCCGTGAGTCGTTATGCACGCGTGCACCACAATATGGAGCACGGCCTGTGATTTTGTAGTCTGCGTCGCAACTTGCTTGGTTTTCGCAGGAATAACCGTTCAGTATGTCCGCACATTGCCCGCCTGCATCTGGATGGCACTCACGTGGAGTTATTTGCATGAATGTGTCCTTGTTCCAGCATGTTCAGCGACGTCAGTCTCTGCGGACAAGTAATGTCAACTAGATTTAAGTGTTTATTTTTCTGAAGGGCTCCACAGACCTGCCCATCTCCTTTCTGGATCAATCCCAGTTCGCTTGCTTTTGATCATTTGGCTGTATACGTACTCTCCAGCTGCGTACAGGGACACGAATTCGGTAGAATTTCTGATGACAATCGAATACACAGACCCACGTAACTCAGCTGGAAGCATAGAGTAGAAATCATATGGAAGGCTCAAACTCTTCCGTACGATGCACGGCAAGAGACTTCTCGAAATATTCTTCTCAGGTCAACCAGTGCTGGCCTCCTTCGCGTAAATATTGTCTCCGTATTCATCTGTGTGTTGACACTGTTGTGTAGCTGACCATGTCTTCCCATATATGTATATGATCTTGTCATAGTGTGTGTACAGAAACACCTTACTATACATGCACTCGGTCTTCCAAGACTCTAGCTCACAGGGAGCTGCGTATACACACGGCCTTGCCTAAATTTTTCGATTCAGACTTCAAGTCTGGTGAACGGAAAGACAGTCTGGGCGTGTGAACAGGTTCTTTGATTTTTGTGTTTGTCATTGATGTGGATGACGAGAAAGATTACGCGCTTCTTCAGCTGCGTCTCCACGCACGCCCAGACGCCCACATTCTGCCCCTGAGTAGCCCTTCGTTCCTTCCCTAGCTGTGTTCTTCTATCAAAACGAGCATTTGCTTCATCTGTAATTCACCCTCCACAATGCCCTTCAAGGGTTGTTCTGGTCACAACGTGTACTTGTTCCATCTCCTCTAGAACGTGTTTCTGATACGGGCACCTGAACATGTGATGCATTGTATTAAATATTCTATGCGTTGGGGCAGCGTAATTTGTAGATATTGTGAGTCTCCACATACTTTTGTCCGATAGACAACAGGCAGCGATCGACGTACGTGCTTTTCCTCCGATATTGCGGTGCCTGCATCGTCGAGATATATCCGCGTACTTGCTCACGCATGAGGCTTGGGTCCCACACGTGTATTACTCTGCGCCTTCTCCTTGTCAGCTTAAGCATATCTTTCCTGCTGCCCTCTTTGCATCCGCGCCATTACAGGGAAGCTACTTCGAGAAAAGCATGTACAAACCATTTTACGCATGCGTCTGCGTTTCTGGCCCGTGTGTATCTGTGCCTATGTATCGACCATTCAACATTTTTCTAAACACCTTCTTACGCGCGTTGTTTCTTCCGCCTTTCTATTCTTCTCTTTCGCTCCATATTTTCACTAACTTGTCTCTGCAATATGTCGTAGTACGGCTTGCAACAACCAGGTATCCCAGAACATTCAGTACAAATGAGTTCCTTCATATTCCCTGGCATACCAAGGTCCCCACCTTGATACACAGTCCGTTTGCCTTCGGCTACGCAGAATATGTCTTAGCCCGGAACACTCGACTCGAAATTCTCAGTTTTGACAAAAAGTGATTAAAGGATAAAAGGTGACGGAGAGAGGAGCTGAAAGAGTCACAACGCTCTCTGCGAATGAGGCACTCGGGCAGTCGTATAGAGATATGTGGTCACGTCTGTGCACACCACTGTACAGGAAAACTGGGAAAGTTAGCTGCCCACGCGAGTTTCAGACTGCCAAGATAGATAGGTAGATAGATAGATACATGACCTGACTCGAACCCGTTACCGCGCGAACATATGTGGCTACTGGATTAAAATTACACGAGTTAATTTGAGGTAGAATAAGTCACATGCATCTGTGCAAACGTACATATACGGATACATTCAGAGCGTACCGCATTTGTCTGCACATTCTCGCACACATGTAGAATACCAGCCTACTTCAAAAAGTCAACATCGTCACATTTTTGGGAAAAAACAGCCACGAGCCGCCGTAGCCGTGCAAAATTCAAGCGATGAACAGGGCTGACGCAACTTTCTCTTCCAAACCATTTTCTTCAATCAGCGAAGGGGAAACAGAGGAACCGCGTTACACAGATCACTTGAAAAGGTTTCTCCTAGCGCAACGCCTTCTTATATGGTAGGTCCGGCGGGGGCTTGTCGAGCTGGAAGGCACGCCGAGTTGATGGCGCCGTGTCAGTGTGGGTGTGAGGAAGCGAAGAGCTGAACACTAAATGGCTGTATTCACGTGAGAGATATTTGCACCACGTGAGGCCCAGATTTCGGACCACCACTGCAGTTTCGCGAGGAAGGCTTCGTCGTACAGAACTCGCTTATTAATACGGCCAGGTGCTGCAGTCGCAACGCGCACTGGCAACTTGTACCGAGCACTCATCCCTGACAGACGACATTGTAATATGAATGACCGGACGTCGGTAACTCAGGATATAGAAGAACACTACTACGCGACTGAAATTGTCGCAGTAGATACCTTCCGAAAAAAGTTGAAGCCGGAGTTCCCGTAGTGCACAGTTGGGCAATCGTGAGGCGTGGACGCGTTTTGTAAAGAAGGATACAAGCTTTTAAAAGTTTACTGACAGAACAAATCCAGGAACTATGGTTTCCGTCCACAGAACTTACAGAGTCCAGGCAACTGGCACCTAGACTGCGTGTTTCAATGACACCGAATTCTGTCTTTCAAGGCCTTCAGAGGTTGGACGTACCGAAGGTTCACCGTCTGTCGTCCGCATTCTCATATTTTCGCAACGTATCCTTGTATCCTTTGAACAAGGATGGATTTACTGAGTGGCTACTGTCCCGTGACTATATGCTGGACATTCATTATCGCGTCGGGTTGCGCTTATTTCATACTCAGATTCTGGCAAGGTCACTGACGCCGTGCTGCGGTACGACATAGGATGGGGAGCTGCGGAAAATTCCGACGTAGAAATTGGAATTCTGTTACCGGACAACCTGCTGGTATGCGCGTTTTGCTAGCTAACGTGTCTGATCCTGCTCAGAATATTTCCTATTCCCTTCGGGAATATTGGGAGTGGTTTATGTATCTCTGATAATCAGTGTAATGCTCTGCGGTGTAGCACTGGTAGAAACGGGACTAACACGGTCTCATAGATTGCAGATATTGATGTTGCAATGTTATCCGCCCTCGTAATTCGGGATCTCTGTAGTCGCATATATTACAAGTGTTCATGTTACTATATTATTTGCGCTCGGAATACGTTCGTGACTAGCACTCCTCGTAGAACTGGTCCCGCTGAAGCACGCAATGCCGCTAACTCCCCGTAGTCATGACTCTCTTACTCGCGTTCAGAACTACAACTGATACTGCCAGTACAAACTAGATTCTTGCGCTAATTCAGAAGCTGACTACCTTTTTTTCCTAACTATGACTCCTATTACCAGTGAGAGGTGTTGTACGGGCGCACTGGGAGGGCTGGCTTCGGTAACGGTACTTACCTTCACTTATCTTGTTACCGATACAACACACAAGCTTCTTCAGTTACGCCGCCAGCACTTGCTCCCACAAGTAACATTACGTCTTCGCACTGCAACGACGTAGCAAGTGCAAATATAGTATTTCTACTGCCTCACCACCTCCTCTACATCGACCTCGCATGTGTAACGACGCGCTCTCAAAGAACTAGTGGAGGAATGTGTCCTGGCTCACAAATACAGTCGCCCTACAGCTATGCTGGGTGTACCTTGGAACGTCTAGACGGGGCAAGTAACAAAAAAGTGCACAGAATTTCACCGGCGAAGCGAATGGCACGTCACGATGAAATAGTCGTGCTTTAGTCTTGCATTCGATCAAAAAATGTTTCCAGCGTGCACTTCAGGTACGAAGATCAGCATACACGACAGCTCCAAGTGGCATAAGGAAGGAGTTTCAGAGTACTGGAAACTGCTTACCCTTTCCCTTTGTAAACTGGATAAAAGAGGCCGAAGAGGTGGTGTTAGGCAAAGCAGTGTGCTTGCAAAGGCATGGCACGAGCGCACATATCTGTGAGCACGCTATATACAGGTACACATATACATACGTACATACATACGTACTCACTTACACATACACATATGAATATTGAAACGTGTGGTTCTCCGTATGGTGCCCTCAATACGATGGTGAAGGCATCTGTTGCAAGAGAGAAGAATGTTCCCTTGTATGTCTTTCTGGGTCCTTTCGCGAGGGAGACAACGCAGACGCTTTGCCGATTCCCGAGGACTATTAGTTTCCGCACTCTGCCCGACGTATAGTCATAACTGTACGGCTAAACCGCTCAGTGCCCGTAAAACTGAAACCTGCCTCCTGCTGGGTGAGTCTGCATCATTGCGAACCCTGTAGTTATCCTTCGTCTCGCTGAAGCAGAAGGCGCTCTTGTGTTCTATGAACTCTGGCGCCTTGAACTCTGGCGCCTTGATCTCTGGCGCCTTGCCCCAGCCCTGCCTTTTGGAGTGGACATTTACATCATAGAAATTTGTCTGCAGGAACACGTTTGCGTCTCAGAGTTCCTCGACGGTTTCACATCACGCGTCTACCAGCTACACAAACACAAAGAGAGCACTGCAGCAGTCTGATTATTACTTGTTCCTGGACTCAACATCCATATTCTTCGTTTAACTGTTTTTGTCCGCGGTGATACTCGGCCCGCGATACGAATGCTTCTCCACCAAATCGCTCACTGCCCTCGCTGACGTTCCTTATTGTTTCCTGAGTACTGGTAGGTCTCCTACGCACCGTGTTACAACGAGCTGATATATCCAGAGCTGCCACCATAGCCACAACTACCCCTCTCACTACTGCGATTCCGACTACCATTTGGGCAACTGTCACCACGGCTGGTATTTATGACACTGCCAATTACTAGCACTGATAACGTGCAAATTAGCAATACTTCAACTACTGCTATTCCCCATACGATGATTAGCGAACCAGCACTACTCCTGCTAGAGCTACTTCTCTTACGCCTCCGTACTACTGGTGGTTCTGCTACTCGTAGCTCTCTTTGTGCCTGTCGTGCGTTTACCTCCCATCCCGGAACGTCTTCCTATCTTAGCGACGTTCGCAGCATTACTTCCAACTTTCATCCGCGCGACGAGGCAAACAGACATGTTGTCAAACGCCGCTAGCGTCACTGCTGCCTATCGTAAGCGTTTCACTGGGCTAATGTTCTTTAATGCGTGCGTATCCTAGTGAGCAGTTCTCTCCTATATTTTATAGATCCGGCGCGAGAGTACTACGAGTACTGTCTTCAACCGTCTGTCACTGTTCCGTCTTCAGTTGCTTCTACTTGATACTTGACTTTACCTAAAACGTGTCGAACGTTCTTGTAGTACCGCATTGTCTTGTCATTGCACTGCTTCTGACGCACACGGGATCGACGTTACAGCAGGCGCTCCGCTAAGCGGCACTAACATCGTGACACCCTGCTACGGGGTGCTCCACACCTCGTCAAGCCTTCAGTACTCCCACCTCAACACTAGAAGTTGACGATGTTATGCAGAAGGGCTCTCGTAGCATAGAGAGCTACGAAACCTGCAAGCGTACGAGCTCGGGTGAGAACTATTTGTCAGCACACCCTTCAGCTCATACGGATAAAGGAACACCGCGCAGTACGAGCACGGTCGCCGCCTCCTTCCCCGGAATCGCGTTAACCAGCAGCAGCTAAATCGCGAAGGTTCATGGGAATTCAGGGGCATAGATCGTTGATTTTCACCAGGAATCACTCAGCAACAATTGTTGCTGTGTGTTCGGCCCCTTGGCGAAGGACAAGGCGGACGCGAAGGAGCAACAGGCCGTGTAGAATCAGAACAGGCATCGCAAAGTACGGTGCATAAATCTTTTGCACGCCACTCTCTGTCCAAAATTCAGAGTGTGTTCCTACCCCTGCGTTCTCTCGAGCCCCGTCCATAGCTCTGTCAGATTCATTGTCGCTCTCTCAACTCGGGCGACGACGAGTTGTCCTGCAATTTTAAATGTTTGAAGCCAGTGCCAGTGCGCGGACTTCTAATAACACTGTATAATTCTGTCCACGGCTGTGTGTCGCACTGCAATGAAGCAATGCATTAGCGAATAACGCCCTCTTTTGGAACGTTCGGTGCCGAGTGCATCTGGCACTGCAGAACAACCGGAAACCGGGGTCACGTGCTCTCTGTGTCAAGCGGTGGAGGCCGGCCTGCACGGAAACGCTGCAGTGGGGTCAGCATGCCTGTATAACCAACACCACAACAAGATGCGCAGCAGCACTTATTATGCGAGGCTGGCGACGATGATTGGCAGCCTCGCAGTAACGCGACGGCTAGGTCACCCCCTGTACTGGGCCACTGGTAAGTTATTTTTTCCAATTTCTTTTGTTCAACCGCATCGGGCGAGGTGCCAAGAGCACGAGAACATGATCCCGATTCGTGACTAACATCCGCAGAATACGTTGCACTGCTTACTGTACGAGCAGATACCTACACACAATTCGCGTAAGTTGACACGGAAGTCCAACCTGAACCGAACTATCTTCGAACAGCAGCCGATGGATGGAAAACTACCGAGAGAAAAATTGCCTTCTGAGGTAGTTTTCAGGATACCGACATGTCGTACAAAGCATTTTGTAGAATGGTTCCTATGCTGCGGTGAAAGGTATCGAGCAGTGGCAGACGCGACAGAACTGAGATGCTGTACACTGAATCGTTCATTTCTCTCCGTGGCTCCAAAGCGCCTGGAAAAAGAAGTGAAAAGAAGTAGTTGAGGTAATACAGTTGCCAAGAAGAGAGGCTAGAATATACCAAGTAGAACATGAATCCCAGCAGCGCGGGTTGTGAAACGTTTTAACCCATTGCACTTCGTAGGTCGTCTCCGGTTCAATCGACACAGAGCACGTGTAAGACTTCCACCTTCAACAGGACGCCCTTCTCAGCTATATAGACGCCCCAGACGTCTGTGAGACTGGCTGCCTTAGGTTCTCTCTCCTGTGGAATTGTGCGGTTTTTTAATTCTTCTCCGGTTGCAGCGGTCGATCTTCTTCCTGTCGAACCTCTAGATGATGCGATGCTGCTTCCTTCTTCCCCATCTTCGCCGACAAATCGTGGGTACAGAACATCACCGAGTCCTGGCGCGTTTCCTCCCGAGGAGTCTTTGGGTCCAACAGATCTCGTCTCCACTCCGGTTCCAAACGAAGGCGACCTTCAACTTCTACACGCTCTGAACGCGGCGATTTATCAGTCCCTCTACTCAGGCACTGAAGAGGGACGCCGAGATAGGTGGCGACGAATTTGGCGACGCTATTACGATCTGCCTCACCTGAACGCAGACATCATTTTAGAGTCTCTTCCGCCTGCACACCTCTGTCCTGCTCCAGCCGTTTCCCCTTCAGGCTTTTACCCCAAGAGAGCAGAGGCGATCGGTGCTTTTGAGGAAAATATTTTGCAGCAGCAGAATTTCGTTTACATTGCACAATTCTCATTGCCACCATTCTTGTTTCTTTCAAAGAAAGCGCCGCAGGGTCTCATCGAAATTCAGGACTTGGATTACACGCCAGGTAGAGTCCATATTGCAAACATGTGTATTCGCGCAACCGGATAGATACGAATGCTCCGTACTACAACTGTGCGAAAAGAAGGGTGTGCTACGAACACGACAATACAAAAAGGGACAAAAAACGTGCGGAAGGGGCACGGCGATTCTAGCATAAAAAAGTAGAAACGCCGTACGCCTTGCGGTGCATCGGGTTCACGCGCACGCGAAAGGCCTGCAAGCATCACAAGGTGGCGCGACGTGGCAGATTAGGGCGTAATATGCTCACTACAGAGAAACGTTGTGTCAGCAAGTACAGCAACACGACAACCACAAGACACCTTCTGTTCCTGTCTCCACTTCAGGGAACCGCGTGTGCAGACGCACCTCCAGCAGACGTAGGTCTGCGTAGACGGCGGTGCGCGAGGACAATGTACGGTTTGATTGACGTGCAGGAGAACAGTCCCACGGCTACGGCATACTAATGGACGTGCTGCACCTTGGCATCCTTCCGGCCCTCAGGAAGCAATATAATCTTAACAAGCTAAAGGTATCTTGGTCTTACAGGCCCTCTTCTTGTGACGTTAGGCTCGCAGCAGACGCGTAAGCATGCCTACTTGTGCTGGCCTTTTATTCTCCTTTCATTTGTAGGGGCGTCATTTCATGAGTGTAATCGTGCGTGTGTGTTCGAGTAAAATATCTCGCAGTACACTTGTGTCTGCGGTGTAATACCTCGGTGTGTTGCCTCTTGGCTAACGTGCACACGGTGGAAAGTGGCCAGTACACAATTGAGGTATGGTGCTTTTTCTGCGGAATACGGCATGCACGTATATCGCACATGTGTTAGCGTGTCTGCGCGATGGCACAGTTCCTACACGTCTGGAGTTGCGATTATACGTGTTGCCACCTACGTGTACATACCCGTACATGAAGAAGTGTTCTGCAAGCACTACGTCCAAGCATAGAAATGTTTCAGTGGATAGGAACGTCCCTAAAAAGGCGTTGTGGCTGCCGCCGATGTACTTCCGTACCTCAACCAATTAATGTTTTCCCCGTGTATTCACATATGCTTTTATATACGCCTTCCTGCCCGTATTCGGTTCCGCGGCGTTTCTTCCTGGTTTACGTCCTTAATTGGGCTCATTTTCTGTTGTGCAGGCTTGCTGTGTGTTTCTGTTCACTCGCTCGTTCCGACTGTATCCCAAACCGAACTCTTCCTTTAGGTCCAAGACGAAACTGCGCCTATATATTTAACACACCTTTTCTTGCAGTGTGCTCCTTCATCTTGTGTACGCTTATCACGCTAGTGCGCTTTCATGCGTTTCTCTTTTGGTGATGCCGCAACATGGTCGTGACACTTTGTCTGGAGTTTGCTCCATTCCTACATACCATTTCCGTACGCTTCTACTTTTTGCTGCCTGCATCTCGCATCGATGGGGGTCTCCGGGAATAAGTCACGTGCACATAAAGCAGCAAATCGTCGGGTCCTCAACCTAGTTCTCGAGCACAGGTTGACCTGTATTTTCCCTCCACAACTTTTGCTCCCCAGTCCACCAGCCCTCTTAGAGGGTCTAATGGCAGCCGCCTTTGTGTATCAATGTATCCTTGATGCCTTCAACTCTTATCTCGAGGTAGCTTCCCCCTTAGAACGCAGCTCACTTGTGTACCCGGGTGGCAGCGGTGTCGTGAAGCTTGCTTCCTCTTTCCCTCTGTATCCAGCGCTCCTTTCGCACCTGGCACCACCTGCACCTTTCCTGCTGTCTGTGGTAGCTTGATACGCTCTGTGACAGCTGTTCACATGCGTCGCTTGTCCTTTTCTAAAGTAGATCAAGTATAGGACTGTATTATTCGTAGCAGATCGTGGCGAGTTCTGCGAAGTTGAGGAACTTTTAGTAGCACTTTCTTACATGACTACGGTGTACGGTGTGCCCACTCGTAGCGCGCTATTGAAGCCGTATTTCCATTCTCTGGAGAGCGTGGGCTACGAATGCAGCTTCTCCTCTGAAACCTTTGTCGACTTTCCACTTCAGCAAAAGACTCCTTTGAGGTGTAGTCACTACTCAAGTCTCCTAAAAATGCACTGCGCAAGGTACTCTTTTGGATGTTTACTTGAAGCTGCCTGAAACTGTAGATAGTGCGCAGCACGGAGCGCCACCGACGAAGGCCCTGGTACATGGCTTTGCCAGTTCAAGCCACTCGTATGCTTTCTTTCTCTCCAGAGTGCCATCTGCGCACTTATTCACCAGAGATGTGTGCTTCCCAACAACGCACAGACTTGTAAGCAAATTGGCGTGGGTTCCCTGTAGTATGGCTAAAATTCGCATCAGACAGTAATGCTTGAGTGGTGGAGCTACCTTTAGTGGTAAACCTAGCGAAGACATTTTGAGGGGGGAACTGGTATAGTACAGTCACCGTCAGCATGAACAAAACTGTCGCTGACTACCTCAACCTCTTTGACCTACGCAGGTTCTCGGACATGTACTATCCCAACGCCGGGGTCTGTGACAGTTTTCAACAAAAATTTCCTCCCTTTTTCCAACCGTGCATATGCCTCAAGTACTTTCGCCCGATATGCTGCGAAGAGAACAACTTGCTTCTCTAGCTGGTTGATGTGTTTCAAAAGATCAACGTGGCATACTTGAGGCGTATCTGTAGGAACTACTGGTGGCCGCACACGATAAGCGACATGAGGTTCCGCAGTTTAAAAAGTCAGCGTTGAGGAGAAGGGACAGTTACAGAGAGATTGGTCAGCGGAGACAACTGAGGAGGCATTGTCTTGTACACTGTATACACCGTCGGTTATGCGTGCACGGTGAAAAAGCGCTACAAACAAGAGGCGGCGGGCACAAGTGTAGGAGATAAGCAGAGACAGCGGAGGTGTCTGCAGACGTTAGGAGCGCGCGATAGGCTGCTTGTTCAAAGAGCAGTGTACAGAAGCAACTGGACGGGGACCGGACACGACCGTGTTAGAAATGTACTGTGCCACGTGTTTCTAGCATAATGTAGGATTGGAAAACAGACCTCGTGCGCGTTACCGTAATCCCAAAGAGCTGCAGTGTGGTCGTGATGTGAAGTTACAGGTCTCTACGTATAATAGTCGCATGCACGAATGTGCAGCTAACCTCTAATCATCATTTGAGGGCAACGTCCCTGGCGCATGCGGAACGAGTTTTGAATGCCTAGTTAACAAGTGTAACAGTGCGACCTTCTTAAGGCAGCTCTCTGATGTTATTGTTCCGTAGCAACTGTATTTTTTAATTGTTTGTGAAACTTCTGCAATGCCGAGTACTCCGGCACTGACATGGTAAGAAGCTCTCTGACCTCGACCGCGGTGACGACTAGAGCACCGACTAATTGCTGGACACAGTTTTAACCGCTCCTGCGTATCGGGCTTCCTATGCGTTTCCCGGTAATTAGCTTAAATCCGTATAGTTAGTTATGTATACTTAAGTGTGAACCGCTGCTGCGTTTCGGCTTTCCTGTGCCTTTTTCTGTAATAGGCTTTAATCCGTCTCATTCAACAGTGTATTCTTACGCACGTGTAATGCGGCTCAATTATGGCCTATTCAGCTGCAGTGTCTGACTTTTTCACTGCGCTGCCTGAAGTCTTTACTCAGATATGGCAATCATGCACGTGGGTTTGGTTTCGCCGACGCCGTACGTGAAAAGGTATTTAGCTACAACCTGTCCACTGATGATGTACGGGAAACTCACGCTTCTTAGCGGGTATGGGCGAAAACTTGAAAGCATAATTGGCGCATGGAATTCTTCTCGAGTACGAATTGGAGCCCTGAGTTTTGTGCCATGGAAAAAGCCAGTAGCCGAACGACTACCACAAGTAAGCTGTTCATTTTTGCACAAGACGAAAATAAAATGCATGCTGTGAAGAACTGAACAATGAAGCATTCTTGAGTATATGCGGTACAGGGTTTTACATATACGTCCGGAATTGTACTTTTATGCGTGTATGTCGCTCTTTGCCTGCGCGTCGGGAATGTTGTAACAACCAAGTCGCTGACAGCCCACTGGAGACGATTAAAGCGCGCGCATTCGATTCACATAAATAGAAGTGCAGAGAAAAGCTAGGCGTTGTGGAGGGTTGTGTAAAGCGGCTGTTCTCCACTCTGCACCACATGTGCAGACGACCACCGATGGGTGAAGCGATATGTGCCGATTTTTCTTCTACATTCGTGGAGCCGTGAGGCTGCCGTATTCTGGTAATCACTCTCCACAGCTGTACGCCGTAAGGCACGCCACCTCGCATCCAGTCCTGGGACGGTGCGCTCTAGGCATCTAGGAATTCAGGTCAATTATCCATTTGATGAGGCATGATTCTACAACAGGACACGCACATTTACCACAGCTCTCCGTGCAGCTGGTGGCCAGGTGGCACAATCACCAACGTGTAAGCGCGTGCAGAATTCATTGGCTCTGTTCGCCACAGAAGGCTTCCAAGAGTCGTAGACAGGCTGCGTGGCAATGCACACGCAGAGCTGATGTGTCAGTATAACGGTAAACTGGCGCAGCTTTCAAACTAGATAAGACAGTACCTTACGTACGTTGCGCGTGCACAGGGGGACAAAACAAAATACGAGCTTCTTTCCACAGGTCAAGCATGTACCCGTTCACATCGTAGAGGATGCACCGGCTGCGGACGAGTCGTAACACGCCTCAAACTGCACGTGGGCGCACACACACGCACACACTTGAAGCAGTGGAATGCTCCATGCGTAGTACATATGAAGAAGCGTGTGCGTGGAATTACTGGAATAATAGCTCCGCCATGCCAGACGTGCACGGCAAATTTGGACTCTCCTATGGGAATTTGCGTGTGTTCCGATTTGAAAAATTCGTTGAATACGCATGCGAGCTCGGCTGGCCGGGGTACCCTTGAAGCAATAGCCGGTGGCCCCGGAGCGTTGTACAAAGTGATAGTGGACAAGCAGCGCTCCACTGCACACGCACGCTGAGAGAGTGCCTTCCACTGTCCTTACAGAGTAACGCTGTCCCTGCGCCTAGAGGTACCACAGTGGCGCACCGACCCATGTCTTCTATCTACCGTCGCACCGGGGAACGTACTATTTTAAAGTGGTCAGTTTGAGTTCCTATGCCCTTGAGTGTACGGCCTTGCCACGCTTCCTTGCGTAGGCTTGGTGCCAGAGAAACTCAACCATGTATACATATGAGGCGCTCTCCTATTCCGGCAGAAGAAAGATCCGCAATGCATAGAAAGAGCACCTAGCACTTGACTTTGCTTTGCCCCCGACTTCCCGCCTGAGCATAATACTGTCACTATCAACGTCGACACAGCTAATCAGATTCACGATAACACTTTCTTTTTTCAAATTTTAGATGCGTTTGTCCAGCAGTATCAGTCTCCTTTTTCTATAGCAGGCCTAACTACTCAGACAATGCAGAGGTGCCAATCCAGCCTTGCTTTCTTGTGTCGCCATCTCTTCGCAAACATTACAAAGAAGGCTTTTACGTGTTGTCCTACCTTCAGGCACGTATACAGCAGTACTCGACCTTCGCGCAGCTCCTTTCCGCAACTCGGCACGGTCGCGTTGATGGATTGCTGTTGCCCGCTGCGACAGCGAGCGTGCTGGTGTCTAAGTTCGGAAATATTTTCGGCCGTTACGGACTTCCCCACTTCACGAAGCCCCAAGTTGTTGGACACCTAGGGGAGAACAACGTACCGCTCGTGTACGCAGTTAGGAAGTATCCGATGAAGCCTCCCTATGTCAACACATTTTTCGACGAGACTTACAAATTTTCAGAAATCAAGTGCCAAGAGATCCTTTGAAACAGCCAGTTGTATGCTCCTTGCTGCCGAGAATCGACTACGGATCCACGCATTCGTGCGTAGACGCAGAGAAGTGTACGTCTGCAGAGTTTCATGCAAACGGGTTTTTGGAAACAAACGAAAGCAGTCACAAGAAAAGACATAGGAAATGAAGGATACTTGAGCAGCCTACAAGAGAACAGCTTTCGACTAGCACGTATGCCCCATCATAGTCTACCAGACAAATACGTCGTGTGCTACCATTTTTACTGTATACCACGGACTGTACCCAGTGTGTACGCGTGTATTTGTGTCTCTGTCTGTGCATATGCACAGACACGCGTGTATCTTTTTTGTTGATATCTTTCATATACTCAGATGTGAAAGGGAAAATAAGACAGACGTTAGAGCAGTGGTGTCTCCACCGGGTACTACGCCCGAAATATATTTCCCCCGACTTGTGATAGGAACTCTATATATACTTCCCCCGGCGTGTGATAGGAACTCGGCACCTCTCGAAGTCACCACGCGCGTACGTTTCAATGCAGCGGCGGGTCAAACATAACACCTGGTATTCTTACGTCAGTTCACCATATCACTTTCGCGGGCAGACTGGTGTGAAGGAGTCACTTCTTGGGTTGTACTAGACGTGGTCGGAGCATCCGATGCGACCCCAGGGACATCTACATAACAAACTCGGAGACCTGATAATAATTCCCTGGTCTCCTGTTCGGCCTTCAAAATTCTGTGATAGCTTCTGTTGCTGTCATCGCACTGATGTTCGCTGTCATCGCCGCTGACAGTACTGACGCTGGTAGCCGCAGTGCCCGTTACGCGGGTCCTCACACCGTAGTTGTTTGTGGGCATCTTTACGTGCTACCTCAGGTGTAGTCTTTCACTGTCGCATGAAAAAGAATCTACGTGCTTTGCTTGTCACGACTAATTTGGACTGCACCTTGAAGACGGTTTTTGGCGGAAACGCCCTTTGTCACACATTCCAGGCAGTACATCAACGTTCCCGTCCTGGCAAAATTAGTGCTGAGTCTGTTGTTTACGCCGCAGAAGAAGACGTGTGTGCGCAGGGTGTCCGTTATCATACTAAGCGAAGGTCGGTCCTAACTTTCTGTCACCAGCAGTTGGTTACAGTGTGTAGGCGGATCCAGGTAGAGGCTTAGCGTGCGCACTTGATCCCATAGAGATATGTACGCGTATCACAAGCATCGGCTGGGTGTGTGTGGGTCCAGCTTTGTACGCATTCCACCGACCCGTAAGACAACGATTACGGACGGGGTCAGACCTCTTCGGAAACAGGCAACGCTAGCGGTGTGCTACAAGAGTCAACACGGATTTCAGTAGCCTTCACGCTGCAAAACACTGCTTTTTGAAATCAGGAATTTCAGCACTGGAAGACGAAAGTTAAAACATTGAAGCGGGGATACGTGACAGCCCCCCAATGAAGACAGAAACACCATTCGCATGTCACGCTGAGGCACCTTATGGCGTTCTGAGCTTCCTCTGCTAGGCAGGCGCTACTGCCACGGAAGCACGGAGCACGCTTTGTTCAAGGCCACCCTCCTCTTGTTCAGCATTTCCTCTGCCTATTTATCCCCTCTCGACTTCCTTTCCGTGCTCCAATATTTCGACGTGTTTGTATTCGGCGTCTCGCCTTCAGTCGTTCCGTGTGGCGACAGCGGATGTTGGGTTTCGATTTCTACTCCCGTTCGGCTACGGATGCGGGCGCGTGCCTCCTCTATGTCCAACCGGTTCCACTGCTGCTGCAGCTCTTGCCACTCTCTTTCGAGTCTCTCTCGGTATCGAATTGCGAGTTCTTTTGCGGTCTCAAATCCGTAGTCGCCGACTTTAAAATAACACTCGCAACGCACAAAAAAATTCCGTTCGTGATTCTTCCGAGTAAACTGCACTCGCCACGCGCCCTGCGGGTGCCATCGCACACCCTTTTTATGGGATATGTAGGCTTCCCAGTTGATGCGTGAGGCAGCTTCTTTTGCAGCGGCCGAGTTGCAGTTCAACAGTCTCTTTATCGTCCCCGTAGCTGTCAGAGAATGTGGAATGGGAGGAGGCCGAGTCCCTTCCACGTGGTGTCTATACGGCGTCTGTACTGGATGCAGTATCCGCATCTGATGACGGCGTTTCTGGACAACCCGCTGCGTGCCAAAGCTACGCAGCCAACCGAGAAATGTGAGTTCTGGCGAGTGTATGCGGTGGCAAACGGCAACGTGCTTTGTCGATACGGAAGCAACGTTACGACTGGCGTTACCGCGTGGTGCGTACCAACCGCAGGTATCACCACTGCGCCAATAAGACATCAAACGTACAAGGCGTGTGGAGAGGACAGTGAGTGGCCGGCAGCTGGTCCAGAGCTCGGTGTTTTGGTAAGGCATACACGAGCCGCTGGCAGCAGGAAACACCGCCGCCGTCACATGTGGACTCCACGGAGTGACGTAAAACCTTCCGTACATTTGTGGAAGACCACAAGCCATCTTCTTCACCGGCGATCACTCCAGCACACTGAATAATACTGAGCTTCAAAGTGCACGCGCTATTCATGTCCCAGTGCGCCCACAGTTGCTAGCGTGCTGCTCCGGTGGTTGCTGCTTCTGCCCGACCCAAGGCGGGAGCTGTCTCCGGCCGTCCCTGCCGCTACTCCCTGTGAATATACTGTCACTTCTCCGGGCTGCACATGTTTGTTCGACTGCGGTTACCGGGGTGTCTCCTACACCTGCAGCAGCGGCTGCGTGCGCAGCTGCTGTCGGCGCTGCCCGTGCGGTTGCTGCTGTCCTACTGCGGCTGCTTTGTTTGGTGTTGTACCTGTCGCCGCGTCTCCTCTGCTGCTGTTGCCTGTTCTTATCACTGCTGCCCGGTCCCAGCTGCCTTTACGGCTGAAGTGCACTCAGTGCTGCTCCTTCAGTTGCCATCGCTCTTTTTGGCAGATGGTCGGGGTGCTTACTGCGGCTGCACTTGTACCTGCAGCTCGTAATGATTTTTCTGTTGCTGCTGCTCGCGTGGCTGCTGCTGGCGGTGTCCGATTGCTGGCGGCGCGCGTGCTGCTGTTGTCCGCACTGCTCTACCGCAGGCCCTGCTGTTGCTGTTGCTTCTTTGTCGGCGGTTGTGCTGGAGCTGCTCTTGGTGCTCGCTCTGCTGAAGTACTCTTCACCTTCCGTGCGCTTCTGTGTCTGCTTTCCCGTAGTTCTCAATTAGCCGATGTATGCTGCTCCCCCAACGCATCACGCAGCATGCCAGCTTAAGCAAACAAAAATGTTAGGTCTCCGTAGCATTTCACGAATGTAGCTGGAGGAATGTTAGCCATAAGCGTATACACTTGATTTTCATCAACAGATGGCTTCACGGGGGTCGTGCACTCCCACGTCTACACTCATGTACGTGAGTAGCTCATACACGGTGCTTCGTCGCTGTTAGGTACGCGAGCCACTCAACTAGCAAAGTAATAGCGGAGACAAGCCTATAGTAGCCTTTTCCGACTACCAAGCGTGCTGTTCAAGTCCGAAAAAGTGACTGAACCGTAGGACACACTCACTCAACAGTTCAGACTCGCACACGTGGATATATCCATATTGATACAGGTGGAGGAAACAAAATGTGCACGTGAGGGCATCGGAGAGAGGACAGTACGTAGAGGAGAGACTGGCAGACATCCAAGTTCAAGTGCGTGAACTACAACACAAACACCTACGCAGACATATGTACACACACTTACGTAAGTATTCTAGTAGCACACTCCAGTTGGTGTTGCCGTAAGATGGTGTACCACCGATGTTCGAGCTGCCGCAGGAAAAGAAGCGTACGGTATGGTCTGGTATCGATGAACACGGTCGATACACGTCTGCACATATATGTCTATACATGCGTGCGAATGCTCGAAGTTGTGCAGCTAAGTTTGTATTACTCCGTTGTTCAGGGAAGAAACGAGGGAACCGTACTAGCACTGCCCTACAGAAGGGAAGCTCCAGTGCGGCTTGTAGCTGCGTAGGTACTGATGCGCATGTCTGCATACAGAAATCACGGGATGTTTACTGCTGAGCAGCTGCGTGCTTTCTGCTACAGGTTCTTTCCACTCGTGGAAGCTGAGCGCAGCAAGGTAAACAGTACTTTCTCAGGAGATGAGGGCTTGTAAGTCCCAGAATGAAGGTAAAACCGTCCCGCGAATGGTCAAGGTATAGAATTCTGTTGTTTCCCGCACCGGCCTCTCTGCGTACATGTATACATGTGTAAAGAATGGTAGGTGTGCTACTTCCTGGGAACAACAACAGCGCAGGCGGTAGAAAATGGCAGGCTATGTCCGTTTACGTCCAAGTAGCGTTCTTCCTTCCTAAAGGTGCTTTGAACACACAGATTGTTTCGTGGCCACTCTCACGGAAGAAGCAGAACGCTTGTGTTCTTCTCCTGTTGGGAAGTTTTTCTACCGTGCGCGGGTGATACGCATGCGAGCCGGTTGTCCACGGGAGAGAGCCCCACCGTGTACGACACGGCTGAAAGGTGTAAAATTGCAGCTTCAACGCACTCTATGCACTTCTCCAATCCGAAGATTTGTGTCTTGAGAGGAGAGCGACATCAGTGCTTCCTCACTACGGGAAAAACGCGAGTGTGCGTAGTAGCAATCGTCGCATGCGTGCGACTGCAAAACGGAGTTACTTGCCTCAATTTATGGTCTCTTAGCACGCCTGATTTACAGAAACAGATCCTAAGAGCGCTAGAAAGTGAACCATACAAAGCTGGGACTCTACAAAAAAATGTAGGTGTATGTACTGTGGAACAAAAGCAGAGATATACACAGACGTATCATCTGTGTACGGCTACAGGCATGTAGAGCAGCGCGCTGGTGCCCCGGCGACACAGCGCGTGGAGTATTTGCGGCTTTCTTGTGGTCTCTCTACGTGCACACCGGGAGTTACTCACGCGTCCCCACGTGCTGTCGGAGATGCATATGTTGGTGAGTGCACGTGGCGGTACATATTTCGATCCATCTGCAGAGACTCAGGAGCATGGGAATGACGTATGTCTGCCTTGCTTGGGGTGGGAGCGGCCAGCCTCTGTGGATTCCTGCACCCGCGTTGACAAGCTAATTTTTAAAAGATGAGCACTGACGCCACCAGAAGTTCATAGAAGAGGGGAATACAAATGTCGCAATACGTCCAGCAGAGGATGAGGGTCACATACGCCAACAGCGTACACGTACGGTCGATAAATCAAACCTGTACGTACCGATTTACATATATATATATATGTGAAGGCATACGCGTATCTATACAGGTAAATCAATATATTGCAGTTTACGTGCACACGTATGAGAACACTAGCATTCGTGTACACAGTCAAGACCACGCATGTGGCGTGGCTCCCAACTCACCTGCCTTGGGGACCTTTGTACGCACACGTTGCGTCTGCGGTGATAAGACGATGGCTATGTGGAGGTGTGGTACCGCGAGAGTATCTCTACCTCTCCTTTTCGTTGGCGGCACACTCCGCACCAAAAGCATATATATATATATATATATATGCTGTTGGTGCGGAGTAACCCTGATGCTCGACGCAGCATCTCTATTTGGAAATAAACACGGTTACAATACGCTAGACGACCGACAACGTACGAGTTCTAGCGAGCAAGTCGACATTTCACTGCACTGATTGCATGGACTCCTTTGAATCAAGCATGGCGGCCGTACGTTCCCTCTGATGGTCGTCTCACCTAACGCTGGTTTCGTGTAATTGTGCCGCGCGTGAGGACTAATGGGGACGGTCTTTTCCGTGTGCGGGGGGGGTGTTAAGCACTGAGAGAGATCCTTCCAAACTCTACAGCGCCCCTTATCCGTTCCAAGCAAAACCGTGGGGATGCGCAAGCAGGTAGTGCCTTTCCGACAAGCAAACCTTATCCAGCGACTCGCAGCAGAAGCCTACCATAAACAGAGACCTTCTCGAAATCTTTGTCATTATGAGTAGTTACAATTAGAAAGAAGAAATTTAGTCCGGAACGAAGACTGTTGAGCGTATTTTTTATAGGAAGAAACATGCTGTGCTGCTTCCACAGGCTGTCTATGTTTTTTGACAGCCTGAAAACCTGCCGTTTACATGTGCGTACACGTACACGTATGTATACGTATGTACATGTATTCCAAGAGTTTCCAAGCGTCCCTCCTGACAGCGCCTCACTAATTAGAATTTTGGTCCCTTTCTAGTCTCACGTGCCTGTTTCCGATATGGACTTGCCAGAATGACGCCACTGGCGCTTACAATGAATACGTGGCTACGCTCTTGTGTCCTTCTTGTGCACATCAAACAACCTCATCTTCATCGTTGCTACTCTACCGCTAACTGTGGTGAAGTTCCTCTAAGTTGAACTGCAGACTGCATTCAGAGCTCAATAGGTTTCAAGTATACTTCTGCAGAGACGCGCACTACAGTTCCCGCCAATAGCATTTTTGTCCTCTGCACTCAGTGTCCTCTGCATCTCACTTACCAGCAGCACTGAATCCCAACGTCTTCAAAGACGCTTCGGTAATAGTGCAGCGCCTTCTGCGGAGAGTGCCGTGAGCAGGACGCCCCGTACTTCCTTTAATGCATATAAGGAGACCTGCCAGTTACCCATCGTTTAAAACAGCGCCGCCAAACACGTACGTACACCGATGTGAGCACGTCATACGGTGTCGAGTAGTACTGTGGCTCTGTAGACATACTTCCTCTCCCGCTTATGTCGGCGTGAATACACGCACCTCTGTGTGACCGCGAATGTGTTCTCAGAGTCGTGTTTGTGGCGACTGAGCAAGGCTGGCCAAAGTCTCACCCACGCTCCCACCGCAGCAAATACGGCAGAGGAACTGGGTCCTCTCGTCGCCACAACATGACCGTTGAGCTCTCCCGTTGGTATGCGTGTTAAGAGTCTTTAACAAAATGTAAAGCAGAGAGGCCGGAGTACTAATAGCAGGAGTAGCGTATTACGAGCACTAATACTAGTGGCACTGATTAGTAGTTATTCTAGCAAAACAGGTGGTAGTAGTGGTAGTGGTAGTGGTCACACAGGCGTGCTGACGTTCAAGCAGTGTGTACGACAGAAAAATGAATTTTTCGGCTGAAGCTCGCGCCTCATTTCACTTACTGGTCTCCTGCATTTCGTGTCTCTCACACCGGAAGTCTCCCGTTGACGAACGCGCTGGGCCGCAAAAACTGTATCTTCTATACGTATTGGCAGGCGTTGGAAGTTCAACGTAGTCTACAGGGGATAGAACTCTTCCCACTGGCACCAGACCCCCACTCACACTTAGGTATCGCTGTTTCTTTATAATTTGCTGCGAAGATAACAATCGCACTTGTCGCACACCAGCTGTGCGCGTCAAGTACGCATGTCTTCACCACTAGGGATACTTACCGGGATTCTACCGGGAGTCTGCATACTCCTCAAGCTCTTATATCTGTGCGCAAGATACTCATGCACACGAAAGGTTTGGTATCAATTGTGCGCCAAGAAACTTCCGTCGTTGGAACTACGACGTACCGCTTCCAGCAAGTAAGCATCGAAATCTCACTCCAGTGGGTGCAGGCGTGGCATGGAGGAAAAGTCTGTACGCAATTGGAAACCGAAGGCCTGTGTGGTGCGCACGAACCTTGCACGTGGTTGATCTTTTAATGCAGCACAGAATAGTATCCTTCCTTGTAGACAGCGGCATTCTGTGGAGTCCAGCGTCGTCAGATGTGCCAACGCAGGTGACCTGCACGGTAACCACCGGCGGCAGGAACGTGGATATTAGCACAGGTGACGGTAAGGATATGCAATATATACATGCGGGTGAAGGTGCATGTGAATCTGGGGTGATATCTCTCACAGTCGGGCGTCAAGGTGCCAGAGCAGGAGGCTTTTTAAGCGCTTGAGACGAGATACATGCATATCTCACGCTGTAGGTGCCGGCATAGTTGTGTGTGTGTCGACGGAAAACTGAAGTTGTCTACGGACCAGTTTCATCTTGTTCTGCCCTTATTTTCGACCACAGCTACAGTTGTGGTTGTGCACATAACCACCTGCAGCGACGGTTGTCAACAGATTGTCTCTTCTTGTCTTGCAGTCGACTCCTATCGGCGACCGCTGAACGTCTGCAGGGGGTCCCCCCAACTGTCGGCAGCAGCCGCAGTACGGACTGTGACGGGCCGGCAACAGCTGTCGCTGCCATTGCGACAGCCGCCGCGGCAGCCGGGGTAGTCGGCAGGTCAGCAGCAACAGCAGAAGCACCAGCAGTAGCCGACCCGCAAACCGGCGTAGCAGGATCAGCAAGCACAGCCGACCTGCAACCCTAGTAGGAGCTACAACACAGCAGCACGAGGAGCAGCAGCAGCAGCATTAGGAACGCCTCCAAAGGTGTGTTGCTAGTACGCTGTTGCAAAGTAGACTACATCGCAGGAAGTGCCACCGATGAACCCACTGTAGGCCAAACTTTTTATCTGGCCGGGTTTCATCAAGCGTCCCATTCAGGCGCATGCTTTTTGCGTAAAGCGACATCTTCCCGTAAACAAGGCAGCTCACGGAGGCGTCGAAAGCGTAGCCCGGGGCACTCCCCGCTAGTGCACGTTGTTGCCATCTCAAGTAGGCGACTGTTTTTGTGTAGCCTTTTCCTGTTACAAACATCTCTCGCATGTGAACCTGCGCTCTGAGTTCATGTATCGTGTTGCCGTTTCGTGACCACCGCGCCACGCTTCCCTGAGCCTCTTCCCAGATGTCTCGCATTTGTGAAACGTATCCTACGTTTGAACAATTTGAACGAAGCGGCTGCACTGACTGGGAGCCGTCACTACATTCTGGACAAAGAGACTTCTAGCATCTTCCTCTTTCGGCCCTACTAGCGCACGTTTTTCACTTCAGCACGGAGATTCACGCATATCCCCACCATTCAGACCGGATGGCCGAGGTGTATTACAATAGGATCCTGCGACACCGGTCGCCGAAGAAGCGGAAAGCATCAAAAGGCAAGGCATAGGGCCCGACGCGACCGATCGGTACACATAATTATAAGCAGATCTGACGAAGCATCTTGAATCGCAACTATGAAGAGAACGCACGCCGCAGGAACGGCGTTCCGCGGCAAGAGATATACGTACGTACACACATACATGCGAGCTTATACATATATGTATGTATAGCTGCACACATGCATGCTTACATATGTGCATAGGTAATGTGAGGACGGGGCCAGAGAGACACAACACACACACGCACACAGACGCACACGCACGGGCACACACACACACACACACACAGATGTCCACATCTGGGCAACTGTCTCGCGCAGCTAAGCGTCTTGCATTGCGTGTCACCTGGCGCGGCTGTGGAAGCAGAAGTGAACTAGAAGTTATTTTCGGCAGGTGAGCAGGCTAAGAACAGGACAACTGTTTTTGAGCGCACATTTGAGAATGGTCGTTCAGCTTGTCACGTCCAAGTGTACCACAAGAGATCACAGGTCCAGTGACAACGTTTTTGGTCCTGTGTGTTGGTTTGTAGATACCACCTGTCTGCCCTCTGTTTTGGCGGGAATGTTTCTCACAATACACCGTCGCGAAAGCAACTCTGTTGGAACAATTAGCCCCTCTGCACAAAGACCGCCGCCTCAGTCAAGCAGAGTTACCGAACAACGTTTCATCCTCTCGAAAATCTGGATTCGTGCTAGCACTGCAAATCGCAGGGGCAGCCATTGGTGTCGAGGAAGCAAAGAGAAGACTCCGTTGTAGTAAAAGTGACTGTTTTTTAAAATGGCTGCAGCGTCCTCGGTGTAGAGTCGGCTCTTACCCCTAGTTCATTTGCTCGTGGAGCTCCTGTTAAGTAACTCGAACCAAGTGTGACGAGGGGCACTCTACGCATGTGGTTAAGTTGTTTCGAGGTCTGAAGAACACCGTGACCGAGACACTTGTTCTGTGGAAGTCAAAAATGCTAATTGATATGCTGGGCGGCGGAATCGAACCAGCATCAGAAGCGCCGGTCGCGCAACACCAGTGGGAACCTGGTTCTTTTTCCTGACGCGTGCGCTCCTCCGGCGAGTTCAGCCACATGCTGCGAGTCGGGGATGACGCAGGAAGAAGGCGGGAAGCCACAGCGCGGAGACACAGGTGAATACAAAGGAGTAAAAATGGGTCTGGGCAATTCACGGCCTCGTAGGGACGGAGTGTATGCACACCTACGGGATCAGACGAGGCTCATAGCGGATCTGCAGACGTATCTCAACAGAGTCGATAAACTTCTTGCAGGTGAGCGTCTTCCTGTCCCATAAAGTCTCGGCGTAAAAGTATGTAGCAAACCCTTGGGAAAAACAATTCGGTCTTTGCTTTCGGCCACGTGAGCACTGCAAGTGTACCCAATCGATGCAGAATGTACTAGATAGCACGTATGTACGTTTGAATGTGGAAATATATGCGCAGTTGAAGCGTGACCTAAGTTCGTGTTGTAGTGTGCAGTGGCCAATAACTGAGGGATATGTAGCCGGACCGCGTAAACGGGGCACACAGGCAGCATGACGTAAGAGTTCAACGTGTCCTGAGGTAACCACTGGAGACAGATCTGCACAGTAGGGCACTTTGTCACTTTCTGAGATATCTTTCATGCACAGCTGGAAGAAAAGGGTAACGAAACGCTGTCAGCAATGACTCGAGACTTTTAACAATTCCAGTGACACGTAGGTCGCCACAGGATGAATACAGCCAAAAACGTGGACGGTAAACCAGCAAAAGCAGCATTTAGAAAATTTCCCCCACGGTTGCACAGCCTGTATGTGTCGGCGCTTTTGTGTGTGTAGATTCGGAGGCAGCCCACAAAGGCGTTCGTCGCGCCGTAGAGTCTTTTTTTCCAGCGGATGCCCCGTCGCACGACGTCGTCATAAAGCTGATGCAGAGCATGGTACGATAATTCCACCAGTGCTTGTGATAAAACCTCGTCGTGCACTCTGCATCGCTATGCGCGAGGAATTCGTAACAACGACGCTAGAATAACTCGTGTTGCGAATGCAGGCAACCGCGCATGCTGTAGAGATCTCCAGGTGCTTAGCCATCCACTTTTAGTGCAGTCACCCTGTCACCCGTCTCTTCGGTTGAAGCAATGCAGACGGATTCAGATGGGAACCCCATTAAAACCTCGCGACGCTAGGGTACGCGGCCCGTTGCGTCGGGCGGATTCGGACGTTTTCGGCACCTCTCGCAGTCCTGTTGGTTTTCCGTCCGAACACAGCATTATTGAAACCTTGTCTGGGAAGGTACCCTTGTGCAGAAAATGCGCCCTCCAGGTGTCTCCTGTGCTACAGCTGCAAGTAGCTAAGGAAGAATCAATGCTGCGGGACGCCGTAGCCGAACGAAGATTCCTCTGTGTGTGTGTGTGTTTGTGTGCTCCGATGGGCCCGCAGAAAGTGTTCGAGCAAGTCCGAAGCGATCTAGTAAGATAAATTTCTTTCTCTCCACAACAGGAAACGCGTCACACTCGGCCTGTAGCCGACCGTTTTCCTGCAAATAACGCATACATTTCTATACTTTTGATGCCTCCTCTAGAATGAGCGTGCTGCCGAAGAAGAGGTGACTGACCTCTCCTGTGTTCGTCTGCAGCCAATTCCTCTTCAACTCATCCAATGTGCAGAACTTTGCATGTGTGTAATCCTCAAGTGCGTCCCTACGTGTATCTGCGTATCTCTACCAAGGTACCTGCTTGCCCACCTCACGCCTGCTGGGTTTTACTTTGTGTTTCGCCTTCGAAACAGCGGTCTCAGACGAACACTGCGAGGAGTACATTCCAAACGTTGCTCGACAAGGCACATCATCTGGAAGTAAGCGACGTGTGCAGATTGACTGCGAGCTCGCCCTTCCGCAGAACGAACAAAAGTTCGTCACTTCAACGGAGACAAAAAAACACTCGCTGGAAGGCCGGCCGGGCCGGTTTTCTCCTTCGTGTAGGCAGCTAGATGCGCACCTGCCGGTTAAGATTGACGCGTCTGTCGCCATGCGCTGACGTCTACACAGGGGTATCTAACGTACGCAGAGAGAGAAGAGCTATACCAATAGTAGAATTTGAGTAAGAGTGTGTAACGTATCCCGTTGCATGAGACTTTGGCTAACAGCCCCGAATCATACAGGCAGTGCCCCGTTCCCTACCATAACTGACTCCGTGAGTCTCCGCACGACATGGCGTGAACACGGTCTCTGCCTGCACGGCAATAGCGTGCTTTGCCGCAGTGTACTGTGCTTCGGTTGCCGTGTGTGGTCAGCGGCTGGTGAAGGAACGCGACAAACTCTCAAAAAAAGTTGAGGCGTACGAGAAGGTCAGTGAGAGCAGAGTGAATCAGTGCCACACCTTACCCACCTGCAACTACACATTATCTACGCATGTATAATTCTGTGCCCGCAACCGCATTTGTAGACACATGAACGCGCAGAGGCCTGGTTATGGTAGAGGTTGCTTGTACTTTCCGTATTTGCCTTGAGAGCGCGGTGAGACTACCGCAGGCATATTTGTTGCACTTTTTAGTAAGTATGCGGTCGTTTACTATACGAGTTTCTGAGCGCGCTGCATGACGTATCGCCTGAAGTGAACCTTCGTTCGCATATCTGCTCTGTGTCCATTCTCTCAGAGTTTGGAGAAATTACGCGTCAAGTACAACACAAACCCGACGCCGGCATTACAGAAACGTCTTGCTAAGGTATGAAGGGTTTCGTCCAAGTCTTCTACTGCATCTTTACAACAGCATTCTGGGAAAGCAGTCCCCGTTGCAGAGTCTGCCGGACCAGCAGTACACGAGTAGTAAGGGCACCAGTCGCCTTCGTACACGTTTTGGAACAATATGTGAGCTCCAGGCTGCGCGAACACGCAGGTTTCGCACTCAAATACAGGACGGTCAGCAAAGGCTGAACCTTGTATGGCACTCTCGTCTTAAAGCGTTTCCGTTTGACGCTTCTATAATGCTGCTGTACACCTATTGGGGAGGCATAGCTGAAAATTCTGCGAGCGTAGGCTTAAGAGATGTCGTTGCAGCTAGTAGCGTCGTGCCCTAGGTATCTAGCAAAGGTATTTTTCTCCGAAGGAGTGGCTCTTTTTCCAGCCTGGTACACGTTACGGAGCACTGTGTTCGATACTTTATTTTTTGTCGACCGACTGTGTGCATCTGCGGCTGAACAATATCGACGAACTGCCACAGTAACGTACGCGTGGCAGATGGGAGCACCGCCGTGTCACGCGCAGATACCCGTAGACTTGAAACTACGTAGACACACACGAACGAACAGCGGTGAAAAAAAGCTCGAACTAAGGCGTCTTAGCTGACGCCAAAGAGAGGCCCGGCCCCACAGTACCCTGTCCGTGACGATTGCTCTCCTCACTGGGCTAGCGCAAGGGGGAGGATACTTTGTGTTGTCTACACAGAGGGCCACGAGAAAGTGCGTTGTGTCATTTATTGTTGGCCTGACCTCACTCCAGGTGGAGAACAAATACAATACCGTCAACCGGCAGTTTAAGATCAAAGACGTCGAGACCGAGTACGTTCGACAATCCTACGTAGAAGGAGACTCCAGGCAGCGAGACGGTTTGTAGTGGACGGCCATCCGCAGCAAAACGAGTCTCGGAGACCTTTACCTGTCTCCGTACACGTAGTGTGTGCTATGATGCTCGACTCTCAAAGAGTGAAAACCTGAATGGAGGATAACTTTGGCAACGGTGCAAGAAGAACCACTGCGGAGAAATGCTGCGTAAAGCAAAAACCATACAGACTAACTTTGTCGTGTGCCCTCCAAGGGCATGTCGCCTTTGACGTGACACGCTTCGGGTGCACTGTAAGGTATTGGTGGCGTAAGCCTTTCTCTGCTTCGGCATGTATCTAACAGTGTTGTAGACACAAGTGCTCGCTTCGTGAGCGGCTTCTTTTTGCGCGGAGGTCCACGCCGTGTCAAGCACAGCCTGCGCGTACGCGTCGTGCGGAGCCTTTACACTGTACACACATCAACGCTGCAGAGAAAGTATATCCGTTGCGAATTCTGCTTCTCCGCCCAAGAAGTGTACGACACGGCCACCTTGTTGCACGCTGCAGACGTGTACAGTCCTCGCGTGCGACGGGCATAACGCGCAGTTGTAAACGTCTCTGCTTGTGGGGTGTAGACGTGAAAGTGTGCACAAGAGTAGACACCAAATAATGCCGACTCCCCCGCCAAGTGTGTGTTCCCAGTGTCACACTTCACCGCCTCTACTTGCGTCTTCCTCGTGTTGCGTTTCTCGTAGGTTAGAGACAAGCAACGCAATGGACGGCAGATACGCTGAGGCAGTGACTCTCGTTTCGCAGGTACAGTGGCGAGCGGATTTTTTTGGGGCTTGATGTCAGTGCTGTTCCACTGATAGCTGCAACGAGCAACGCCCGGTGCTAGTCAGCTGAGCAGTCACCTTCGCCTTACCGTGTCTGAGTCATCACGGGGAAGTCTGCTCATGCCGTAGTCTACTGCGCGCAGCAGCAAGCTCTCCAGCAAAAGTTATCTACATGATGCCTCAGTGTTTGTCTCTTGCACAACTGCACAAGGCAGGCCCACCAGATACCTGCGGCCTCCGGACTGCAGCAACTTTTAGGTAGAGTACGTCCAGATGCAGTGCTTCAACGTAAGGGGATGTACAAGGCGTACGCTACTGCTGGTACTGCACGCAGGGCACCAGGCGGGCATGGCTGACGTAGCTCCTTAGGGGGCAGACAAATTTTGTGAACAGCTGGGGCCTTCGTATCGTTGTGCTGTCTCGAATAGTAGATAACAGCGCGTGCGCACGCTAAGATGCAGGGTGTGCCTCCGGACTACGCACACATGCAGTCGAGATGATGCGGATGACCTCCGTGACATGTACGATATCGATACGCCTCTGTTTTGCTTGGATCCGTTTTTGTTCTGTTCCGTTCTCTCCCAGAGTGCTTTAATCATCATTCAGTACGTGCAGATGACGGCACCAGAAATGGAGAAGGCCCAAAGTCTACTCGCTGCTCTGCAACAGTCTACGGGAGGCTTGCAGTCAACGCTCTTCCGTCCTCTGACCCCCCCGTCCTCAGCGGCGCACGTCTACACTTCGCAGCATTCAGAAGCACAATTGCGCGGTGCAGAGTCACTAGGAGATCCGTCTCAGGCTCTTTATCAGGCGAATCAGCAACCGTCAATTGCCATTAGTTTCCCTGAAAAGACGGAGTTTTCCGTGGGGCAAAGTGGAGACCGTGAATCTCACAAAAGTGTGTACCGACAAGTGCATCCACCGGCACCAAGTACAATGCCTTCGCCCGACGTGTCGCCACATCTACGTATTCCCACAGAAAAAGAGAATACTGCTGCTCCCAGTGTGGAAAGCAGCGGACAGACTCGAGCCCCCGGTGGCGGCGTGCCCAGCAATCCCTTTGAGAACGACTTATGAAAAGCAGTGCGCGCTCTGCCGCCAACAAGGGATTACCGAGGTTGGAAAACCCGTAGGTGACGGTATACGTGTATTTATAGTGCGGGACTTCTCTACGACGTTTAACAACCCGCAGCTGATCGTCGCGAGGGGGAACGGTGGAACGGAGCGGCACTCCAGAAGACCGTAACAATAGCTCTCTCCACGTCTTTCTTCGGGCCCCACCACTGGACGTCTCTTTCTCGCGGCTGAAAGATTTAAACAACCCATTGGCACGCACGTGCGCAGAAGACGGATGAAGTGGCAGCTAGGAAGGCAAATATATGTGTCTAGTGACATGCAGCGAACAAGTGACCAAATTCCCTAGCAACCCTTCTCCGTCCAACGCAGCTCGCAGATCTACGTCTTTGGAACTACCCGGATACCATCTGAGCAGGACCGCTAGGAAGTACTTTTCAGAATGTGCTGCAGTGGGCCTTCCAGGTGGAGCATGCGTGTACAACTCTCCGCACATGCGGCGATGAGGCTATGCAGTACAGAGCTCGTGCAGAGAAGTCAGAGTACTTTGCTGTTGAGTTTAGATCCTGCCAGTAGCTGCGGAGGTGATAAAAAACTGATGCACGCGTGTACGCGCAGGCACGAAGGCTCCACAGGTTGACATATTCAACATGATCCTTTTCGGGATGGACGCTGAACCGTGCCCCACTAGGGGGTGTGCTCTACTGGACACGCTGGCTGCAATACTGTCGCGTGCGCACGTGTAAATTGTATGGGGATTTCGCTGCGCATGAAGATTTCTCACGCACATTTAGAACCGGGACGACTACAGTCGATATCCAGGATTTTTGTCTTTGAATGACTTTGCTTGAGGTGTGGCCAAGTCAGATACGCTCACGCACGTGTACAGAATGGATGTGTGCAGGGCGTGTGGTCAGATTATCCATACATCACATGCGAATGAGGCGACGGACGGAGTCACTTTTTTGATCTGTGTCGCAACACGGTGCAATGCAGAAGGAAGGAACTACTGCCCTGCTACGGACAACAATGAATTGGTTGTAAACTTCTGTTTCTGCTGCTGGTTAGGCACTCCCGTACATTTTTGAATTTGCTTACTTTGCACAAGATTGTAGGTGGATAATTCAGAACTCCACGCAGTACACCAAGCAGAGCCAGTTCAGGCTGGCCCGCAGTATTATACGCACATGTGGATATTCCACGTAAACGTGAACAACGCTTTCAAACTGCTCTTGTGCCTGCCTGCACCAACAAGAACAGTTTGAAATGGTTGCTTTTTCTTCACTGATTGCCTATCAAAAATACCTAACAGCCAGCGTGCTCAGCGTATTCTATACTGGATATAGGTGAAGCGCATGGCTTTCGCTCACGCCAATTACCCTATTAGCCGAATGCAGCCTCACAAGCTGTGGCTAAGTCGATGCGACGCTAGAATTACAGAATCTAGGCGCCGTGATACTGGCTGCAGCCTCGTGTCCGACAGCGGGGGTGAGTGTATGCGGTCACCGCAGCCGGCGTACGTCTGCGATCGCGGGACTGGTACTTCTCAGCCTCTTTGCCGGTGTTTGGTCAGTGCAGGAATAACAGCATATCCACTCACACATTACCAGGGAAAGTGGACACAGGCAGAAACTAGAGCAGTACAACACGTCACATGCGTCGAAATCACTTGACACGAACGAGACGGATCACGTAAAACCAAGCCAACTGGCTTGCAATAATAATTATTTGTGGAAGGACTCCGTTGGCGACGGCAAAACAAAGCGATCCGGTGTGTCACATCCTGACCTGCGGGAAGACCATACAGTACGAAGCACGACAGTAAATAATGATCGTACGCGGTGATAGCACGCAGATTTTAAACTCACAGCGCACTGCACGTCTACCAGAAATTTAACACCTCCGCTGATCCAGACGAGTACGCCTTCCCTCAACGGTGACCGTGTGGGTTGTCACACATTCTTCCGCGTGGTAGCGCCCACTAGGACCTCACAGTGCTCGATGCTTGCCGTGCGCCTGCGTTAGCGAAAGAACCATTGGAGCCCGGCACCGATACGACATCCATTTTTTGTGATCTGCATACCCTTTAGTGAATCCACCTGCACCGTGTCACCGTGAATGCTCAGTAACGTCGTTGGTGCGCAGCGGCTAAGGTCGAGGAATGTATAGAACGTAACTACACAGTCACCCACACGTCCTGATAGGTCCAGCCAAAAACTCCACGTTCACAGGCGTTCTCCCACATTGTGGCCTTACACCGGTGAGCACACCGCTCTCCTATTTCTGTCCAATCCTGGGCGTGTCCACCGACAGCCCTAAACTTGGAACACGTAAAGAGAGCTTCAGGGCGCCTACTGGAAGTGCAGACAAGTGTCGTCCTACGTCGAACAACACAAATCCGTGACCTGTAGCATTCGTATTAGGATGCAGGGGCGCCATCAACAGGCTCCGCCCCAGCGGCCGCTATACGTCTGGTATAGACGTGGCTGTGTTACCCGCACGCACTACAAACACGCACCGCATGCTCCAACATTAGTAATTCCCGCGGAGCGACAAAGACTGGCTGCGCATTAAGCAAACACGGAACAGCAGAATACACTGCATCTCTTACGTGATTAGCAGCCCCTACCAGCGCCGACTCGCTTTCTTGCATCAGCAGCCCCTTCCACGCCGCACTCGCGTCGACGCGCCACTCATTACAAATTACGGGCCAGCGTCTGCATGCGTAGACGGTAAATTTAGTCCCAGCTGGAGCATCTAGTTTCGAGAGGTCGAATCAGCATGCACTGCCAGCAGACATCAAATTGCAGTCGTACCGATGGGAGAGACGGCATTTCAAATTAACGAAAAGGAACACTTTTTTACTGAAGTCGATAGGAGGCAGTTCTCCTCAACTTTTTGTCTTCTCCCCGCGTCTGCTGCGCTCCTGCGACCTTGGAGTTGCTCGCTGCGGACAAGCCTATCACCAGCTGCGGACAACTGACGTCCATTTATTCTCAGTTTCTTTCCGCGTATCCTTCTAAATATCCGGGACAATTTCTCCCTCCCCCAGGAGCTACTGTCGGCGACACTGCACTGCGGACGTGGGCAATACTTTGTGCATACATATGCCTATTTATCTGTCTACCTATCGATGTCAATATACTCAGGGGCCCGTGTCCCCGCCCCTGAAAGCGCATTAAGTGTTTATTCAGTACAACTCAGTATTCTTTTGCGTGCCGAACGGGTCACTCCCCGTCTTCATACGTGAACGCTACGTCGAAACGCCTTTGTCGGCAGTGACCCTGAAGAAGCATTTACCTCGTTCGACTTGAGAGCCAATGTGCTCTGGGATACAACAACAGAGGGTGCGGCCACTTATCCAAGTAATCGTCTCCCAATCTTATCTTTCTGGTGAAGTTCTTTCGCTGCACTTATGGAGAGCCAAACTCACTCGAATGCCAGCCGCTTTCTCCAGTGGCAGTAACGTAAGTTGCCCTATATGGTTTGTGTGCACCGCGTATGACACGCGGAACCGCCAGTGTGAAACTCTTTCTTCTAGCGTGCACGAAAGTCAAATTCGTGGCCTGCATGAAACTTATTGTTTACGACTCTGCTGGGGATCCTGTTTTCTTTCGTGCTTCAGCTCATGCTACATTATTTTCGTGTGTGTTCTTTAATTTGCTAAGGTTCCTTCATGCCGGCGCTTTGCACGGACCTTTTCCTCTTGTTCGGTGTCGCTGTTACTCCGCCCAGATTTAGAGCGTCTGCGCGCCTAAACGCTCTCACACATATGATTATATGCATCTAACCTACATGTATCTACCAATTTACCTGTAAATGGTGAACGTTTGAACGTGAGCGGGAGAAGGTGTCAATTCCGGACGCATCAGCGCTCAGGGACGCGGAGGCTTCGAAGTGCGTGAATCCTCATAATCTTTATATTGTAGGTGCGCGTACGTTTACCCTGCTGAAGCAAAAAATCGGTTTTTATATTTATCTGTCGTCAGTGTGCTCCTTACACTGCTCCACTTTCTACACGTCTGGAGGACCGAGTTTTCTGGGAAGAGCTGTCCTTTGCCGCCAAAATGTCGAACTTCCTCTTCAACCCGAACGCCGCTGTCTTCGTCCCCGGTAGGTTTTCATTCAGAGAATGGTCACGCTCCTTGGTGCCTTTTTCTCCTTTACGCGCCGTGTGTCTCAAACGGAGTTTTAATACGCTTCGTATATATTGTGCCTCTCTCATCTCTCGTGCCGTGCAAAGCTCGCGGTGATAGCCAAGACATCGCCCACACGTATGTCCACCATATGTTTGGCTTTTAATGCGTGTGCATCCGTTCTCTATAGCTGTCGCCTAGCTACTGTGGGTTGTTCCCCGTTGCGCAAGCAAGGTGTGCGTCTGCAACCCATCGTGTGCACGTCTTCCCCTCGCTACACGTATACGTAGGAATATAATATGCATGCATGCGTGGGTTATCTTTTGTCCCTCTCCCCGCGTGCGGGATCGTATCTTTATATACGTACATGTATGCTTGTATGTATGTATCTGTGAACACGTTTGAATACAACCACGTGTGTGTATGCACGTAGACACATGTGCGTATGCGTGGGCGTACTATTGGCCCCTCCTCCACTCTTATTCAGGCGTTGCTGCACGCACATGTGTATACATATTGCGTGGATCCCCACTTTTTCTAGCGTGTCTTTGTATCGCGTACCGCGTGGAGTCTTCGTCTGTGTCCGATGTCTGGGTCTCTCAGCGTCTGACGGCGGTGTTTGGTAGCTGCAGAACCGAGCATATCGGCGATTGTCCTTCCGCATTTTAGCTCTTTCCTGTCCTGTTGGTGTTTTGTTGCCTGGTCGCCGCGGTCCTTATTCGTGCCTGTTGCAAACTCCCTTGCACAAGGCTGTACCTGTACTGTTCTTCTTCCATAGAATAGCGGTACTACTGTTAGTTTGGAATGTGGAAAGGGGGGTGGCCAGATGGCATTGAGGAGGACCTTTTGAACCGGCAGTTAGCCGTGTGAACGTCAGGAGTGACCGCGACCTGTGCTGCCATTTGTGTGCGTAATAGCACTTGACATTTACGCATATATATATGTGGAGATAAATCCGGACACATATCCGTATCCGTACTCATGTATACCAGTTTTTATGTACACGTAAATGTATAGGTACACAAATCTCGATGTATGTAGGTGTGCGTGTATGTGTGTGTGGATCTATTTAGACGCATGTGTACATACGCCTGCAGGTGTGTGAACGTACACATTCTTTTGCGCGAGCTGCTGTTTCTTCTGCGTCGTGCAACGCGTCTCCGGCAAACACATCCTTGAGTTGCTATACTTTGCGTGCAAAGCGATGGGGTCGTGGGGGAGAAAATTACCGCCTCTGCAGTCAGTCCGAGCTGCGGCGGGGTGTGGACACACGCAGGAGCGGAGGACTTTGTAGTCACACGAGCAAACGCCGGTCTACTCAGAACTAGCTTACGCTGCCGTGAACTTACTTGCCTGCTTCTGTGTTTGTATACACATGCGGATGTATCGGTGTGAGTATATATATATATATATATAAAGAGAGATAGCTGTGTGCCCGTATGCAGATATACGAGAGTATAGACCCTCCCAAAGACATGTATATATGTGTGTGCCTGTTTATGTTCACGTATTTATAACTGTACGTTTGCACAGTTGTATTCCTCTCCCGACGTATTCCCGTATGTCCGTACGTCTTTTGAGTGTGGTTCCCGGAATTTTTCGTGTAGACGAGTTTATGTTTACGCGTGTGAGTGAAGCTGGCGAACATATGCTTTTCCAAGTGCGTGTAATTACGAGGAGCTCGCGAGGGGCACAGCCACCGGCTCGAACACGACAGTGCACGCGTTGTAAATTAAAGGTGCTGCATGCATGCAGCCGGCAGGCGCAAAGACACTGCTCGAATCGCAGCAAGGAGGAGCGGTTTGAGAAGGGCTTGCCTGTTCGTCTCTCTCTTTCGTACTGGCGCGTGTGTGTTGCACGGAATAACTGCCAGTAAATGGCGCGTCGTGCGCGAAGAGATAGCTTGTCGACTACCCGCGGTCCCCGGGGCGTGGTGTAGATCTGTGTGTCGCGGCGGCTCGTCTTCTCCCTCTCGACGGAGGCTCAGTTGGCAGGCAGAAGTCGTGGAAACGGAGTCTTCCCGGTCCCACGCGTTTCGTAGCTTTTGGGAGGGAGATGTGACGCCGATGTGGGGAGGCCTGCCTGGGTGTGAAGAGGACGTGGACTTTCCCTTGTGTGCGATTCTTCCTTCGGGACGACGCATTCTTTTGGTCGTTCCTCATGCACGAGTGCGTCTGTTGCATTTGCTTGGTGCCGGGTTGACATTTCTGCTTCGGTGTATCGGGTGGGGAGGACACACAGTGTGCGTCCGTGCACGAATCATGGGCCGGACTCTGCAGAGGGATATCTTCGTCTCCCGTAGTGAAGTAGACGCTTTCCCTCTCTGGCCGCCGTAGTTGTTCTCTGTCATGCTTGTTTTTCGCCCCCGTGTGTGCCGCTGGTGTGTACATCTTGTCGACCCGCACTTGCCGGAGTGTATGCACGTAGTTTCGTTTCCATGAGTAGCTCGTGCGAGGGGACATCTGGGCGTCCGTTTTGCGTGGTTATTCGTGTGCGTGGATGCTTTCTTAGAAGACGGTATTTGTGTGTTTCATCGTGTCCATGGGTTGTCGTTCGCCATATATATATGTGTACAGAGAGAGAGAGAGAGAGAAAGGGGTTTGTACGTAGATACGTGTGGATAGTATGCAGAGATACATGTGCGGATATATCTGTAGATACATACAATATAGATGTATACGTATATTTATATATCCCAACGAATGCGTACATATATGTGTATATGCATATGAGTGGATGGCCAATATATGCGACGTGCGCGTGGGTCTTTCCATGCATTAGTTTTTGTGCATACGATGTGCGCGGGTAGTGTACCTCGTACTTGTAGCACGTGTGTGGGTGATCCACATTCGTACATCGTGCGTACATCTACTGCGTATTACTCTGTGCATTTCGCTTGTGAGTAGTGCAGGCGAAGGGGTGCCGGTACGCATCTCTCGTTCCAAATGTCAGTACACATATGTATATATATACATACGTATAGACATACACAAATATATATACATGTGTACACGTGTGCGTATGCATGTACACATATATGTATATATATATGTATATTCGCTCCCTGCAGCTGCAATGCAACATGTGTGCTTGCCCCGACCGAGATTTCCTGCAGGCTTTTTTGTTCCTGTCGTTACAGGTGGCGCTTCAGTCGCCTGGACCTCGTAGTCAGGTCGCATACTTGTACCGCGTGCGGCCGCAGGAACTTGCGTATGTTTGCGTCGGCCTGCATGGCAGTTCCTTTTTTTGCTTGCTCTTCTGTTCTGCATGGACGCGTAAGTGCGTCGGACCGGTTTCTTCGCATCAGAAACTGCCTGCGCTGTTGTGCAGGGGGGACGATGGCAGCCACGTTCAATGCGACGCCGCCCACGCAGTCCTCGCCGCGTGCCGCAGCAGAGAACGGTGCAACTTTCGCAGAGAAGGCGGGCGCAGCAGCAGCAGCAGCGATGGTGAGCGACCCGCAAGTGAACGCCCTGTCGCAGGAAATGAAGGAAATGACTCTCGACACGTCTCTCGAAGAAGCAGCGGCCCCAGCAACTACCAAGGACGAATCTTGGCTCGATGAGGCCGGTACGCAGACATTCTCGCCCGCCTGAGCAGCTGACCTTCTGCACTGCATAGAAACTTTGGCAGGCAGC
Source organism: Sarcocystis neurona (assembly GCA_000727475.1). Lineage (NCBI taxonomy): Eukaryota > Apicomplexa > Conoidasida > Eucoccidiorida > Sarcocystidae > Sarcocystis > Sarcocystis neurona. The sequence goes on along the minus strand of KL647289.1, from coordinate 926,245 downwards.
AGCTGCAGAAGCCAGTGCACACCGCCCGGGATCAGCTGACGCGGGAACTGACTGGTCTCTGTCTTGGGGGACTGTGTGTACCTGTGTGTCTCTCTCTCTGCCTCTCTCTCTCACACTTTCTAGAAAGTAGTTGTGTGTATCCGTCTGAGCACGTCTGTGGAGGGACATGCGATCGCGTGTCACTTGCATATACGAGATGGCCGTGTGGAGGGCCTGCACACGTTTGCATCCGAGCGTTAAGTGTTCTCGGGGCGGTCGCGTGTGCGGTGTGCGGTGTGGGCGCAGAGGACCTGGTCGACGCTGCAGCAGCGAGTGCTGTGCCGCCTACGCCGCCGGAAGAAACGACTCCACCAGTAGCAGCCTCGCCGCGCGTTGGGGGTGCCGCAGCAGCAACAGAGCGGGGAGAAGGCGCAGCTGCAGCAGCGTGGGGCCCGGCGAAGGGTTCGTCGACCAAGGACGTTGCTGCCGTTGCGGCTGCGAGCAAGCGACCGCCTCCCGACGGCCGGCCGCATTTGAACGTTGTCTTCATCGGACACGTCGACGCAGGGAAGAGCACGACCTGCGGCAACATTTTGTACCTCACCGGTGGCGTGGATGAACGGACGATCGAAAAGTACGAGAGGGAAGCCAAGGAAAAGAACAGGGAAAGCTGGTTTCTTGCTTTCGTCATGGATATCAACGAGGAAGAGCGCCAGAAGGTATAACGCAGCGCTGTTGCTATCACACGAGTGACTTCCATGCACACGCCCTGCTGCAGCCTTCCGGCTGCGGTTCAGTAGCCGTGGCCAACGAGACTGCATGTCTGCTATCGCGGATAGCGTTTCTTGTGTGTACATACACTTGAAGCAGGGTTTTCCGGGCGTACGTGTTACATCTGCTGTATCACCGGCCGTACGTACGTATGTACACAAAAGCGCGCCTGTGTGTGTGATCAGCAGGCGCCCACGCGGCTACATGCTGTTACGCGTGTCCGTCTCTATACCTGTGCAAAGGCCGGTGTTAGCAGCATGAGGCATGCACCGGCGGCGCAGGCGCACTCCTTTGCATCGCTGTTTTTGACAAGCGGGAAAACCGGGCTGTATGGGTGTACACTTTCGGTCGTGCACATGTGTAGACATGCGTATATTTATATGTATGTGCATGTGTTTCTGCGTAGATACGTATGCTTGCTGCTTCGTCCTCACGGCTCCACGGCTCGTTGGTTGTGGTTGTGTGTGCCTCCGGGCGCGTCTTCACTGCTGCATTTTGGTACGTGCATCATGTAAAGCGAGTGCGTGTGCGCATCTCTATCCATACTTGTGTGTACGTATGTAGACGAGTCTGTAGACTCAGTCTGCTGTATGGCATTGGTTGCACAAACTTCTGATGTGTATACAAGTACTTGATACTTCCACAGTGTGCGCACAGGGGTATCTGTATACACGTGTATTTAAGTATACGTATATATATATATATTCATATTTATACCCACGTGTATGTATATTTCCCATGTGCGTGTATATTTGGCAATAATTTAGCTCGTGGTCCTGTCCTTCTTTGTCTCCTGCTCCCTTGTTTCCCTTCGATTTAACAGGGGAAGACAGTTGAGGTGGGGCGCGCGTTCTTTTCGACGCCGAACCGGCGCTTTACGCTGCTGGACGCTCCCGGCCATCGCGCTTTCGTGCCAAATATGATCGAAGGAGCGGCACAAGCGGATGTAGGCGTGTTGATCATTTCCGCGAGGAAAGGAGAATTTGAAACGGGCTTCGAAAAAGGCGGACAGACTCGCGAGCATGCGTTGCTGGCAAAAACACTCGGTAGGAAAGGATGCCCATTCTTTCTCTCTCTCCTACCTCCACCCGCATACCTGTAAACGCATTTCTCCGTTGTTACGTCGTCCATACGTAGATGTGTATATATTGGTGAGTATACGGAAAAGAGAGGCTGTCTATACGGAGACAGAGATATGAAAATTGATGCGTGTAGGTACAGAGAGAAGGAGATTAGGAAGTACAGACATGCGTGTATTTCGGTTTGAAGACGTGGACATTTTTTGTGCGTGCGTAAGGGCAGAGTAAGAGATTTGCCCGCGGTAGATGATGACTCTGTGTGTGTGTCGGTGAGGGTTTGTACTTGCTGCTCAGGAAGACGTTTAATGCAAAGCAGGCGTCGAATGACGTTGAGAGCTTGCAGCTGCTGCGGGGAGCGAACTTGTCAATGTTTGTGATTGTCTGGCAACACCCGTGTGCGCGTCCACCCGTTTATACGTGTAGTCTGACATGTGTCTCGATGCGTGGGGGCTGGTGCAAGTCTGGACAGACAGAGCAGAGCAGAAAAGATGCAGGAAGACGCACAAGAAGTGCATGGAGAAGACAGGACGGCGGGGGAAGGGGGGGTGCGTCTATGAAGCGAGCAGCGCTGAAGCACAAGAGGTCTACAAAGAACCACGTAGCGCGTCTGAGTAGCACACAGGGCACACGTATGTATGCATGTCGTGCGCAGTACACATACGCATCTGTAGAAGTAAGACAGGTCTGCACACATGTTTGAGGACAACGGTAGCGGCGCGGCCATCGTTCTGTGTTCTAACGGTGACCTGTAGAGGCGTACGTAGGGGGGGAGAGAGAGGGAGAGCAGAAAAAAGAGAAATTATTCAGAAGGATAGGCAGGCGCATGTGTGCATGTGCGACAGAGGGGCAGACCTGTGCACACGTGTAATTGTTCTGACCTTCGGATCCGAAGCTCTGCAGAGAGACCGGGAAGCTGCCAGACAGAGATGGGTTCTGCAAGGCGGTGGTGCTGACGGGACAGGCAGTGTTTATCCACGTCAAGTGCGCATGTTTGTGGCTATGCATACGTGTCGACAAATATGCTATGTGTGGACGTCAGTATGTGTCCGCAGGTACACACGTATATCTCTACGGGTGAGTGCACGTACGCGGAGCCGAGCAGCGCAGGCACTCACTTTTCGCGACTGTTCACTCGTGCGCTAGTCTTTGCATGTGGACGCACCTGCCGCTCATTTACGTCTGCGTGTACTTTACTATGCTGAAACCTTTCTTTGCAGTGTGTTTGTCTGTCGCGCCCGCGTTTAGTTTTTGTGGGGAGTGGTGCAGCTGGGGAGCGGCCGCGTCTTCAGCGGATATTTATTTCTCTTAGCGCCTTGCATACGCGTCTTTTCCTGAAGTGCTCGCTGACGTCGCCTGCCGTTGCCGGTGCGTGCCGTTCTTTCCTGCCTTTTCCTGTCTCTCCACATCCCGTGGCTCGTCGCTTCATCTCCTGGTGGTCCCTTCTCGCGTCATTCCGTTGTAGTAGTAGTAGCAATAGTAGTAGACGTGTTACTTTGGTTTTCCTTTTCTTCTGTTCGTCGGCGTGTTTTGACCAGGTGTCAACCAGCTGGTGGTAGCGGTGAACAAAATGGACGAGCCCACGTGCGAGTGGAGTCAGACGCGTTTCGACGATATCGAGCGGAAGCTGACACCCTTCCTAAAGTCCTGCGGCTTCAACCCGGCGAAAGATATCATGTTCATTCCCATATCGGGTTTGTTCGGACAAAATTTGAAGGTGAGAAAGGAGGGAGAAAGCAGAGAGACAGAGAAGGGAAAATAAGGAGCAGGAGGGAAAGAGGTGACAGCCGGGAAAAGAAAGCACGGGGAGAAGAATACAGACGGAGCAGCACAAGGAAAAGAAGGACTGCAGGAGCGGAAGAAAAGAAAGCAAGGGGGAGAGAAAAAAGGGAAGGAACTGAGAGGACGGAAATAGAGAGAAGGGGGGAAGGGAAAGAAAAAGAGAAGGAAGGTAAGCGGCGGTCAAAATGGAGAACGAGAACCGTGCGACGATTACCAAGGGGGGAGAGGGGACGGGACTAAAGAGATGCAAGGGAGAGAAAGTATTTGTGGAGTGTAAAAAAAGGAAAAGGGAGGCAAAAAAAAAGGTAGGACGAAGGGGGGGGTTGGGGGAAGAGATGCAAAATGGGAATAAAACAAGACGAAGAAGAAGGAGGAGATCGGGAGGAGGATACGGGAAATGAAAAGGTAGTGGAAAGCGAGAATTAGAAATGAAGCCGGAGGAACGTGAGAAGCAGAGTATCGAAGAGGACGCAGAGAGCGAACAAGGTAAGAAGACGCTTAGCAAAGGAAGCCGGCGATGACGCGTGCGCAACGGAGAAGGTAATAGAAAAAGAAGAGGGAGAGTGGAAACGCGAGAGAAGTTAAGGGGGCGAAAGAGAGGTCAGAAGGACGGTCTTGAAAAGGAAAGGATTTTAGTGAGCAGATGAGCATGAGGAAAACAGACGGTAATCACGCGCAGGTACGGCTACGCAGTGAAGAAAAGCTGGAGAAGAAAAAGGATAACCTGGAGAAGAGAAACATTTCGTTGCCTCGTGAACTTCTGTGTGGGCCTCTGCGTGCAGCAGCCAATGCGCATTCGGTGGTAGCAGAACGGTTTCTGGTCCGGTCTTCACCGTTTCTCGTCTGCTCGGGTCTCCCCGTCTCCGGTGCCGAATATCGGGCGTCTCCGCGCCGCAGGCAGATGCTGTGTATTTGCGTCACTCACCCAGGGCGTATTCCGAGAAGACACGCTTGTGTGTCAAATGTGGCCAGTTCTCTCCTCTTCGGTCTCGATCTTTCTTTCTGTGGGCGGCCACGCCTCGCTACGTCTGTCTCCTTGCGGCTGTGCACGCGAGCTTGTTTTCCCTGTCTCCTCCACGCTGCGCGTTTCCAGCATTCGTCGGTTGTTTTCTATGCTCATATAAAGCACGTCTCCAGCTGCCTGCAGAAGACCGAATTCTGTGGGACACATACAAGTGCAGAGCGGCCGCAGATGTGAGCATGCTGCTGCGTGTGTCTCGCTGGTTGTTTTTTGGCTGCAGGATCACGTATCCAGGCCGGGCACGAAAGCGTATGATCCGAGAGCTGCATGGTACACTCCTGATAAACCGACGCTTTTTGAATTGTTCGATCGGTTAACACCTCCTGATCGCAAGGAAGATGACGCGCTGCGCGTGCCTATTCTTGACGGGTAAGCACCAACTCTGCTGCGAGCACGTCGTTGTTCACGTTGCGTATTTACATGTCCCTTGCAGCTCTGCGTATGTTTCGCGTCACGGGTATTCGGCCACGTGTAGAACTGGCGGGTTAGAGCAGTGCGTCATCCGTGTGAAGCAGCTGCGACAGAACCATTCGCACGGGCTCAACATCTGTAGACACATGCTGCCTAAATATGCTTGTGTCGTCACGGATTTGGGTACTTGTTACTTGGATGTTTGCCGTACGTTCGTTATGCGCGTGTGTGCAGGTACAGAGACAACGGCATTATCGCATTAGGAAAAGTGGAGGCGGGCACTCTTGTGCCTGGCATGAATGTAAGCGAATGGAAGATCTTCTGCACGCCGCTGGTGGGGGGTTGCTGACACCGCGCGGCGCAGCTCTCGCTGCTGTGGGGCTGCGTGTGCTGTTGTCGGATTGGCTGCTGTCACTGCCACGTGGCTGCTGTCGCTGCTGTGGTACACGTTGCTGCTGCTGTTGCCGCATCCCGTGCGGCATTAGCTGCTCCGGCGCTGCTGCCGCTGCTTTTTATGCCTTAGTTCCTGCGGCGCTGCTTTTGCGGCTGCTGCTGCTGCCTCAACTGCAGCAGCGCTCTTGTTCTCGCCGCTGCTACATCCGCTGCGGTCGCACTGCTTTTGATGCGGCCGTAGGGACCCCTCTGTCGGCGCTGCTGCCGCTTTATGTGCTACTCCGCTGTCGTTGTGCACCAGCGAAGCTGCTGCGTTTTTGCTGTTGCGGTCTATCGCTGCTGCTGCTGCGCGTGCTGCAGTGCCTGTTAATGCCAAATAAAGCGAAAGTGAAGGTCCTCGGGGTATATTTTGAAGACGACGAAGTGGCGTATGCGAAACCCGGAGAAAACGTGCGGATTAAGCTCCTGGGAGTTGAAGATGATCAGCTGGTCAACGGGTGCATGCTGTGCGCTGCCGACAACCCTTGCCCGGTGGTCACCTCATTTGTCGGCCGCCTTGGCATTGTGGAGCTCCTCGAACACCGGCCGCTTATCACTGTGGGATATTCCTGCGTGCTGCACGCCCACACCGCACGCGAGGAAATCATGTTTAATGCGCTTCTCGGTAAAAGAAAAGTACTCTCTCTGAATACATACGTGTGCGCATATGTACGAATATATATACATATAAGTGTGTGGGTGTGTGTATAAGTTGTGTGGACTTCCTGGCGCCCTCCCAGCGAAGGCTTCTGCACCTTGCCAGCCCACGCTCGCACATCTGAGAGAATGGGGCTACCGCTTTTCCTCCGTGAATCCCGCCTGCACCGACGTGTGTAAATAGAGCGAAAGGTAGACACAGGCGTATCAGAAATGAAAAAAGAGACACAGGGAGATTAGTAGGGTCGCAGGCAGCACGCCACCCAGGTGGCTACCACAAGGCAACGCCATGCAAGATTAAGCACGTGGACGCATGAACGTATACATATACATATATATGTGCATCCTTTGAATGTGTCTGTTCATGTATGCGAATATACATGTGTGCGTATAAATCCTTTGTTCGTGTATATGTGCACCTGTGTCCGCCTTCGTATAGGTGTGCAGGTGTGAGTGTACATGTGCAGTTGATGCCCAGGTACATGTGTATATATGTACGTGCATGCGTTTGTTTGTCTGTGTACTTGCATGTGCGTCGGAGGAATGTGGAAACACACGTGTCTGCCCGTTCGCGTAGATACATGTACACGCTTGTGCATACAGGGGGTGTGCACGCGTGCGGATATACGTCCGTGCGAGCGTAGAAACGTAAAAATTGTGTGATTGCCTGCCACAGTTCTTCGTTGATTGCCAATATCGATTTCACTTCCGTCTGCAGGTGGAAGCCTGGATGTACGTCTCATTTTTTAGAGCTACAGTCGGGAGGTTGGAAATGCTTTTCCTGCGTAGAGTCAATATACATACATATATATATATATGCGTAGGTGTGCCAGTAGGTAATTCTACATGTGCGTTTGTACATAAGTAAGTAGTACTATTGTGTCTGTGCCATCTACTTGTCAAGCCTGAGGATCTCATGACTCATTTTTGCGTGCAGAGGTCGTGGACAAGAAAACGAAAAAGAAGAAGAAGAACCCTCAGTTCATCAAAAGTGACTGCATGGTCACCGTAGAAATTCAGGTATGTGCACTTGTTAAGGTGCGCCAGCTGCTTCCCCTCTACACCCAGAAAAACTCCCGTAATCTGCACACAATGACGGTAAACTCTGCATATATGTGTATATGTGTGTAGCTTGCGTGTCCACTCGTAGGTGTATGTACTCATGTACGTATATCTTCAGGGAACGCGCCTCCACAATAATATCTTTCTCACTTAACGCACACGGTGTGTACGTAGGGTTTGCCTCGACCAGCATATATATATATATATATATATATATGCACGTATGTATACATGTTGGGGTAACACGCGTGCACACTCACGCGTCCACACATGCGTGGATGAACTGCGTCTACGAAAAGGTGCGTGTACGTTTATACGTGTTTATGTGCAACAACTTGCCTCTGCAGCCACAAATGTGATACGTACGAAGACGTATAACCAAGTCACCCTTTCGTTGTATAAATGTGTGTGTATGTATACGTGTGTTTGTATATGTGTGTAACATTCCCACGCGTACGTATACGCAGGAGAGGAGAAGGGACTCTTAGGGTTGCACGTGCTTGCGCGTCTCTGCAAAGGTGTGAGGATTCGATTCTGTGTGTTCGCATGAGCGTGTAGGCAGATGCACTCCAATGTTGATACTTTGTTGGTCTACTGGGCTCCAGGTATTAAGACATTTTTCCAGGCGGTTGCATAGGAGAGAGAATCTAGCATCTCGGGTGATGCTTTTTTTTTGCAGTTCCAGAACCCCGTGTGCTTGGAGGAATTCGACACCGTCCCGCAGTTAGGCCGCTTCACCATTCGAGACGAAGGTAATTTCTTCTTAGATGCAGTTTGTCTTTTTGAGTGCACAAAAAAAAGCCCAGTAAATCTGATACGGATGTCGAGCGCTATAGGAGCGGCGCGGCCGTCGTCAGGCCTTCTTGCGGTTAAAGGTGATTATTCGTATCGTGCGTGTTTGGTGTATATGCGAAAGAACCGTTTCACACTACGTGTTGCGTGATGCATATTCATACATGTGGTGTATATCAATACACCACATTTCGGCTGACTCGGTTGGCAGATATCGCGTGTAGGTACTACGTGAAGACTGCACCAACCAGTCGTTTCTCCCTGATGTGCGATTACGGCAGGCGACTTGCACCACCTGCTTCGTAGTGGGTCCAACGCAATTTTGAATACGGTCGCAGCGTCCAGCAGCGTTCCGCCGCCGTTGACACGTGGATTTTTCTAAAAGTTTCAGATTTGCTTGCACCTTCAGGGTTAATGTTTACGCGTGGTTAGGAATATTTGCTGACGTGTAGATGTGCATCTGCAGTATGCTGTGTAGGTGCTGCTTTTTTGTCTCATTCGTTACCATCATGGTGGAAACTGCGGACTCTTTTTTTTTACTCTCGAAAAGTTACTGCACTCATAGAATGTTACTGGTTTGTGAAGTTTGCGCTACATTTGTTCACAACAGTTCACACTGTCTGTAGTACACTGAGTACGTGTCAAGGATTGGGCTTTTTCGAACATTTATGCTCCCCTCTTACGCGTAAACAAGGGTGGAGGTTCGCCTCAGCTTTTCTTGAAAAGGGTGGCTTTGCTGATGTGTCTGTTTCTCTTCGGTTCAGGGAAGACAATAGGTATTGGCAGAGTGTTGCAGATTCTCAAAACTGCGTAGTTTGACGAAGTGGACGTCTTTTTCCGGCGGTCCACCGTATGATGCTGCGCGCTCGATTTCCTGGATTTTACCCTTATTTCTTGCGCCTTTTCCGCCTTCGTGGCGAACTGCGAGCCGGCGCCTCTCACAGCGGATTGATTCCGGGTAATAGGCAGGAGGGGATAATTTTTTGGAAGTTGAACAAATATGCGTGTACATGTGTAGCTGTGTACTCCGTCTGGCGTTAAGTAGAATGGGCTGATCACGCTGTTGCTTGGGATTTGGCGACGGCGACGAAACACCAGTTTCTTAACAGCATCCCCCGTGCGCTGCCCTGTTACGTGAGTTGCGCGGGCAATCCATTCTGGCAGACATACGGCAGTCATGTCGTGATCGACGAAGTGGAATGTAAAAGATGGGTGTACCGTTACACAAATGCGCGTGTCTGGAACGTTACGTTGTATTTAAGTACGCTGCGTACCGACCGTGACAATTTGACCGACACGTAGCAGGTGACAATTGCGGAATTGAGGAAGACCAAGTTTATTTTTACGCACCACGGTGGACTGCATCAATCGGATGAGTCACGCAGGATAGGCTTTTTCCGTGTACGGCTGCTGGTGCACAGCTGCCTTAACACTGATAGATACACGTAGGTACATAGTTAGGTAGGTACGATCGAAAACCGGATCTGGCGTCGCGCTACTTTAGCAGCGGAACACTTTCTAAGGGCAGCGTTCAGAGTATCTATCGTTTACGGCTATACGGATATACACGCTGGGTCGCTAGTGTGCGATAAGGTGAGCGTTCGAATAATGCCGTGGAGGACTTCTTTGTGCCACACGGTAGTACGACGGCAGACAGCTTCAGCTGCTGTGAGGTCAAGCCGTGTACATACGTATATATGTGTAAGTCGTTCTGAGTAGATATGAGGGCTCCAGTGAATGGTACGGAAACACCTTCAAAGGACCGAGACTGTCAACGGTACGCTGGGCTACACGTCCGCAAGGAAACGGGCAGGGGACGACGGAAGTCTGCATCCATTACAACGTCGTTATGCGTCATAAAGAAGAACTGCAACAAGCAAAAAATGTGCAGAATTCGGGTGGAAACACGGTTCAAAGTAACTTACGTATGTAGACGCGTGCAGCTCTAGAGTGTAAAACCTCCTCATATCTTCATTCACCCGTTAAAAATATTAAGACGCATGTGGACGTCTACAGGGGCGGATACGCTGGAATAAAAATTGATTAGACAGATGCGAATCCGTCCCTTCACACGTGAGACCGTGTGCACACCTGTGTGTCTTCTTTTTGCGATAGAGAAAATGGGACGGAAGACAACTTGGAGGGGTGCATTTCTAATCAGAAACGTTAAGAGGTTAATTTGGTTCCCAGTGGAGCTGAGTGTGATAGCAGGTGGGCACACAATGGAATATGAAACCAAGAGACGATTAACACAGGTCAAATGGCCTCAGGTGCGTATGAATGCTTACGCAGCTCTGCACGGGGGTGTTCGGTAGGCGTGGCTACAAATCGTTATGCTTTGATGAGGGTTTCGACCAAGCGGAGAGGACACTTGAATAAACGTGAGAGCGAATAGCTTCAAAAGAGTACAGAGAAGTAAAAAGTGAATTCACCGCAGTTCTAGAATACGGAAGACGAACTATGCAAAACAGTCTACGACATCATAAAGAAGTACACATCGCCGCTGCTAATCCTGTACTGGAGTACAAGAAGACAGAATTAGACGTCTTTGATGCCGGCCAACTCTTCTATTGTCGCCACTAAGTCATGCTCACAAGATTCCCGGTTTTCACAGTCATTCTGCCCGTGAGCACATACATATACGTACATATATATATACACATATATACGCACAACATACTGAGTTTCGGGCAATACCTCTGTGAGAGGACTTCAGCTCTCTTCTTCATACGGTAAACTAACGTCTTGACCTGCCGCTAAACTCGGGTGAGTGGCGGAGTTAAATAAAGTAGCCGGTGTACTCGCAGCTCTCTTTTTCATACTGTAAACTAACGTCTTGTCCTGCCACCAAACTGTGGTAAGTTACGGAGTTAAATAAAGTAGCTACTGTACTCGCGGCCCCACCGATTTTGCGACAAGGATGTTCTTGAGACGGAACTACTGCGGTCGTCATTGAGAAAGTGCTTTCTGCCTCTTCAAATATATAGGGATATGTTTACATATGTTAACGGCTGTAAAAGTATCCGTTAGTTCACTCTTCGTTGTATGAGTACGTGCCTGCAAGTAGAGGTACAGGTCGGTGGTTGGAGCCTGGCTAGGCCTCTGTGCAAGCACACAAAATATTTTATCTTCTGTCTCAGCAGTGAGCAGTTTAACCGCAGCAGTTTTTGAAAATGAGGCTTGCTCATCTTTGTTTGCTGCGGCGGTCTCAATGATGCGCGGAAGGAAACCCCACAGTGCGCTCCGGCGATGAGGTGTTTCCCTGCTTACTCCTCAATCCTTTACAGTTTAACTCCGCGCACGTTTGCTGCTGATCGATCAAGGACTTGGGAGATGTCGCTGATATTCCCATCAACAGTGCTGGGACCCCCGTTGGCGTGGACACCAGTGTATAGACTCTTGTCATCATGAAACTTGTTAGGAAGCGCCTTTGTTCCACTGTAGACGGGTCCGCTGGCTGATGAAATTTGAGTAGAAAGTTCCTGCACGGAAAGTTTCTTCTTCTCTGCAATAAGCGCAATGGCGCCTTCGAATTCTGCAAACGTGATGGTTTTCGCGCCTTTTGCCTTCACTTTTGTGAACACCAAATCTGCATCTGTAGGTGTATAGGATTTATCCAGCATTTTGCAGTCTTTGCAGAGCTTCACAAATGTCCGCCCGTCCATGTTAGGGGCGTCATGAGTGAATGCGTAGAACACCCCTTCTAGACCCGACATTTTGACCAGGGTACCGAAAAGTATTTTTTGACTAGCCTAGGATATCCACTGGCGGCCTTCAACTAAGAGTTAGTTGAAACCACAGAGTAGATGGTATATTTGTTACGTAACGCTTACATGCGTGCTTGAAAGTACAAAAGCGAGTAACCACGTTACGCAGAAGCGAAGGTTTTGCCCGTGCACCTACTTCATTGCACTTTTTTTCATGTGTTTAGGATTCCGTGGAGCTTCGATGCTCCTCTGGCCCGCAGAGGGGACTAAGGGCTGACAGGTGAGGGGCCGTGGGACCACTGAACCACAGCGCTTCTAAAGTCAGTTTCACTGGGGCTTTGCACCACCCATACCAGCAGAGAGGAGCTTCCTCTGATCTAGGGTTCACACCCTGATGCGCAGATAAGAAGCGCCAGTGTCACTTGTCTGAATAAAACTCTACAAAAGAATAGGGGTGTTTCGATATGCCGCTTCGCATCTGGAGGAGGGACACGGTGGAGAAAAAGGGTTTGTCATAAGAACTTCCAAGGCGACGGTAAGCCAGAGCAGCACACCTGCCACGCACACACCCTCATTATCATAATTCTGTACAGTTACGTGCGTCTACGTTACTGGGGAAGGAGGCACGACACAACCTCATTCTGTGTGGCGTCAGGGGCACGCGAACACTTTCAGCCTGCATCTGGCGTAGGGGGGTTCTACCGCCTGGTGGCCATCAGAGGAGCAGTGCTGTCAGTGTCGTTCTCTGGCCGACACTTTCATATTCGTCACCTGACGCTTCGCCCTTTCTTCTGTGACAAGTTCGAGGGAGACAATCTTAGGTGGTTGTTGTGGGTGGGCATATCCATGTACAGCTAGTCGGTGTATGGTGGTCCATTGTTCATTGCTGGGCACCTCGAGCAGAACACCTGTATGCGTGTACCTTGCGACCACCGACCTTGTGTAGCTTCTTTTCTACTCTACCTGATATGCCTCTTCCGCAACCCCAGACCATGTCTGCAACTCAAGAAACAAACGTGGAAAGTAGCTAGGAATGTTGCACACGCTTGCTTTCCGTAAGTCGGCACATACGCGTATTCTTAATTACTCTGCCTGAAACGACAGTCGTCGCTAGCCTTCGGTCCCTGACGTTTGCTAATTGTCTGAAATATATGAAGCGTGTGGGTCTGCGTAAGCATGAACAAACAACATATTGCTGTAAAGGCTTGCATGGCGATCGTTGAACAGGAAGATGTCATGAACCCGCATCGTACTTCGAAAAATCCAAAATTTTCCCCAGTGTGCACCGTGAAGTAACGCCTGTTTTCCTCAGCGAGAGTTTGCTCGGCGTATCGCGTTGGATAAACGTCTCTAACTGTGAGGCGCAGGCAGATATATGTGGCTGGGTGCTTGTTCTATGGTAACGGTAGACGCCTCAGCACGCATCGGTCACGTTGTACTGAATTTGTTGATGTTCGTTTCGCAGCCGCTCACCGTCCCAAACACATGTAGAGGATAACGTCTCTTTGTCTCATTGGAGAAAAGTTTCTGTAGAATTAACTCAAATCAGACAAACGTACGTCTGTAGCTCTTGTTGGAGTGGTGCGGAGTCATTCATAGAATCTTCTTGAGTGCTTTCGATTGTGCCCGATGGTGCCAGGCGGTGCCCACACCCCACTTTTTTGATGCAGATACTTCATGTACATCAGAACTGACAAGGTCGACGTGAGTGATGTGTTCTGTGGTGGATATGAGTTTTGGACAGCTGTTGAGGAACAGGGTAGCAGCATGTAAAAATCCCGGCCACCTCGACTCTGCCCCTCCCCCTCCTTCTATAGCCTCCAAGTAAAGAGGCTGAATATATTCTGTGTATCCCATTTTGTCTCGTACCCTTCAATTTTTACTAGTGAGCAGGTAAGACACCTGTACGGTATGTGCCATTCGCGATGGCCTGTAGCCCGCCTACATACGCTCGTGCATACGCGGTTTTGGCCACTTCGTATAGCATACCGTCAGCTACTCCAGTAGACCAACGGATACGTCGTACCGACGTGAAATCCTGGATGCACTGAATACCGTATTCTAGGCACGAATCGCCCCACCGCTTTCAATGGAAAACGGTTACAGTGCACACGTTTTTACACTCCTGACCTTTGTAGGCGATGCAGCCTACAGACGCTAGCCTGGTGCTCCTACTAGACTTCTCAAACGTGGCGTAGATGGAGATTCCCCCAAAAAAGCTCTGGTTCACGTGCTATCATCCTGTCGGTTGACTGTTCAGACACCTACACAGCAAATGACTATACGCAATGGAATTCACTCAGAAGTAGATAGCCAGCGTATGGACCCTGGTTACAGAGTATTACCTACTGTGGCACTAAGGGGACCTCCATATGTTTTTTTGAGCGGTTCGATAGAAGGTACCGGCTGGAGAACATGGTCCTTCAGGCGGAGACCCGGTGTCAGGTGGGTCCATGAGGAGGGGAGGCGAGCGCGGGACACAGTGGTTCACTAAGTACGGTCTAATAAGCGTTTAGACGGCCGAAGAATCAGTGTGCCTTTCCACTGGACATAACAATGGAACCTCCCTTCTCCAGTCAGTGCGAGTTCGTCTACTGTGCAATCTCTCCGCGAGACAGGACACCCACATTACTTGTTGGGGTACGCAGCAGTACAGCCTCCTACACACGAAGACGATACAGTAAAGTATCTCTCTTTGCACACCCCTACGTCCCTGACACACAAATACTGTGTGCTTACGTCATCAGAATTATGAATTACACGTGCAGAAGGCCTTTGCGTGAACCTCCCTCACGTGTCCACCTGAAGCTTGTGGGACGCAGGCAGCTAGCGTCGTAGCAGTGGAGGAAAGATGGCAATTTAACACCGGATTGAACAAAAGAAAGACTTCCGTAGTCTAATTTCCCCTGTGCTTCTTTAAGAAACCCGCGGCGCGCGTAACTTCACCGTACGCTAGTGCGAATTCCGCCCGTTAACACTACCAAAACGTTACTGTGCACATCCCCCACCAATACCGGAGCCGCTCCTGTTTCGAATCAATTGGAGCATGTTATCCTTCTAAGGTGCATACCAGGGGAATGTGGGAGAGCGATATTGAGTTCAGTTACGTGATTGGGTATCTTTGTTGTAATGTAGGAATCTCTTCCCTCCAGTGCCACAGGACAGGGCAACTTTCACATGATAAGTCTCGCCCCCGCGAAGTTGTATGTGCTGCCCGATCTCATCTCCATCTCGAGAAGTGTGTTAGCCACACTGTTATATGCTAGTCTCCTACGATTAAAACGTTTAGTTGCCTCCGTCTTCTGTTTCTTCGTACACGTATTGCCTTGATTGCCCCGCCGCCCAGCTAGCCATTGTTGACGCTCCAGGCTGCGGAGTCGTCGTTCCCCGCATGTACCAAATTGTATGCTTTCGTGAACAAATCGTGAATTCAAAGCTCTAATTCGTATAAACAACCGAATCCGTGTGGCCCGTCGGTCATCAGGGGTGGAGCCAATTTCAGCTCCAACGTACTTTCAACATGTAGCGCAGGAATTTCAGTTTCCCTGCGCAGTGAGGGTGTACTGCCACTGCGGTATCGCCCGCCCTAAAAACAAGACAGCTTTTTCCGCGGCTTCACCGAAAGAGATGAGACCGCCGATCGACCCCAGTTCCTCGCCGGCCACCCTGGACGGAAAAGCGTGTTATTGGAATGCGTGTTCCATTTCGGTGAAGCGCCGGTGTGTATCAAAACATGGCTCCAGACACAAGAAGCTCTCCGCACCAGCATCACCGTACGCAACCCACTACGCCACGCCTCCTACATGGCGGGCAAGTTTCTGACGTACGGGGAGGCAACCCAGATGAGGAAGGGGAGAACCAATATGAAATCGAGAGCAAGACTTCCTCCATTGCAGGCGCCTCACACGGGCAGAAACTCTCAACCGCCGAACGGCACGTAACAAGGTCACATCGGTTGTCTCCACCAGAAAGCAACTCCGCAGCACTTTCTCCAGTCGAAGACGCTACTTTTCGTCCCGCTTCAGTCGCTCAACTAATGGGCGACAAGGTGACTGCTCATCCTGCGGTACCAGCTGTGGATCCACTACTCGAACCCAGCGGCGAACTATACTCTGTCAGTATCGCCCCTCCATCGAGGTACCCAAGCAAATTCCGCCATATGCACAGTGCTGCTGGTGACAGCGCAACCTCATTGACAACACCTACTCTTCAAGAGGCTTCTTCAGTATCTCCAATCCAGGCGAATCTTTCCGTCCCCATTGACACGGAACCCGTAGAACCCGCTCAAAATTTATCAGCGGCATCCGCTGCTGGAGTCGCTGCAAGGGTCACCACTCACCGCTTTTCTCCGCCCCTTTGCACTGCTTCTTCCTCGTCCCGTTACGCCAGCATCTCCTCGCCTTCCGCCGTCTACTGGCCCAGCACAGCGTCTACGTCATCTCCAGCTGCCCTTGCTCCATCAGCGTCCACTACGTACTTCGCAAGTGAAACCACTTCTCCTCTTGCACGCGTGACTCGTGCACGTGCGGAGCACGAGTCGTACTTTACTGGGGAGAAAAGCAGAGCTGCATTTTCCTCCGCTGTTGGGAGCCTTGTTCAGCATCACTCAAGTGAAGCTGCGGCCTCGCAGCAAGTGTTTTCAGTAGCGTTCTTTAAACAGGTGTTGGAACGCATTGCACAGAGTCAATCTGACAACGCCCGTGTCCACGCTCTTTTGGAACTCGAAACGCACGCCCACAGTTTGCTGCAGGACACTGCATGCCTCCACGCGGCGCTCACGGTGCTAGATGCCGTGCTGTGCAATGCTGTCTCCTCTGTCTGTATACCAGCTTTCCCTTCTCAAACACCAGAAGCGGACCCGCTGCTATCTCTGCCGCAACAGCGGCCAGAACGAGTAGTAGCGCGGGAATTTCTTCCTGCCTGCACACTCATCAATATCAGGAGGAGCGCGGCGGAGACACACAACCTGAAAGCGCGCCAGAGAGATGACTGCCCTTCACCTACGCAGTCACAACCGCTGTTACTGAACGATGCTGCTGCAGCTGTTGGACCTCAGGTCTCTTCGCCGGAAACCGCAGCGCCTGGTGCTGCGACGAGCCGAACAGATGCCCCCACCCTGCCGCCGTTTGTCTTTCTTCGAGGGTCGGAGACCGCCAGCAGCCCCAGTTTTCCCTCAGTCAGCTCCACGACGTGTCCTCCGTCTGCAGCGGTGCCCGACACTGCCAGCGGCAGCGGGAGGCCGTCTTCCACCAGTACGTATTTATGCGGGGAGGCTACAGCGTGCAAACTGAGTACGCTTTCAAGGGAGTTGAGTGAGAGTGAGGGGTTGATCCTGCATAGGAATGATACTGCCGGTGAAAACGTCGAACTGAATTCCGCTGTCGTCGCGTCTCTTGTAGGAAATCGCGTTTCGTATGCGAGCACATCTTCAGATACAAGCTCGACATTGAAGACAGAGCTGCTGCTTGAAGCGCCCCCGTCTTCGGGACTCACTGTTGCAAGGTCTGACAGCTCAGTAGGTTTTCGCACTGCAGCAGCAGACGCAGCTTCCCCGCGTGCCCTGCAGGAGGTTACTGGCCAGCAGTCACGCAGGAAAGGCGAGCAACGCCAAGATGAAGACCAAGATGTCTTCGTGCAGTCGTCCCCCGTCTACAGACATCCTTACACCAGGCCGGAGAGAGAAAAAAGCGCAGACGAAGAAAGAGAGAAGCAGAAGGAAGCGTGGCATGGACGAGAAGGAATGTATCTGTATGCAGAGTCTACTGCTGCTTCAGGCGCGTCAGACACTCACAGCAGCTGGAATGGGGAAGACGCTTCTTATTCATTGCACTTGGCCTTCCCCTTTTCTCCTCTTGTGCGCCTCGTCTGCATGCGGGTGTACACTTCGCTGTGCGTCACTCTGGATCTTCTTTTCGTTGCCCCCCAGTGGGTGGAGCGCTTCGCCGCTGTCTTAATATTGCTGATCACGCACGTCGAGACACAGAATTCCGCTCTCTTCAGACGCTACGCCTGCGGCTGTCTCGAGGAACTTGAGAGAAACTGGCCTGGTGAGCAGCTTAGGAAAAGGCAGCCGGATCAGCCCGACCGAGTGTCTGTATTTCACGCACCCCGTAGACAATTCTCCGGGGGTATAGACACGCATACGCATGTAACTTTTTTTTACGTGGATGTGGTGATGTACCTGAGTATTGTGGAGCTAAATACGCCACGTCTGTAGGTGCCGGCACATCTGTCTTTCTATGCACAAAACGGATTTCTCAGCTATCCCAATAATGTGGGTACACCTACGTCGCACATGTATATGAGTGTGCGGCGATTTCTGTTTTTTCTGGGCCTTGCTGCAGCACCACGGTGTGCACACTCCACGGTGATCGTACCTGCGCCGCGTCCAGTGTCCGTTTAAGATGGGTCTCTCTGTCCCGTTGTTGACCTCTGTTTTCCCCGCGTGTCTTTCTTGTTGGCTTTGCAGGCATGCTATTGCCCCTGCTGGGCACTGGCTGCGGGCTGCCTCTTCTGAAAAATCGCGTTTTGGCAGCACCTGCGGAGGTAGCGACGCCTGCAGAGGAAGCTACAGGCTCAAATTTCTGTCGTCCTTTCCTTTCTTCAGAAAAGAATACTTCTGCATCTTCTGCCGCGTCTGCGTCGCCGTCACCCTCCTACGAGTCTCCTTCCTCTGACCCTTTCTTTTTCTGTCACCACTCGTTAGTTGCTTCTTCGCCAGACTCGCGCGGTTTCTCGGCTTCTTCCAACGAGTTCCCTGCGTCTTCTCGCCAGCCATGTGCTGTTCCACCTCCGCCTCCGCCTTCTTCAGTCTCGACTCCTGCTGCTTCGTCTGTGTCTGCGTCTGCTTCTTCGTCGTCTTCGTCGTCTCGTTTGCCGTTTCCTCTCCCCTCGTCTCCTGCACTTGCCATGCCGTTTTCCGGCTCCTGTATTTCTTCTTCGTCATCCTCTCCTGCCGCTTCACTGTCAAGCTGTCGTTCCCCTTCCGTCACTTCGTTCAATACAACTTCCGGCCTCCCCTCTGG
This sequence comes from Sarcocystis neurona, assembly GCA_000727475.1. Taxonomy (NCBI): domain Eukaryota; phylum Apicomplexa; class Conoidasida; order Eucoccidiorida; family Sarcocystidae; genus Sarcocystis; species Sarcocystis neurona. The sequence continues at coordinate 907,530 of KL647289.1, read as the reverse complement.
AAGCGATGCTCCTCCTTCGCACCTGTCTTCTGCGCCGTCGTCTGTCTTTTCTTTCGATACTTCGTCCGGTCTCCCGTCTGGCGATGCCGCGTTTCCTTCGCAGCTGCCTTCCGCGCCGCCTGCGCTGTCCCTGGTGGTGTCCCCAAGCCACCCTCCTGCCGTCTCTGCCGGGCTGGTGCTACTGCAGAGCGAGCAGCAGCCGCTAGTAGCCGACGCTCTCGTAAATTTACTTCTTCTCACCGCGTGGCAAGGTGCCCACGTGCTGTCTGCTGCTGCACGACAGGCAGTAGACCATTCGATCCAACAATCTTGCTTGCCTCCTACGTTGTCGCATGCACCGATACCGAACAATCCTCAGCAGGAACAAACTCCGCCCGATGACGCTGAACGAAGACGGAATATCTTTGACGAGGGGGTAGAGGGCTCTACAACCGACTCAGCAGTACCCGTGCACCGGGCCCACACAGACGTGAAGGCTAATTTACTTGATGTTTGTGTCCGTGCTGGTGCACGTGCTGCTGCAGAGACGAGGCGGGATCTCGAAAGCAGCTCCTGGACTGCCTCAGCAGATAGCCTGCGGCCTTTTGATCGTAAGTTCCTGCAGCGGCGCTGCAGGAGCTCATGGTGTATCTGCAACCGACTCTGTCCTTGTAGAAGTTCCAGAGTACGTGCGCAATGGGCACACAAGTATACATGTATATGTGTATACGTGTGTATCAATAGATGTACGTAGGCAGTATGCACATTAGTACATACGTGTACACGTAAATCTATATGTGTATATACATCTATAGAAGTGCGTAGGCACTGCGCCCATACACGCGTACTACAACATATATATATGTATATATATATGTATGTCTCTCCATGTATATATGTATATATCGCCTACGTATCCAGGCATGAAGTTATCACAGTTCTGGCATAAGCGTCCACATACGAGCATACCTGTACATGTTGGTACACCTGTTCATGTGTGTGCGCCTGAATATGTGCGTACGTCCATATGTATATGATTATCTCTACACAAGTGTATATTCTTACGTATACGTATGTGCACACATATATGTGTTTACCTATAATACTATAATACACATATATATATATATGTACATGCACGTACATTGCCAGACTCTCTCTACGACGCCGGAGGCACGTGTGTAGATACAACAGGCACGTCAAACAGACCATGGAGACTCGCATTAGCGCCCACGTGGCCGACCGGTTGTTAACACGTGTGTCTGTCTGTGTGTGCGTCTGAAGCAGTTGTGTATTTCTGCACGTATGTGTATGGACACCTCGATAAGTAGAGTGTGAAGCTCCACAAGAACAGGACTGCTCGGGTGATGCTTGCTGCTGTTGTCCGTCTCAATGCTGTGGCTGCAGCCCTTACGACATTCCCTGTTTCTCCCCTCCCCGTCGCTGCGGTGTACAGTTGCGATGAGGCCTCCAACGCTTCACTGCCAGTCGACTTCGTGCATGCATTGCGGCCGCTTCTCTCGGAAATACTTGCTCGCTTCTGGGAATTGGGAGAGTGGACGCAGGCCCACGCGGTCCATACACTCGCCACCGGCCTCAGGTATCTGCTGCTTCAACCACATATATATATATATATTATGTGCACACACAAGTAGACGTTTATTTCGTTCTCTGTACGTGTCCACGTGTGTGGACGTAGTAGACACACGCAGATTGGAGCGTACGGCTAGCTATGTTGAACTGCACGGGGGCGAAACCGACTGGGCGCAACTGCTGGCATGTCGTCCCCCGTCTCCGGATAGATCCAGACGCATGCGTGTCTACGTCTGCAGTTGTGTACGAGGATATGTACGTCTTGCTGCGTAAGTGGCAGCATTTATACGTACGCGGAGGCACGCACGCGCAGGCACTGGGTCTGTGGCATTACACACGTCCATGTATCTCTATATATATGTATATATGTGTAGAGGTATAATTGTAAATGTGTATACGTCTGTCTGTATACGTGCATATGGGTGTATATATATATGTATATATATGCGTGTGTATGGGTATGCAGGTGTGTATAATTTCCGTATACGTGTGTACGTGTATTACACATATGTGTATATATATGTATATGTGTATACACACTGTTTTTTGTCTCTATGCTTGCTTACCTGTATGTGCGTATTTCTATGTAGGTGTATAGGTCCGTATGCGCGGATGTCAGCGTGACTGTACGTTGCCGCAGGCGGCTTCAGCAGAACAGCCGCCATGCACCTGCTCGCTGCTATTTCGTTTCGCTGCTGCCACACTGCACTTTTTGCTCTGTTTGTCGCTGCTTCTGTCGTTGTGCCCGTTCTACCTATTGTTCCGTGCCTTCCTGGTCTTTTTTGCTGCCGTTTTCATCTGTCTCGCTGTTGCGCTGTTGCCATTCTTCTGCGGCAGTAGCGCTTTTGTTCTCCACCGGGCTATCGGGTGCTTGCAGACGTCTCGTGCCGCTCACAAGTTTTCAAGTACTACTGCTGCTTGTGTGGGATGCGCAGGCTGCTGGGTCTCCGCTCTGCCTGCGACTCTCTCCTGGACCGGCTGCTGCCGCTATTGTACTCGGAACGGCCCCCGCTGGTGCACGCGCTGCTGCGCCTCGCAGCAGCTGCCGCTGCTGCCGGCGTACTTGATGCCGCGGCCGCACAGCTGGTGCGACAGAAGTTGCAGGCGATTTGCGTTAACAGAGTCCTCAAAGAACATTTCAGGCTCCTTGCGATGCGGTGAGTTTCCACATCTTACCAAGGTGAAAATTATTCGTTTGAACACGTATATATCTATACGTGTATTTTGGGTGAATATGGATACACGCGTATATTCATGGACAGGACGATGTGCGACACGCATCGGCAGGGGCCTGGACTATCAACCGAAGGAGTAGAAGTAGCTTGTGGAGAAGGAAAAGCAGGGCGGAAGCAGGAGGCGCCTACCCAGTGTATGGCTCTGTGTGCCCGCTGGACGTCAAGAAGCCGCGTTTGTGTGTCAACGTAGCTGACGCTGTAGGGTTCCCAGCAGTGACAAGACCGCAGCGCCGGTAGCAGCAGCGCAGCCGCAGGAGCAACGCGTGAGCAGCAGGAACACAGAGGCCGAAACCTCGTTGCGTATGCTGAACAACGTATTCACCGATGTATTTCAGACAGATAGGGACTCAAAAAGAAGAAGGTGTTTGCTCCTGTATATGAATTGCAGTACACGCATATCCGCGTGTAGCTATCCAACCCTAGGCGCGAGTATATACATATATATATATATATATAAATGTAAATATGTGTCTGTGTAGAAATGTGTGTCACTATCACGTGTGGGTGCTGCACACTGCGTAAGTCATTTTGCTGTCTGACCAAGTTGCCTATGCAAGCGTTGGTGTGTGACTGCTGGTGGGTGTGTGCTCAGGTGGTTGGGGGCTCTGCTCAACATCCGGCTGTTCGCCTTTCTCTTTTTCGAAAGGCCGCCGTGTTTTTTGTGTCCGTCCCCATGCGACAGCAGCATCGCGCAGGAGCACCTCCTGCAGCTATTGCTGCTGTTCTACCGCCGCAGAAGGGAGTTTGTTTCTCGTCTTCCGCTCTCCGCTGTCTGTGACTCGGTGGTATCGGAACGGAACCAACAGCCCTCAGAAACGAAGCAGCACCAGCAGCTCCCGCGCAAGCAGCAGCAACAACAGAAGCTGGAGCAGCGACTGCAGCTGCAACTCCTGAGCGCCTGCCGAGATGCTGGCTGCCTACCAACGAACGTGGTGGAAGTGTGTGATGCGCTGCAGGGCTGCTGGTGTGGCCCACAGCCAATCGGGGTCCACGCTGTGTTGTACCGATTTTTCCTGCGGCTGCTGCAGTTCCCCTGTCAAGGATTAAGAAATCAAGTGCACGCTTTCCTCTGCGAGAAGCTTAGGTAAAAAGGCCCTCCCTCCCCTCTGTGAGAAAATTATCCCCTGCAGAGATGCAGTCGTCGAAAGGCCCGTGCGCGGATGGGCAGTTGACTTGCCTTGGTAGCTGAGGTTGTACGTAATACTTGCACGTACACGTGCACGCCTGCGGGTTCATAGGCAGGCCCGTCCATAGCGAGATAGAATATACGTATGTATAGCTGTACCGCTGTGTAGACAGAGAAAAGGTTTCGCATTTATGGAGTGTCTGGAGGAGAACAAGCATTGCATCCCAGAGACTGACGATCCCCGGATACTCCTGTGCGTGCAAATATCTCGTCTGCATCTGTACAGCGTCTGCACTGGGATTGTCTGCAGCAGCAAGAAGAGAGAGCGTGGAGGTAATCTGCACACGTCTCCCTCTGTCTGCGGCTCTCTCTCCGGAGATGCGCAGCATGCGTAGACAGCCGTAGGACCGAGCAGGTGTGGTGGCGTGACGCCGTTTGTCGAGGCGGTCGCATCACTCACTTTGTCTTCCGCGCCGCTGTGGACGCAGCTCGCCACGCCTCGGGTCTTCACGAAGACCTTGTTTAGTTTGTCTGTGTCTGAACATGTCTACAAGGCGGGTCGAGACAGAGAATGAAAGCGTGGATGAAGCTCGACGTCCTCTCTGTCGGTACGGGGGGCTGTACGTACGCTTCAAGGCTACGCACTTTCGTTGGGCGTTTCCAAAAAGCAGGGTGCTGACGCCGAACCGCCTTGAGCGGTGGCAGCAGAAGCCGCGTCGCCTGCGTCTTCGGTGCTGCAGTGTCTCGTTCTTCTGCGTCTGTGTAGGGTCTCTGCTCGTGAGTCGGTGGTGCTGCGCCTCTGGCTGCATGCGTGCGTGCTGCACTGCACGGAAACTCGAGGCGTCCCCCGCGTCTAGCGCTGCTCGGGAAGCGAGACGGCGCTCGTTGCTCTTTGAGTCGCTGGCAGTTCTCCCGAAAACAGGATCTGCACGGGGTGGGCTGCAGCAGGGAGCATCGGTCCTCCGCGTTGTGGCAGTCAGCCCAGATCTGCAGCAGGGAGCATCGGTCCTCGGCGTTGCGGCAGTCAGCCCAGACCTAGACGCATACGAACGAGGGTCAGATGAGGTCTAAAATCGGTTTTTAGCGTGGGCCTACTAAGGGCAAGCACACTCACACCTATCCAAGTAAACATTGAATAGACCTGTAAAGAGATACATACACATACCCTGACCTACATATATACGTATCTTTGTATATTTACGTGTGGGTAGATATCTATGCATATATAGATATATGGAGGTATGTACTAATCTGTGTATCTGTGCACATATATAAATATATGTGTACATACATGAGTTATGTATGTGGAAGGCGAAGAGTAAAAGGAGCGGCTCTGGCGGTCTGTTCTTGGTTTTGCAGGTAGATATAAAAAGGGTTTTTGATTGCTGCAGAATATGCTGGAAGGTGAAAGTACACAGGAGAAACAATTCCGCAGAGTCTACGCGAGAATGCGTGGAGACGGACACGTATACGTGCGTGTGTGTAGGGGCCGCACTGAAGAAACGTAGGTGTGAGGTCCTCGCTGTATCCGCAGGTCAAAGGCAAGGGTCGTGTGTGAACCTTTACACAGGCACGAGGGGAGTGGCAGGCTACAGTTACGTTCACGAACGCACTCGCCTTTCTGCGTGGCCGTGCGAGTGCGGCGGCCGTTGCTGCCTCAGCTGGCACGCACCGAGCTGCGCTGAGTGTCTGCGTCTGGTAGCCAGAGAGCCGGGCTCTTTCTCTTGCCCTGTTCTTCTGTAGCAGCAGCAGGTCCGAGAAAGAAGTATGTGCAGGTGCAGAGCCGTGGCAGAAGAAGAAGGCAGCAGCGTGGCTAACACTGAAGTTTTCTAGAGGTAGAGTCGGAGGACGGTGGGTTTCTCGAATGTGTATGTGTATGTTTCTGCACACGTCTGCACGGACAAAGAGACGGACTTGCGTACAAGTGTTGCGAGGAACTGCAGTTGGTAGCGACAGAGGGAAGTGGCTTCGGCAAGCGACGGGCGTCACGACGAAGGGGAAGTGCTCGATGAAGTAGCAGTCCCTGTGACACACAGAGAACGCCGACCATCAGGGTTGTGTGCAGATGCCGAGTCGCAAGCAGTTCCCTGCCGCCGCGTACTTTTTTTTTCTCTCTCTCTCTCTCGCAAGCATTTCCTTCCGTGTGTGAAATCTGCTCTCAAGACTGAAACGCATGCGCTTGCGGAGAGCAGCAGCTCATCTGATTGTGTCTTGGGCCACACTGCAGCCGGCACGCGTCGCTCAAGCGGCGGCTGCTGCTGCTGTCAGCGCAAGACGGCTCCGCTGCTTCCGCACAAATTCCCAGCAGCTGAGGCGGTAGCGCTTCGGGTGATGTCGCTCTGCACCCCTTCGCGTTGGGAGTGGACACTTGAAAAATTGAGATACATTTGTGGCTGGCACATAAATTTCTATGTGTGTGTGTTCACTTGTCTGTGTGTGTGCGTGTACGTATACATACATACACATATATATATATGTATACACGTTGTGCACACCTGTAGAAATAATAGGTATCAGATCTTCAATTTTTCAATGTGTATGTGTGTGTGTGGATATAAATGGACACGTGCTGTATGGAAGGACACGTGGGATGTCTGTTGTGTTTCGTACAGCTTGTTCTGTGGCAGCAGTCGCCCGGATGCACGTACGTCGCCACTGGCGTCCCCTGTCTAAGTGGTTGCTTGTGGTTTGCTGCTTGCTTGCTGCCTACGCAACAACGGCAAAGGACGCTAGTCCGCTTACCTGTTCTTCTCCACAGATGGGGTGCCGATTAGTATGCTTCGGGTCTCCTGCTCTCTTCTGCGTGTGCCATCTGCGAGAGACATTCAGACGTTAGACGCTGCAATTCTTCCACGTCTGCATGCGGTGCGCATCCCCGACGCACGCGGACGAGGAAGAGAGCCACCGTGTGTTGCATATCTGACAGCGGCAGTACTTCTTGCGTTGTCTGTGCTACGAGCTTTCCTGGCTATATTTCGCGTTCCGCACGCGTGTGTGCGTCTTGCTCTCTGCGACTACTACACAGACTTTCGCCTGAAGAGTTGACGAATAGCACGCTTGCTGTGCTGCATCACCTCTCGGATTGTGAGGAGCCCTCTGCAGCACCTGGAGGAGAGTCACCGTGCGCTGCATGCAGGGAATGGAAACAGCCGCGTGGGACAGAAATCATCTTCACCAACGTGGAAAACACTCCAGACGCAACTCCTGCGCCTGCGCTAGCAGGTGGCCCTGCGGCCTCCTCGACAGTCTCTGCTGCGTTTTCTTCAGCGTCTACGCCTCCCCCAGCTGAGCATTCTGCCACACGTGACGCAGTACACCGTCCTGATGTTGCTTCTGCTGCTGCCGCTGGTGCTGGCGGCGCTGCGGCTGCTGCCGCTCCACCAGTTTTAGTTACTGCACCTGCTGTTGCTGTTTCTCCTGCAGCTGCTGCGTTCCCTCCACGACACGGGCTCCTGTTCCATCCTTCTCGCCCGGCTGACGTGCACTTCGGGCTCGTTGACGCCGGAGGTGCCTCGTCCCCTTTGCCGCTGCGAGCGCAGTCGGTTGCTGCACACAGTTTGCTGCTGTCACTTGGGGAGCTGGTCAAGAAACTCGAGCCGCCTTCGCGCATCTCTGTCTTTTTCCGGCTGCTGCTGCGGCTGTCGGAAGAGCCTGCTGTTCCTCCCGCTGTCGTCCTGCAGACGCTGCAGCGCCTTGTAGATGCCGTCTTGAGCTGCAGCAGTGCGCTTGAAGCGCAGCAGCAGTGGGAAACAGGAATGCAGGTCCTTGCCGTCTGTAGACAGGTAACCCCATGAGCAGCGAGACAAAGATATATACGCGTCTACATCTTTTTCTGTCTCTACGTATATCTACGCGTATGTAGGTGCAACTGGAGAGAGACAGTTTGGTTCTCTGTATAGGGCAGTAGTATCGTCAACGTGTACGTACACAGATATGTATGTATATATATGTACAAAGTGGGAACACATACGTATACATGTATATATATATATATATGTTCAAGTGTGGGAATACATGTACATATATATATATATATATGTAGAACTGTGGATATATGTGTACATTTACTTTTGTGTTTAGGTGTGTTTACACGAGTGTATGTGGATGAATATTTGTACGTCCGCCTATGCAAGTACACGCTGACGCCTCCTTTGGAAGTCACCACAATCACAAACAGGTTCTCGAACACGTATGACTTAGTATATGTATGCATATATATATGTTCGTATGTGCAGGTATATAAGTGAATATAAATATATTTGTATATATAGAGAGATAGAGACGTGGAGCTGCGTACGTGTATGTGGCTGTGTCTACCTGGGGGCCACCTCTGCGCGTGCGCCCGATATGGTGGGCCTTGCCTTGGGCAATTTTTCCACATGCTTGCGCAGCTCTTGACGAACTACGGTCAGCGGGCGCTGCTGCAACCGATGAGCGAGCTGCTGCTGCGCCTCGCTGACGCCACTGCTAATCTGGACGTGAGAGACAACGCCTTGCTGCTGCTCAGTTTTCTCCTTCACGCAGGACCTGCTCCTCTGAGTAAGCGCCGCTGCGTAAGCACTTGCAGTGCTTCTCCTGGGTCGGCCGTGTTCGTGGCCTTTTTGTTCCTGTCTTTCCGTCCTGTTTCGCTCTAACGGGAGCCAAAAGAGTCCTGCCTGTCTCTCGAGTGTCCTCCCTTCGTGTCTCCGTGCCCGCTGCTGCTGAGGCAGATGCTGCTGTCTCTCCGTCGACTGCTGCTGCCTTCCTAGTACCGCTGCTGGGGGACGGCACGCCACTGCAAGAGGACGTGTCGCACCTGCTGCGTGATGGGCTGCTGTCTCGCGTGAAGCCAAGTCTGGGCCAAGTGCTAATTTTTCAGTCTGCTCACGCCCAACTACTTCTCGTACCCGCACGCATTGCTCCCCGCCACCCCCCCTTCCCCAGTTCACATGTTCTGTGTGTGTGTGTGTGGTCAATTCTCCTCCGCGCATTTCTCCGTTCGTCGCCTGCAGGAGCTCTGCTTCGCCCCGCAAGCGCTCATCTGCCCGTGGCGCTAGCGCAGCAGCATCTGACCTGCGTGTCTCCGTACACGTATCAGTAAGCCGCGAGAATCCGTCGCTCTTTTTCTCGGACACTTGTTGCACTCTGCGGTCCTCACAGGGCCGAACCTGCTGCATGTTTTTTCTGTCTCTCTCTTCATTTCGCTGTTTCTCTCCACAGCTTGCTGCCGTGTTGCGGCAGTTGCAGCTCGTCTACTCAATACGGAGACGCGTCCTCTCTGTCTCACTGTTGCGTCGCAACTGCTTGGTGACCTGTTTCGTGCGTCGCCGCTGCTGCAGTTGCTTGTCTGTGTTTCTGAGTGCGCTACTTCTCGTCTCTTTTAGTCAAATGTGCGGCGCCCACAGGTGATGGCACCTGCTGACAGAAAAACGAGACAGACGCTGTAGGTGACTACGCTTTTGAGGCAAACGCACACTATCTTCCATCCCGCGCAACACTTCACCCACGCCCGACGTTGTGACACTGTTGTTTCCGGCAGCGGGCATGAGAGCACTGCTGCATGGGATTGAAGAGGTGTGCGTGAGTCCTCCTGCACTTCTTCTCTGTCATTGTTGGGCGGGATGTGAGACGGTGTGCGGATCAAGACTATATATGTATATATATATTTACACTTCTGTGTAGAACGTCGGGCACGAGGGAATGGTGGGGCGTCCTCACTTCGTTTTTGCCAGCTCTTTTAGCGCCGCACACACCAGCGTATCTTCGTACACACGAGTCCGTGCAGTATAACATTCGTAGACGTATACGCATACGCAGAAGACAGATGGAGCGTGCATCCTTGAAGAGCCGCACTCATTTTTCTCTATAGAACGTTACCGGGTATACGCTAGTGGACACTCTTTACGGAGTCCGCGTGTGGCGGCGTCGGGTTTGGTGTGGCCTCAACAAAGGACCCCGTAACAGCGAGCGAAGAGTGTGTTGACCTGGCCCTTGCACCGCTTGTGAGAAGTACGTGTCACATCGCTTCGACTTCGCGTGTTATAGACCTCGGTGAGGCTGCTGCCTGGGGGGAAGCTCCGTCAGCTCCCGCACTTACGACGCTGCAGGCGCTTTCTCTGTGGTCCTCCTCGGTGCTGCGGACGCTTCCATTTCAGTCAGAATCTCTCTGCTTCTGACTCTTGGCCGAGTCGGCTTTATTCGTTAGCAAGACAAGGCTGCAGCGTCTTGTGCTCGAGCTGTTGTGGGTTGAGAAAACCGCTGGGGCTCGCTGCTTCTGTGCACGCGGCTGCTGGCCTGCAGCTGCGACTGCTGCGCTGCTGCAGGTTCGTTGGTGGCGTGCCTTTCTTGGAGTTTCGCAAGTCGCGACGTGAACGGCTGCAGCTCTGTGGTCTGCGAGACGGCCAGGCCGCGTTCTTCTTGTTTTGTGCCGGCAGCGTCCAGTCTCCGGAGCGACAGGAGGGGAAAAGGCAGCACTGGCCCACGTGCCAACACGTGCTGCAGCAGCAACGCACGCAGAGGAGCGAAGTGGTTGCTGCGCGACAGCGGAGACGTCACTCCCAGCGCAAGTCGCGGCGCTGGAAGCAGCAGGAGCGCGGGCAGCAGCGGCGTGTGCACCCGAGGGCGTGTGGGTGTGTCGCGCAGCAGCAGACGCAGAAGCCGGAACTGTCGCAGGCATCGACGGACGGCTCCGTCCTGTCCTCAAATGACTGCTGCCTTCGCCCGAAGTACCACGCTGACGAACGCAGCTTCTCCGATTTTCTTCAACAGATCTATCGCCTTTACTTCGAATCTGACACACAGACGGTCGCGCTCTTAAGCGACGGGGCTGGCTGCACATCAGCTGTAAGGCTGCCGCTACACACTGCGGGGTTCACAGAAGTCTACCATTTGGAGATACGTCTGTAATTCTACATCTGCATGAACGGACAGCTTCTTTGTAAATATGTGTGCATGTGTATGTTATATACAGCATGTGTACAGATTTGCTGTGAACGTAGTTGCGTCTTTGCGAGGCTTCCCCGACCGCTTTAACTCATGTGGAGTATAAAGCGTCGCTCTGGTGAAATTCTTTTTGAGAAGTTCCTTGTCGTCTGCTGTGTCTCCATTTGTACATTCACACATATTATATATATATAGATTTGTCTCTATTCTGAGAAATTCATCCGCGTCACGCTGGGGGTATGCGTGCTCGTCAGCCTGGTCGATGGGGAAGCCAGACAACTCGAGTCCACCTTCAACAACGCTTCCAGGCCTCGTTGGCGGTCCCTGGTTCTCCGCCCGTCGGCTTCGCCCGACTGAGTTCCTTGTGCGCAGAGAGTGACTGCGATCACATTTATACATTCCGCCGGTCGTCTCTGCTGGGAAGGTTGGCTCGTCGAAAGTGCCGATATTTTTCCCTCTCGAGTGACTCACACGCCTCTCGGCTGTGTGTCTGATACACTGGGAAGCAGACGACGTGTAGCGGGAGTTTCTGACAGGATCGGTAGGGTCGTCCACTCCTGTACTTTTGCATCTGTCGATAACAAGCCCTGGGGGGGGGGGACTTCTTCGCAGTGCAAGAATAGTCCACGGTAGGGGAGTACTTACTGTCAAAACGAGAGGACGTGGGGAGGCAAAATACTGGATAAAAACTCTCCGAGAGATCGGCTTGGTAGTACCGCGCTGTGGCTGCGGGGGTGCGGTGGTTTGCAGGACACCCTCGCTTCTGGTGCACACGAGCAAAAACAGTTGTCCCTGGACGCTTTATTGTCTGTCCCGTCACGGAGAAGAGGTTCTCCGACAAGCCGCACAACCCCACAAGAGGCGGGTCACGTCGACGTGTGGGGGCCAGGTTGCTGCTGCGGCATCTCCTGCACCGGGGGTTGGGGATGCGGCAGCTTGTCAGACGAAGCAGCTGTCGCACAGTATCGCTGTTTCGTCGCCAGCACGCCCTTCTTCGTGCGCATGCCTTTTTGTCTCCGCTTTAAACCAAACTTCCACTGGCAGCTCCTTGAGTCTCCTCCGTTTCCACTTCCTCTGGCTGCTGCTGCTGCTGCTCCAACGCGGGCTCCTGCAGATGCGGGGCATGCGCCGGCAGCAGCAGAATCTGCGAAGCCGGAGGGGCGCTTTCTGCGGACGCTGTCTGCAGCGGGACAACAACAAGAGGGAAGTGGAGGAGGAAGAGGAGGAAGCGACAGGAATGACGGCAGCGAAAGAAAAGTGCTGACCGAACTCTACGGTATCGAGTTGACTTTTAGTCAACCTGAAGACTATGCTCTGCTGCGGAGCGTGCACCTGCCGCTGCTGCAGGACAGAGCCGCCCTCCGGCGACTCCTCCAGAAGAACAGATGCGGTAACGCGTGCAGCGCAGGCACGCGGAAGGAAGGAGATCTTCACAGCGACCACACGCAGCACACGCAGACGCAGGAGCCACGCGATTCAGAGGATTCGACAGGCTCTTTCTTCCCGTTCATGTACAAACTTGTGCTCAAGTACGTGAAGCAGCAACAGTAATGCAGAGCGAGAGGGGGAGGCACACACGAAGATGACGGACCCCTTTGCCGGAATAGAGATGGGCAAACATAGGACGCGGCTGTATGTCTGTTGAGGGATACAGAGTCAAAGTGATATGTAAATTATCGTCGTCTCATAGAACTCTTGCTTGCTTCTGTGCAAGAGCACAGCGAGTGAACCTCCAGCAAGACATACATGTACATATGTATATGTATATGTATATATATGTATATGTACATACATGCGTATGTACGCATGTTGTGTGTATATATAGGTGTATTCTACCGTATAAATCTGGAGATATGGTAACGTATGTGAATCACTCGGCTCCGAGCACGCCGTTAGCAGGGGCGAGCTGCTCTTGTCTGGAACATCTTACCTTTATCTCTCTCCTCTTTAGCGGCGAGCACTGGCATACCTCCGCTGCTGCCAGAGTTGCCCTGGAGACGTACAGGCGTGCTCCTCCTGTAACTGACGCATCTGAGTGCAACACCAGAGAAGTGTGTGTAGTATGTAGTTGAGGTAGCGCTGTAAGCGGGCTCGTACGCAGTGAAGGATAGCTGGTTAGTCCGTGCCAGTGGCTGCAAAAAAAGTAGGCCAGACAAAATGCTTGAGAAAGATTTGGCTGCATTACGTCCTGCTTCTGCACGCAGCGACCCTGTGGCTACATAGACATGCGTATGTAGAGTTATTCGTTCGCAGACCAGCCACATCGCTTGCCACACGAGGTGGATATGTTGTGATCGACTGTCTCGGTTCCTTGCTCTCGCTTCTACTCTTTTCATTGCTTTTTTTCGAGCTCTATACACGTGTATGCCTGCGTGCATACGTTCTTGTGAGTAGCTGCCTGTGTACACATACGTGTCTGCAGAGATTGCTCGACACTTACAGGTGAGGAGAGGCTTCCTGAGTTTCTCTGAGCTTTCCGCTTCTCCTGCTGCAGGCCGGAATGCAGCCTGCTATTCAGGGTTCTCCCGTCAGCCATTGCTGCGACTGTAGTTAGAGAGCACACGTGTGATTATTTGAAACTTCAGAAATGCAGCTGCACCTCATTTACGGGCGTGTGTTACTCCATTCTCGCGTGCGGTCGTCTACCGGATCTGCCGCTGCTGCTCTTGTTTACGTATCCCACGTGCGTACTCGTGTTAGCAGAGGTCGTCATATGCGGCGTGGATTCGGTTTTTCTCTGTCAGTTCCCTTCTGGCAACGCTTGCAAATGGAGCAATCAGATGTATTAATAAGTCCGTTTCTGCTCGATGGATGCGCAGTAACTGAGTACGGACACCAGCTGCTTCGGCGAACAAACGTAACGTCGCTTGACCTTTTTGGCGCTGCAATAGATTACGCGCTTGACGTTGTAGGTCTTCTATCCGCCTCTTCGTGTACTTACGGACGCATTCGGCGTCACAGCCGCGCGGCGAGGTTTCTTGTGCAAACGCCAATACTACCGCTTGCGTATATAGATAGGTGCATCTGCGCGCGGGTGTATACGCTTGTGTGTGTTGGGTGACGTGGGCTTTTCACACGCGTGCATATGATTTTTAGTCCACGCGTGTAGTCGTCCCCCTATATCAACGATGAAGGGACTGGTATGCTGATGCACTTGTATTACAGGTGTACAGAGAAGAACAAGCGTAGACAGTTGCGTGGGCTCCTTCTGTGGTGGCGCGCAGACTGCAGCCGCTGTGCCCGGTGCCAGCGGCGATCCCCGTGAGCGTGCGGTTCAGCGACGAGACCGGAGCGCTATACTCAGGCATCCTCGAAACCTTCTCAGTGTCATTCCAGGATTTGTTCCTCCCAGTAATCGAGACGCAGATCGACGGAGACAATACACATGCATGTGTCAACACAGGCGGGTGTCCTTGTATGCTGTATCTTAACGCCGGTGGCGTAAGAAAGTGGCACGCGTGTGGCGGCGGTCGTCCCTACCGTAGTGAACTGCTAAACACACAGCAGTTCTAGCATGGACGCAGCCAGCTAGCTCGCGGCACGTGTGTATCCGGAATGTGTATGCAACAGAGTGCAACATACGTTGTTGCAGGTGACGGCGGCGAATTAGTCGTGATGGTGCTCTGGAGGGGATTGACGCAGCTCCTGCGGTTTCAACAGGATGCAACGAAAAGTCACGCTGACGCCGGCATGCATGACGTTGTATATCGGTGTCCAACGTTCTTTTCAACGTATACACCTGTGGAAAATGGCGTTCTGGTAGCACATTAGTAATCCTGTGAACCTCAATGTAGATGTGGACAGAGTAGTGAGGGCTGCAGTGCTGCGCGGGGAGAGACTTCTAATCAATGGTATCGTCGGCAAACTATGATTTAAAGCAAACGCTTAATTGTAGAGAACTTTTCCCGGAGTGGTCCTGTTAGTCAAATTCACTGTAGCTCACTCAACGGTCGGATGCTCGTCGCTGCCTCGCGTTGGTATCTCGCAGGGCTGGTGCGAGTCTTTACATGGTGCTAACTTACCCTCCTCTCCTGTATTTCCGTCGTCTCGACCAATGCAGTTCGCAGAGGTAACAGTCTGTGACCGTCCACTGCGCCCAAGAGCAAAGCGTCCGTGCATGTCACGCTGGTCAATTCCTGTCTGTTGTACCCGCCTGTGTGGTGCTGCAGGTTTGCGCTCCTTCAGCATTCTGGCCAACGCTATTCCGGCACTTCTGGAGAGACCCAGAGATGATCCGGTCGCTGAAGGTATGTTGAGCTAACTACAGGGCTGTCCCAAATGTGTGTTTGTTGAGCGGTCAACAAACCAGTTGACAATCTCAGGAAAAACTGCGTGCACAAAAACATACATGTAGGCGTAGTACACCTATGATGCACAGTCGTCGGTATATGCGTACCTGCGCACGAGTATATATTTGTCCTTATATGTAAACAAATGTACGTATTTCGCAAGCAGCTAGTGCCTGCATATGAGTTGCAGAGGTAGTGAATGCATACGTGCTTTGACGGGTGTTTCTGGTATCCCCGCTTCCACTGAACCAACTTTTTTTTAGATCATCGACAGCGACCGCGCTTGTGTGCGTCGGATGATCGACATGACCCTGAAACCGTTCCTTGTGCTCGACGACACCGTTGACGACCAAGACATCTTTGATTTTGAACAGGTGAATGAAAGTACTTCTTTCCGCGCGTACACTCTCCCCTTCTGCGTCGCACGGCCACACTTCTGGGTGGCTGACGCTCGGTTACTCTGTGAATTACTCTGCTTCTGTTAGGTCTTTTCTTCACGACAAACCAACGCTGACGCAGCGTCTTCGGCCTGTATTCTCTTGGTTGTCTGTTCTTGCTGTGCTGTCGCTTACTTTATAACGTGGACACGCACAGCCCAGAAGAGACAGCGTCTTCGGTCTGTGTTCCTTTGTTTTCTGTTCTTGCTGTGCCGTCACTTACTCGATTACTTGGACACGCACAGCCCCAAAACGGTGTAGGGTTTCCTCGTACTGAAAGTTGAAACACCGTCTTCGTGGCGCAGCTTGAGCAAGCAATTTTCAAAAGCTCCCTTCGAAATGCGTGTAAGAGCTTAATTTCGTAGTCGTTTTTCTGAACCGCGGCAAACATCGTGTGTGGCTTTGCCTTTCTACGTCATCCCCATACTGCGTGTCACGGTCGGAAGGAATAGAAAATATCAGTCTGAGACTGCCGCCGCTGGCAAGAGCGTACTGCCAGTGAGCCTGCCGAAGGTATGCGGTGTGGCGTTGGCAATGGGACGCGTGCCTATAATCTGACGCGGTAGTGTTCACGTGATCTGTCCGAAGGACTTGTCAATGCGCACAACGCGGAATGCTCAAGGTGGCACTTGTGCTGCGATGGAAAACAGGACCATTATTTCGCAGAGGCTGAATATTACACTCACCTCCAGGATGGCACCTATTTACAAAGCAGTGAAGTTAATGATGGCTTACACGTGAGGGACGGAGAACACTGGTTGAAGGGCCCCGAGCAAAGACATTTGCACGAAAGAGTGGAACGAGTCGACGCACTGGAGGACTTTCGTAAGGAAGAATACCCGGGAAAGCGTATAATGCTTCTCTCGTCTTGGTCAAATGATAAGTTGCACAAGAAGATATCTGTGCATGGGCCACGCGTGACAATGTCTTCGTTCAGCAGTAAATGGAAAGCGCTTCACGCAGAGAAGTTTCAAGAATTCAACCATCAGCAGAACACGCCGTTTACACCAGAACCATCCAAGTGTCCAGTGGTGGTGAATAGCGGTGCGGACACCATCGCCACTGAGGGTGAGCTCGAAGAGGCCTTCACGTTTTTGAATGAGTATTTTCTTTTGGATTCATATTCCAAAGGTGAATGTCTGTATGAAGTGCAGGAAACAGGCAGCCTCTCTTCCACGGTAGAGGTGGTACGCGCCATTATCTTCTTGCCACCACGACACCACGTGCTGTTGAAGTTCAGCGTGTCTCAATATTCGACGGCGGTTCGCATTGTCGTTGATCGTTACCAGCTCCTAGTGCACCTGGACAAATTTTTTGCCGCGAGTTCTAATCTTGTGGAAACTAATAATTTCCGGAGGCGGTAGAGAGCTGATGTATTCGTGTGTGGTGGTGTAATACACAACGCAGAGTTTCCACAGCTGATCAGTGACTAGCTCGAATTTAAAAACGTAAGAAGCTGGTGTGCGTTCATCTGTGAAGTATGTTGCGTCAAGTTAGGATTTTTCGTTGCAGGAGTCTTGCACAAAATTTGCGGTTTCATACGGTCAATGCGTATATAAGGGGTTTGTCAGGCGTTCACCTCAATGTATTAGCTGGGACGCCGATTCCGAAACGGCAACACCCCTGTAGCAAGAATCGCTGCGTATGTTACGAAATTCATGATTTGCGAAGCATACCGATTCCAACTGAACATTGCTATCTGGGTGGCCATGGAATATTCAAGTAGCGGCGGGGCGTCCCATCGTTGACTCTGTGAGACCGCATGAGATGGTCAACACAGAGCTTCTAGGCGTCAATGCAAGCCTCCCACAACAACGTGAGCCATAGGAGATACACGCACGGGAAAATCGCTGTCTCCGCTGTGCGTCTGACGTGGAGCCGGCCACCACAATGTTGGAAACCACCTGTGGGTGAATCTCGAAGTCGCCATTCATTAAAAATGTGTGCAGTTGCGCACTTACTCTAGCCGTAAAAGAAGAAACGTTATACGCACGGAACCACTACAGGAAGTAAGACAGTGACCCAACGGCGAGCTGGCAATCGCTATTACGCTTAATTTAAACAAAGGAAAATTTCTTTCCTTGGTTAGAAACAATTCCGCTCGACGACGCAATTGCGTGAACGTAAAGGCTTGTTCTACGAGTTGCTGGGTTGCAGCACCTGGTAGAATTCGAGAAAATTATAACGCGCGGCAATAACTGTGACGAGCACGCTCGCGCGTACGTGGCGAACAGGTATACACGAAGGTGCGGAAGTAACCGCATGGTATAGTGCCCCGCCGCACGTCAGATTTCTTCTTCTACCACTTTTTGCAGTTTTATATAAAAGACGCTCGAAGAGGGCATACCCGCACCTTGTTTGTCAGACAACATGAAGGGGCTCGTGATTCTGGTTCTATTTAGTCTTGTTGGGTTGCCCGCCGTCGCCCAGGAAGAACGTGTAGCAACAGACCACGGCGAGGGTCTGATTGACCAACTTGGTGATTTAGCGCACAAGGCTGCGCGCGAAATATACGACCCTACAGACGGGGGCAGTAACGAAGAGGAAGAGGCGGCAGATGGGGAGTCCAGATCAGAAAAACGGGGCGAAGAAGAGGAAGAAGAGGAACACGAGTCACGACGGCTGAGCAGGCGTTTCGGTGGAGGAGGCTCATCCTTTTATCCGACATCGAAGAAAGCTGCACCTTTACCAAGTCCACCGGCAAAGAAAGTCCCTTCACCACCACCTAAAATAATCGAATCTCGCCCTCCACCTAAGATAATCGAGTCCCGCCCACCTCCTAAGATCATGGAGTACCGCCCTCCTCTGAAGAAGACAGTTTCGTCCACTCCGGCTTTCCGCCCCGCTACTGGAAAACCTGTATCTGTCTCTTATTTGCCATCAGCTTCGGAAAAAGCTGTTTTGCCACGCAAACTTCAGGAAAGCCACGAAGACAGCAGTGAGCACGATGCGCAGGAGACTGAAGCGGAAGAAGAGTCAGAATCGGAACGCTCGCTCGGTGAGAGCGAGACCGAAAAACAGGAGGAAGAAGAATGCGACGAGGCACACGAGCATGAGGGACGGCACCGTGAGGATGAGGAGGAAGGCCACTCTGCGGAAGAGCGCGGCCTTGGGAGACGAAAGAATCAGGGAGGGGGCGTCATTGTAAAGAAAGTACCGGTTCCACCTCCAGTAAAAAAGGCTCCGGCACCAGTGTACTTCGGTAAGAAAGGTGGTTTCCACGGTGGTGGGTACTACAGACGTCTTGCACAGGGAGAGGAGCTGGCGTCTGAGGCAGAGGAGGCAGTAGAAAACGAAGAAAACGAGGAGGCCGAAGAAGAATCAAGTGAATTAAGTGAGAGGCACCTGGGCAGAAGGCGAGGTGGAGGCAGCGGCCCTGTTGTTGTTGTGGTTCCTACAAAAAAGGCACCTCCTCCGCCTCCGAAAAAAATTCCCGTTCCTATTCCAACAAAGAAAGGCGGAGGTTACTGGAGACGTCTACAGGAAGGCGAATCACTCGATGAGGGAGGAGCCGACGGCCAGTTGAGTGAAGAGAGCGAAGGGCTTGAGGCAGGCGAAGCCGAAAAGGAAAGCGAAACGGAGGCCGAAGAAGACCTAAGTGAAGAGTACGAGAGGGCGTCCGCAGAGGACAGATCTCTCGGTAGAAGAAATAGAGGCGGTGGCGCGTACATTGTCACAAAAAAAGCTCCTCCGCCTCCTCCCAAAGTGACTTTACCTCCTCCCAAACAGACGTTACCTCCTCCCAAAAAGACTCTACCCCCACCTAAGAAAGTAGTATCTCCTCCAAAGAAAGTTGTTAGCTCACAGCCAATTGTCTACCGATACAGCAAGAAACTGTAGAAGTAAAACCGGTTATCTGGGGAGGGCTTTAACGGGGATGAACTCTTTTCGATGTACTTTTATGTAGTGTCTGCACAGTGCGTACGTTTATGGCGCACCAATTCTTTTTTGGGGTGGATCATTCGACTCCTTTGCTCGATCTAAAAACTGTTTTCTACAAGGGGAGGCAGAGTTCCAGGCTCTCCTAACCCTTGCAAAAGTCGAGCTGGTTGAGAAATCGCCGCAGTGTGCTGTTGTTTGGCCACTGTGTGTGTGTGTGTGTCTGTGTGTGTTGCAAAGTAATTTGTTAAATGGTGCAAACCACTCGTCAAGCAATTAGACGTGACATGTGATGTTGCCGCAGTAAACTGGACGCCTGAATCCTATTCTACAAAATCCGGACACGGAAACACATGTCCTCTGGCTTTTTCGTACAACCGCCGTTCGCTTTCGCTGAATCTGAGCTGCGTAGCATACCGTAGCCACACGAGGACTTCGGATGCAGTGCTCATTCCTCCGAATTGTCGCTTGATCAAGGAGGTAGTGAGTTCGCGAGTCGAGGACTTTTCCTTGTCAGGATTCGTCACATACTGACATGAAATGCAGCCTGTCCCGGGTTTTTGCCACTTTCAAGCGTAAGGATTCAGTGAGTGTACAACTGCCGTTGGCGGTTGCTGAAGCTGAGCTGCGTAGCACACCGTAGCCACACGATGGCTTTCCAGGCAGTGCTCATTCCTCCGAATAGTCGCTTAACCACGGAGGTAGTGAGGTCGCGAGTCGAGGACGTTTCCTTGTCAGGAGTCCTCATATACTCACACTAAACGCAGCCTGTCTCAAACGTCGGCCACTTTCACGCTTAAGGAATTAGTGGGTGAAGGAAGAAAGTCTGTAAAGTGCCATGTACAATATGTTGATATGGCACCAGACAGGACACGTTTGATCCTCGGTACACAATGGACAGCACTCAGCAATTTATTATGGGTGTGGAAGAGACCGGTGCTGGCGACAATGCTTCGGTCGAACGCGTGGATCTGAGTTATGTCCGACTCATCAGAGTAATTGATGCGCGTCTGTATATATATACAACGTCGCGCCTGGGACACCGTGCGACTCACGTCACCTAGACCTGGGAGACTCCGAAACTGTACCCTAATTACCGCTGTAATCCCAGGTATACAAAGAACAGCCCCAGGCACTTTCTCGTGAGTATGGAAGAGATCGATGCTGGCGACGTTACTTCAGCTACTGTGGTGAGTCTGACGCAGCTTACATTCGCGTGTCCTACCAATGTGCGTGTGTTTGTGTATGACCTCGCACCCCGGACACTGTGCGACTTGTATATAGTAGGCCTTAGGCGCTCCTAAGCCTTGACACAATACCTGCTGAAGTGAAGGAGAATTCCAATTGACCAACAGCCAGCTCCTCTGGTGGTAAGTTGTTGTATTTGAGGCATCTGCTTGACGCTCCTTCCTCAAGGTATCTTTGCTCGATCTTTCGTCCATAATGTTCGTTCCGCGTCGTTGTAGCTACCCCGAAAGACTTGTTTGTGCACGCTTGCTACACAAGGAAAAGCCCCACTGGTGCATGTCATAGGGCGCCTCAAACGTGATGATTCAGGTCAAGATTCGTTGACCCAGCAACTCGTTATATTATATCTCTTCAATGTGCCTCTTGCAATTCTGACAGCAGAGCCAGCACGTCGCCAACAGCACTAGATGGCCCTGCTCTCCCTAGATGGCCCATGCTCTCCCCAAGGTTAATCTAGCTCGTCGAACAGTAAGCGATTGCTGGCAATTATGTTGGATGTCTACTAGGGTAGATGGAAGTACACTCACTTCGCTGAAAGATGCTGACCAGGCAACAGCCGGTTGTGGGCACGTTGGGTTCGGTGATCAAGACAGCAGCGCTCCGAAACTGCATGTGTACAGTCGGCATACGAGCTGACCTGATGACCTACCAAGCCATCGAGCAAATTCGAACGGTCAACGAGCTCGGGCTACGGAGGTTGCTTGTCGAAGACAGCAAAAGACTAAAGTTAGATATGTTCCTTTACTTTTCCCCGGTTTCGACACGCAATGTGTGCTCGTGTCGGTAACCTCCTAAAGGGAGCTAGTTCACTTTTTCGCGACGTAGGCACGACAAAATGAAGGCGGCGGGGATTTTTGTCTTTCTTCTGGGTGTTGCGTTCGTCGCTGGATCTGACGTGGAAGACAGCGGTCATCACGAAGCTGAATCGAATGGTGTAACTGAGAGAGAACATCTTCTGCAAGGCAGGGGAGCCGCGGCTGGCGAAGCGCTTCTTCAGGAGGAGGAAGAAGCAGACCAAGAGGAGGAACGCACAGAAGAAGAAGAGGAAGAAGGACACGAGGCGGACGAGCGCGGCTTGCGCAAAAGAGACAACGGCGGAGTGCCAATCATAATAAAGAAAGTCCCTCTCCCCGCCCCTCCTCCAAAGAAAGTCCCCCTTCCTCCTCCAAAGAAAGTCCCGCCTCCTCCTCCTAAGAAAGTTGTTCCACTACCAACGAAGGCGTACCCCGTCCCACGGAAGCTTCAAAAAGAACATTCTTCCCCTTCTGAGCTTGCCGAAGACCAGGAGGGAAGGGAGGAAGAGGACAGAAGTGAAGACGAATCTGAAGAATCGGCGGAGAGCCGCGGGTTGCTTCGAAAATGGAAAGGCGGCGGTTACGGAGGAGGGAAGGTGGTTCCGGTAAAGAAAGTTCCTGTAAAGAAGATTCCCGTGAAAAAGGTACCCGTTAAGAAAGTTCCTGTGAAGAAAGTACCAGTATACACAGGAAAGAAAGGCGGCGGCTTGTACGGTGGGGGCTATGGATATTACAGGCGCCTTGCAGCGACTACAACTGGTTGGGAATATCCCACTTCAACGAGTTCATCTGCCCCCTTTCCTGTTGCGTCAGGCCTTTCAAGCACAACCGATCAACTGCCCCAGGCCCTAGGACAGGTGGGATTTCAAGTAGACGGTCCTTCCATCAGTGCACGCCCTCCGGACCACGTGGAAACCGTGGAGAGTAGCGAGGAGGGAGGAGACGACGGCGAAGCTGCATCGGAAGAGGAAAAGCCCGTGGAAGAGGGAGACGAAGCAACGGAAGAAGAACAGCCTAAAGACGAAGAGGAAAAGCCCTCTGGGGACAAGGGGGGGGAGGAGTCATCTGAGGACGGGGAGGAAGGTGAGAAGGCGCCTGAAGAAGATGAAGAGCCCTCTCAAGACGAAAACAACGAAGATGATGAAGAGCCCTCTGAAGATGAGGAAAAGGAGGGTAACTCCGAAGATGATGACGAATCAGAAGAGAATGACGAGAACGACTCTGACGACTCTGGTGACGAACGCAGGTTAGGCCAGCATTCCGGCAGTGAGTACTCCTACGCTTCTTCGAAATATAGTCCTCCTCCAGCCAAGAAAACGGTCCAGATCCAGCCCAAGAAAGTAGTTAGACAGCAGCCAAAGAAGGTAGTAAGGCAAGAACCCAAGAAGATTGTTCGACAGCAGCCACAGAAAGTCGGCAGACAGGAGCCGAAGAAGACTGTTCGCCAAGAACCCAAGAAAATTGTACGGAGTGAACCGAAGAAAGTTGTTCGGCAAGAGCCCAAGGTGATACGGCAGGAACCGAAGAAAGTCGTGCGCGTCCAGCCTAAAATGGTGCGAACTGAACCTAAAAAGGTAGTCCGCTCTACCTCAAAGAAGGGTAGTTGGAGACGTCTTTAGAGGTGTCTTTCTGCAGTGAGGCATAGAGAACGCAGAAGACGATAAGACCACAAGTGAAAGGCAGCGGTGTTTGCGCATTTGTTTTATGTTCGTGTGAAGCTGATGCGTGTTGTCATAATGGTAGCGTTTACGACCCAGTTGGGACGGTAGCTTCTTTGGAAAATCTGCATGTATGCCACAGCTAGTGTTCTTTCTTGATATTGTACTAGTTCGCCTTGTAGACGTCACCTTTCGTGTTGCATGTAATGCTACGGCAAGAAGTTTTGGTAACTCACTATATGTGTAATCGTGCTAATACGATCGTACAACAGACAACAGGAACTAAATGAGAGGAATCTGCTTGTGAAAGCTTGCAGCTGCACTCGTGGAGACCATACGGCAGAGACCGCTGCAAATGCCCCTTTCTTGTGGTTCAAATTCGCGGTGCCATCGTGAAGTCAATGAAAACTGTAACGGTGGAATCCCCGCGATACACATTTGCTTAGCTCGACACGAGGACGAATACCTTAAGACACCAAGCACCATATAACGAAAGTTCACGACTTCCCGTACGCGTGCTCATCTGACGTGGGCCGGCGGCTACGCCACCATCCCTGTACGCGTGCTCTCTTGAAGCGGAGCGGCGGCTACGCCACCATCTCGCGTAAGCAGATCACAAAATAACTCTTGTAGCGATTCACTGTTTCAACAGCAGTGTGAGAACCTGTGTATGGGTCAAGCCTACAGGTGCGGACAAAATGTCGTTGCACCAGAGTAGCGTCGATGCAACGATTCTTCTATAACCTTAAGTCTACAGCGTACGGTGGCTCATAAGTACCGTATAACCACCGTACGCTGTCCCGGTACGTAAGTGTCGTCCGTGGAAGACGTCAGAAAACACTTGAGAGCAATCGTCTAGCTTGCACACCAGAACACTTGGGAGAGCACAAGAACCTGAACATCGTCGTGGAGAGTACCTGGAAGGAGAAACGGGTCGTAGCGATTTTCACGTCAGTGCACTATGAATTGTGTATAGCTGGCCGTGCATACCAGATGAAGACGCGACTCGACAGGCATAGAACAAATGGCAGATCCCGCAAGGAATACGGTGTGCGCAGTCCTGGGACCGTTTGTGCTCGGGTAGACTTCGAAACCGGGACGATAGCTGCCGGGTCCCTGGTTAACAAAGTGACTCTACGCTGTACGCCTTTTGTGCTCGCTTGGTTGCTGAATGTATGACAGTATATATGCTTGGTGGGCATTGAGGGTCCATTGCTACCGCTGAGCGTTTTGTGCGACTTGTATGACGACCCAGAATTACATCATCCAATACCTCATTTGCCTGAGTTTTGGACACTGAAGCACCACCACGCTGCAACAAATGCCACGTTGTTCAACGACAAAGAAACTATTTCTACAGAACACTTGGGCTCATCATCAGTTGGTGGAAGGTAACAGCGTGAATTGTGTATCATCCGATCTAACAACGTCCTCCGATGATTGTGGGGTACGCCGGCGGAGGGCATGCACTGATTGGACATATGATAGCATACGTAAGTAAATGTACCTACGTAGCCGCCCACGCTTGTAAAAACCTCACACAATGTCTTCTGGAGTGTTTCCCCTGAGTCCTACAGGCGGCGTGCGGCACGCGTAGATTGGAGAGTTGACATCATATGCGATCATATGTATGTATCTACGCGCGTAAGCACGTTAACATGAAGTCTGCCGCCATTTCTGCCGTTGATCCTACCTGATACACCGTTGCAACAGATGGCTATACTGTTCCTTCCACTCCTCTGGCGTTTAACGGCTACTGCTGGTGCGCTTGTTTACAGGGGCGAATGGCACTGGCGCCTTCGCCTGCTGCTGCTGGTTCTGCCGCAGCTGGTTGTACCGCTGCGTTGTACGCGAGCAATGGTAGCACGACTGACCGCCCCAGCAGCGACCACCATCCGCAGAAAATCTCTTGAACGTTAGCTTGGCAAGCGTTTGCTCTATGCAGGTGTCACCCGTTCACAGATCGCTGCTTCTTGTGGGCTGTTTTCCACATGCGACGCGCGCCTTGGAAGGATCAACTAGCCACGCAGCGCGATCCAATCACCTTGATAGCTAGCTGTCTGCACTCAAGGTGGTCAACAGGATGAGTAAAGTCAGTCAGATGCGTCCGTACGGTGCTACGACGTATCTAGTCTGGCGCACCAGACGACGATAGGGCTGTCGCCTGTCGTGTCTCCACCGCGCAAGACCTCCTGAAAAAGGCGCATCCGTCATCGACGACTTGTACGGCCGCGTGTGACCTCTTCCGTTCTATCCTTTCCACAGGTTTCTGAGCAGTTCTCTCCTGCCGTTTCACGATTGCACTCGCTCTATGGGCTGAGAAATTTGCGTTGGGGCGCCGGTTTGGCGCAAAGCAGGTGTGGGCATGCTGAAATTTTTTCATGATGGAAGAGGCATACGCAGGCAGAAGACCCACGACAACCGAAGAGAATTCTGTGGAGGAGCATACGTCGTATTCTTCGTTGTATTCAGCTGTCAAGCCCACTGCGCGTGGAGCGATCCACTTGTCGACCACAGTAGCAAATCGTCGGGTGCCTTCTCGGCGGCTTAGCAATTCTTGTCCCATTTTAGCGCCACCAGGATATGAACAGCTTGCCTGGCCTGTGCAAGTACGTACACGTCGCCCTGATCAGTTGTAAAGAATGGAGCTTCTGTCTTCTTCCCTCGCTCAAAGCGAAGCATACTGTGCAGAGCCGGAGATAGTGGAAGTGTTGCTGCGGAACAAATTAAACAGAGCGAGAGCACCACGAACGAAAGGCACTCAACTGCAGAGCAATCGCGAATGCGGACGCTCTGCACAAAGGGGAGCGGCACAGTTTTCCAAGATTACGTTGCAGCGCTCGTTATGCGAGAGATGCAGGACTCCCTCACGACTTTGGCTGCACCACACGTGCGGAGTTGCGAAGCCTCCTGGGGGGATTGTTGATAAAAGTGCATGTTCCATCGTTGTGAAGTCCAAGGCGCGGAACGGCACCCACCCCTCGAGTAAGACACTGCTACCAAAGCGCGTCATCGCCTTTTGTCCCTCGGCAGCTGTTTCTTCCTCACCTTCAGGTACGCGTTGCTGCAACCCTGGAGAGCTGATAGACACAGAGCAGAGAGAAGATGCTGGGCTACTGCCGCTGCACAGATAGCGTTTGGCTAGCGTACGTCCTGGTCTAGAGGCGACAGGTTGGCTGCAGATGAATTAGCAGAGTGCGGAAGAGGAGGAAACTGTTTTGCACAGAGCTCTGAATTAAACACAAGTTTTCCTGCGGTTAGTTGTATACACGGTTCGGACACATTGAGGAACATTATCTACGCTCAGGTACCCCGGTCTCTCCAAACGGACAGAAACGCCGTTCCAGGGGGGGACCCCAACGTTGGGGGAACGAACCCGGGCATGGTTGCTCGCGTAAGACTTGTGAATCGCCTGGAGAATCAGTGGGAAACGGTGATTTTACTCGCTCTTCAAGTTCGCTGCAACAGGGACGGTCTCCGCATCAGAACGGCGTGCCGCGTCCCCAATCGTTAAAACAGTCCAACGACAGTGCTCAGTTCGCCTCCACTATAGTGACTGCAAAGCAGTTTGCTCGACGGCATTGCTCAGCCGTCGGTCGACTTGGTGAGGTGAAGATGAGACCAGAAAATGGAGATTGTTTCGCTAGAAGTGATGGAGGTGGAGAACGTTTGCCCGCAGTACGGCACGCTACACCGTTCAGACACCGCAGCTGCGCTGCGGTGGAAACTGTTCGTGATCCGAGGGAAAAACTAACATGTCGTTGTGAGGTAGGCACACGAGAGAAGGAATCCGGAGTATACATGAAACAGGTGTAGCAAAGACTATGCTGATGGGCATGTGTCAATCCCCGTGCACTGTTCGATGGCGCGGTTTTGGAATACGTCCGTTAGCTTATGTCAGGGACTAGAGAATAGAGCGCATATACGAGGAGGACCCATGGAGTCATCTCCTTCGGATACGGTACTCAGGCGGTACATTCCTGGTCATAGTTTTACCTCGGGAAGTGAAACTCATTAGCGACTGTCGTATAGGTAACTGCTTGCCAATACCATTGTTGGGGTGCCCTTCGCAAATACAGACGTAGTCCGGAATGGCAGATTGTTGGCCGTGTCTTGCACTGATACACAAGCGAAGTAGAGGTCTGTGGCTTGAACTGTAATTCTGATTCGATCTTTGCGTCTTCCCTACTTCAAGGCTTTGTCCATCGTAATACTGCTGCAAGACATGGGTTCTGCTGATTTTTACGTGTGCTTTCTTACGTGTAGAGTCATTCGCGAAGAGGGGTGGAACTGGGTAACCCAGCAAATGCTCCCATACTCATGCGTCACAACCATGTTAACCGCAGAAACATATCGAATCCACCGACACGCGGTGCTACCGCGTTCGAACGCAACTGGAGAATCTTCGAAAAAGCTGGAGCTGCGACATCGCGTGAAGCGGGTATTTTGAAGAGAAAGGAATCGAACTGCAGTGTACGGGAGACAGAACACAAGGTTATCGTTACAAAGGCCCCAGTGGACGCCGCACATTTTGTGGGCGTTCGAGCAACAGCGCGAGTGGATCAGGGTGAACCGACTTTGTCAAAAGGAACTTTGCGTGGGGCTCCGCGGCTTAGGCGCGACCCACTCAATGAAGATAGACAAACGCAGTGTTCCGAGGAAAGCTTCGTCTCCCATAAGTATTCTGGTGTCGTTACTGCTAGTGACTCTGATTCCCAGGAAGACATTCCCGGCAGTGAGAGATCACCGAGCAGCAATGTCACCCGCTCAAGTACGTCTCGAAAAGATCCGTGCTTTAAAAACACCGGTTTTCCTGGTCGTGGCGGTAGAGTGAATGCAGGTGTAAAAAGCGCCGCTGCTGCCGACTTTTCTGATAGAGCGGAGAAGGGTCACGCACCAACGTCTTGCGGTAAAGCGGATGCAGCACTTTTTGAAAGTGTTTGGCGTGGTGCCAATCCTCACAGCGTGGAAGCACTTTGTGGGACGTTTGTGGCATTGCGAGGGGGAGCACCGCGATTGGAGGAAGCCGCATTATTTTCTGCTTCAGAGTTAGATGTAAATCTATGCAATAAACGAAGTTTGGTGAGGAGGGCTGAACCGCAGGAGCCTCTCTGGGTGCGCCCGTACAAGGATGACGATACGGAGAGAAAACACTTGGTTCTATGCAACTTCAAAGGGGAGGAGACACCATCAGATCGCATCTGCGAGCGTATTGGACAGTTTCTTGATGGCGTGGAATGTTTTTTGCAAGAATCAGATCCTCAGCTTCGTAGAAAGAAATTGTATGGGATTCATACAGCATTTGTAAGCGTGGCCGGGTGAGCTGCTCCGTTACGTACTCTGGTGTCGCGTGGCACGCATAGAATGCTACCTCTCCACGATACTACTATCGAATCGGCTGAACGGTGTGTGCGTCAATTTACGGAGATACGCCAATGCATAACCCCGCCCTGCTGTTCCTATGCAGCAAAAATCAAGCTGCATTGGTGTACCCCGGTGATGCGCTACGGTACAAGTTCAAAGCGACTCGAGGTTACAAGCGGAAATATGCAAAGTGGCTCGGTCGACCTTTTTTCTAGAATCTGTACGCCGTGACAAACGCGCGGAAGGAGTTGCAACGAGGATTAGTGAAGGTCGTACGACCGATGGGGTGTTTGACTGTTGCCACATTTCAACGCCTGATTATTGTATCGCTCCACGTTTTACTTGTGAAAGGTGTGTATTTTGCATTAGGAAGGACCAAGTGAAGACATGGAGGCCAGTTGGAGCGAAGTGTCGAACTTTTGATTCCGCGTGTAATCAAACTTTGGTACGGATTTTAAAAATATGGAGCGGGGGCTCAGGCACGGCCCTTCAGTGGTGTACAACATCGTCGAAAAAAAAATTTTTTTTTTGACCTTGTGGCAGAAGACGGACGTCAGACATGCACACGTTACCGCGTGCATTTTGGCGTTACTTCACCGCCACACTTCTGTTCTACAGATTTTGGGACTGTGCTCGGCAAAGCACGTGTGTATATATGTATGGTAAATTTGAGATACACACGAATAAATGTCTGTCAACACATATATTGCAGGAGCGTACAGCAACTTTTGTGCGTGTGCCGACTTGCGCACGGGCGGAGAACAGCTCGACTGCCAACCAAGTGAAAGCGTTTTCTGAGGTCGACTCTGCCTTTTGCTCATCTTGCAGTCCGTCAAATTGTGGACTGGAAAGAACGAGTTTCTGAACAGTCGTTAGGAAGCACTTGAGCTGAAAAGTCGTTTCTGTTGCACCAGTAGGTGAGCAACCCACGAGTGCGGGCACTCAGAGCCAAGGCAAAAGTTGCTCTATGTGCTCATTCAGGTAGATCCCCGTAGGTCTCATGACCCGATAAGGATTCAGTGCCTCTGCAATCTTCCGTAGTACACGAGTCACGTCCCACTAAAGCACACACGTACAAGTACTGCCGCCGCGCAACGTACGTGTATGCAATTATCTGCATGCATATATATGCGTAGCAGAGTGGTGTAAGCTGTTATCAACTAGAAAGACCATATGTGCGCCCGGGCAAAAGGCCCTGAGTTGGGACGAGGACGTTGCATCGGCGTCTGTCAAAGTTTCTGGAAATACTTGTATACCCTTGTCTTCTCTGCGGCTATGCCTCGGTTAGTCGATTGCAGACCTACAGGCACATTTGACAGCGCTCAGGCAACACCAGCAGTCCGTTTTGCCACTCGCATTAATGTTTCAATCTACACATTTATTCGTGGCCGCCGGATTAGGTAGGGGTGTGCCTTTATCTTTTTGAATTGCACTCCAAATTGTGATGGTGCTGCGCAAGGGTTTTTTATATTACCTTGAAAGCCTCTGTACACTGACTGATTCACCGTCAGGAATTGTTTTTTTAGCTTGGAACCAAAGCTGCGGTTAGTTACACACGAAGAGGGGCAGTACGGGACAAATACTTCTTCATGGATAATGAAGGACTGTGTCTTTCATAGGGGCTTCTGCGTACCTATACCGCTGCATATATCTACGTGTATACACCGAATTTATTCTCCTCCTCAATAAAATTACGCAGGAGTATCTCTTCCGCAGAAGGCGTTTATCCCACTTAATCTGAGATGCGTTGTGTGCCGGTGGGATAAAATCGTCAGTTCTTAGCCTGCTTCTCTACGAACAAAGCACAGCACAAGCATGCTCGGACGAGTCGGTGGGCAAATAGAGCAGGCGGCGTACGGCCTTCGCTTGGTGCTGGTCCACGCTGCTACTGAGACGGGACGTTTCGCTAAATTCTCGAATGCTACGCACAAATGTGGGGGGCGGCTACTCGACTCGCGCTTACTTGAGCATCAGGTTTGTACAATCCTAATGGTTTCTCTGCATCTCCGCAGGACGTCGGTTTTCTCTGTCGGTACGCATCTTGATAAACGCTGAATGGTGTAAAGTGGACGCATTTGGAGGTGGACTAGGGCCATCCAGCATGTCGAACGGAAAATCTAAGTGGTGCCATTTTCCGACGTAACATGCATTATCATCCACATATATATGTACGTCGGTACAGGCGTTTGTCGAACGACGCATGTAAATCGCGGTTTTACGCAGTAGATCTCGGCATATGACAGATTGTTCCATTAAACTTTAAGAATGTATATATACATGCGGATGTACGTATGAGGACGTCTCACTTTAGTGCACGCGTGGCTCAACGGCGTCAATAATGTCTTACTGAAAAGACAATTGTGTGCCAGAATGGAGTCAAGCATCGAGGAAGATACGCTGAGCACGCGCGTGGACGGACACGTCGGGCAAATAGAGGGAAGGAGCATATGTGAGTGCGTACTATTTTGTGCACAGGAACAGAACTACGCGAGGAGCAATCGACATGTTCACAGTGCGCAGCACCCTGTCATTCTCTCGGGAACATTAATGCTCCCGGACAGGTGTACACGTATATTTATGGAGAGAATTTCTCAATGTTGTGTGCACCCCATCTAACTGGTCTGAGATACAGCTGCGGATGCGCACTTTGCAGAATTGTTTAGTTATCTGAAGGGGAGCCCCCAGCGTGCTAACATGCAAAGGAGGTTTTCTGGCTCTACCTCTTCGTTAACAATCTCGACTGCGGTTCAGTCAGACAAGGGGCTTCATGAGGCACTACGAAACAC
This sequence comes from Sarcocystis neurona, assembly GCA_000727475.1. Classification (NCBI taxonomy): domain Eukaryota; phylum Apicomplexa; class Conoidasida; order Eucoccidiorida; family Sarcocystidae; genus Sarcocystis; species Sarcocystis neurona. The sequence continues at coordinate 876,221 of KL647289.1, read as the reverse complement.
ACACACACAGCTCGCAGCAGCTTCCGCCGCTGAGCTCTTGCGAGACGCAGAGTGGCGGTTTCCTGCGCGTGTCTGCATTGCCTGAATGAGCCCCTACGTAGTGCATCCGCATCTGGACATTCTTTGGCTGTGTGGTACTGGCTGAGAAACAGATACCGCTCGAGCGTTGGTGCAGGCTACATCCTTCCAACATGGCCTTCCAAAGTTGCTGTTGCAGCAGTCTCGAAAAAAGAGAGGGAAGAGAGTGATCCAGCCCAACTTGGGCAGGTAGGCGTCGGCGCAGATTTACCTGCCAAGAGGTATCCCGAATGACAAATAATCTGTTGGAGAACAACAGACAACCCGCATTTTCGGGTACGTTACTCGACACTCCAAGCCTGACAATGCTTCAGAGGTGGACGCTGGCGCACCGCTGCCGGATGATAAGCGAGACAGTGACTTAGCGTATACAAATATGCGTCCCAAAACTTAGAGCATTTCAGCATCATTTGAGCAGGGGCTGACTGGCTCCTCGCGTCTCGTCATGGAGACAGTGCTGTGCATGAGGCGCTGTCGCACCTTGAGATTGGTGAAACTACAGTGAAACAAGCCCATTTCCAAGGCCCCCCCGAATTGCAAGGATACGGCTATACATGACGCAGAGAGAGGGGGTATGGTTCAGTCAGAAAGATGTTGTGGAGGCGGTGCATCTAACCTTTTTTGCTGAATGAATACGGGTTGTTGACAAGTCAAGCGGTTCTAAGGTTCGCGTGATGCAAGTTTGGGGAGGTTGCCAACCCCCAGTCGTTCGCAGACGCGCTTTGTTAGCCTCCATTTTCTTGCGCCTTCTTGCGTTTGTGTGCTATCACACCGCTCAGACTGTCGTTTGAACTTTGCGTACGTGTTCCAACGCATGCGTCCTTGGCCCCCCACCCGCGAACGAGCGCGCAGCAACAAACTGTTAAAAGGTAGCCTTCGCGGTTCGCAATAGATGATATATTTGCAATCATGTGAAGGACGTAGAAATCTAGAGCAATTCAGGTGAAACCATACATCCAGAAGTGCAAGCGAGTTGGTTTGGACGGAGCAGAAGCTATCTTGGTACCTCAGAATCTGGGTCGTTAGAAGCGCTTAGAGGCACTGTGGCAGGCTGCGGGTGCAGCTTCCCTACGCACAAGCAAACGGACAAGAGTATCCCACGTCTACGACCGAATGCAGACGAGACTTGTTGCATGACACCCTCTGTAGGCTTGATCGGCCGAATTCGCTCTATGGCGTCCTGACTTCACTGACATGAGGAGAAAAAGACGAGTGAGCTGCATAGTTGGCTGCGCCACCGGAGGCTTCTGTATTTCTCAGAAGGGGCAAGGGGGGACGCCGAGCCACACACTGCCGGACACGGTGTGTCCGTGGAATGTTACCTTTGTGCGAAACTGGTGAGCTTTATGCACTTCGCGCAGAACAAGCTAGAGGGGAGCTGTGCTAGGAAAACTAGCAACCCAAAAATTGTGTCCACTGCAGCACTCTGACGACTACCGCGAGAGTGTGCAGCCGGCCTGCGACACTAGAAAGTGTAAACATGATGTTGTCGTGTACCAGCGCCTATTCTACACAACTTTTGAAACAACTGAGACTGCTTTTGTGCGTACATATAGGCATCAATATCGTGACGTCAGTAAAGTGGCATGAATGAGGCAAACACAGTGCGCAACGGAGTACTTGACAAGCAAGTCTACGAGTGACTTAGAATCAAGGGCTGCCACCGATTTGTCTATGTTAAGAAGATATCTGCAACTTTGTCTGCAGCGACCCCCAGTACAGTGGACCGGGAGATACCCCTACGATAAATCGATAACACGCACGTTTGCCGTAAGTAGCACTCATTCAGAAACATTCGTAACGAGATACTTTGAAGCACAAGGACATCGTACCCAGCATTCGATACGTCTTTGAAGGAAAAGATGCTTCGAAATTTCAGTTTCTGTAACACGCGACAAGTGCGTTGACTCTGCTGCAGCTTCCGATATCCACAATGGTGGCCGAAACACAGTGTACGTTCGTGCCAGTGAAATACGAGGCATGAAGGAGTCTAGTTGGCCGAGCGTGAATTATATGAAAGCAGCGCCGCCTGCGGTCGAAAACACAACACGATTTACAGTCTACGCTTCAATATCACAAGAAGACCTATTCTCTCACCAAGCTTTGACGCTGGACTGCGTTTCGCTTGCGTGTATCACCCCAGCCTGCTTCCAACCAGAGGTTTCCCCTGCAGCAGCAGAACACCGTAACATATTGTACAACGTCTGCGTTTTACGACGGTCCCTTTGAATGCATTGATAGTGTATAGAAGTAAGACGTGTCTCTTGCTCTAATGTGGCGCAGTCCGTCAGTAAACTTCATGAGGAAGACTCGGGCGCTGATGCTGCTTCGTAAAAAAAAGCTTAAACGTCAGAGAGCGCGAGTAAACACCACTTGCGTACACGTGAGGCAGCGGACAAATTCTCAACTGACGCGTCGCGCGTACGTTATTAGCGTCCACGTAGTGCAGCGCGAGGCTTCAAAGAGAAATTCGTGCGGAGTTTTCATCAGATGCAGCAGTAGAGTGAATTAATTAACAGTTTTTTGTTCCCGCAGGACTTCAGCATACCGAGCCCTCGTCTGAAGTTTCCACGCGTAGTGTGAGTTCAGGCACACGTTGGAAAAGCCACTGTGCCGTGTGCGCGCACACACCGTGCTGCGTACCCTGCAGCTCTGTGCGAGTCGTGCGTGTACGGAAGCCACGGCGGAGAGCAGGGATTACGCCATATCAGACGCCTGCATGGCTTCCGTGTTTCATTCTTCTTCCCCCTTTGTGGCTGGATAATGTAAACCCTTACAGCTCGACGAGTGCATCTGGGTGCTGTGCACATGAGGTCTCTTCAGCTCAGCGACTTGTGGAACCGGTCCAAGACTTGCACGTCAGCAGCGACTCGTGTCTCCTACGTTCACCCAAGTGCAAATTTTTTTTCTCTATCTCTTTCCTGTTTCCCCCCGTGGAGCAAAGTCAGCTCATGAAGCACAGTTTGGTGTCTTTCTACGCATTTGGTGGACTCCTTCTACTTCTGTTAGTGGAAATGAAATGGGTGCACGCGCTTCCGACGTTTGCACTCCTGTCTCATCCTGTCCCTCGTCAATCACTCTATTCCACATTTCGCAGGGGAATTTTCAGACGGTTTGTGCTGTGTAAGCGTCGTCGTCCCTTTCTCGAGGCCTTTTTTGCCGTCGATTTCTCCTCTGTCTGGCGCGTCCTAGTCCAAATTTTGTACTGATTTCACTGGAGGTAGTCATTGACCAGTGAATGGCCAGGGGGCGTTCGCAGCTTTATGATAGTAGACTGTGCAACATGTAGTTGCCTGCTGACAAGTTGAAAAGCGCCGTGTTCCCTCTGCACCCTTGCTATAAGCACGTTGTAGCGTAATTATCATAGCGGCCTGCTTCACTTCGTTGCAGATCTTCCCTTATAACGAATGCCTGTGCCTTAGCTCTGCCCTGACATCTAAGTACCGAAGGCGGTGCTCTCACCTTGGGTTTTCTGCCCCAGTTCACGTTGTTTTCGAGAGACCCGATGGCAATGTAGACCTCGCTGCATACCGGCATCGTGTACAGTGTTGAAGGTAGGAGGTGATTTTTCGCTTGAAATCAAGGCCTTCGACTTGATTGGACTCTGTGCTTGAAAGTTCGATGAGGCGGTACAGCAGCGTGTGAAGCGTTGCGTCTTCTTGTGAGCCCAAAGCGGTGCGCTCCGCCTTATTGAGACATCCCTGAAATGAGAATCTAGCAATAACAACAATATACAAAGCTACAGCGCGGCAACCACGTTGGCAGGGTGTGAACACCCGTCTGGGAGGAAGGAACGGGGTAGGCATCATGGAAGTGCCATTCTCTCCACACAGGGCGACACGGAGTCCAGGAGTTTCCGGCACGGGTCGTCACGTGTTGGATGCCGACCTGCCTACTGCGACTTCATACCCGCGTGCAGCCCTAGTGTTGCCAAGTACGCCTTCGCCGTCGGTCCCACCAGTCGAGCCGCCTCACGATGTAACCCCGTCTCAGCCGAACACTGCTGGTTGTTCTGAATTCAATCACTCCCTCTACCCTCATCCTGCAGCAAGCCATGCGCAGCCACAAGACCGCGTAGGGCATAGAACAGCCCTCCACCTACGACATTCAGTTGGCCATGCAGAGGCGGAAACACACGTTGTATGCAGAGGTGGTGGCGTAGCATGTGCATCAGATGTCGCACCACTAAAGCGCGAAGATGTCCAGTCTTCAGACTGTCCGTCTTGTGACAGTTCGTCTTTGCAACAACCCATCGACTCCGTCTCTGTCAAGCCTCGCTTTTCGCCAGGCCATGAGGCGGAAGAATGCAGCCAGGAGAGCCAACCTCAGGGTCAAAAGGACTCACCTTCTGCTGGCGCAGCTAAACTTAGTGCAGCCGATAGACCGAGCAAAGAGGCCGCTATCTGCGGTCCACAGGACAGCGCTGTCCTATCTTCATGCTCAGAATACCCTCAACGTCAAGCCAACAAATCGCGTCCAAAGTGTGCTTTTCCGTTGACCAAATTCCTGCTACCTTGGTGCCGCAGTTGCAGTAGAATCGGCCCTAAGAAAGTGGTTCAGCGCAGTCCGCCCGACCGTAGAGAAGCCCGCACTTTCCTTTCCAGCATATCAACAAAGCGTGTCGTTCCGAAGGTGTCGAATAAAGGCACACCAGAACAGAGCAGAGGACCCACACTTCACGCCCTTTCTAATGAAGCCCGGGACACGGCAGTACCTGGCCGCAGTAGTGTATTTCAGAACTCTGCAGAACAGCAGTGTCGAGGAGGAGAATATACGCTGAGTCCTCGTATGATCTCGTGCTGGACTGTATTTCAACGCTTCCTGGGAATGCCTGGAAGGTGCGCTTCTCAGCTCAAGGGGAAGTTTTCAACAACAATGGACCGGGCATTTAGCAGGCACGCCGTGCTGGTGTTCGACTACAAGTGGCACTTCATACTTATGTCCTTCATAATAAGTGCGCTTATGGCAGTCGGCTTGCTCTTCCGCAAACACGAGAATGATATGTACAAGTTGTATAGTTTCTCTGGAGCCCCCAGTTACAAAATAAAAGACCAGTTCCTTTCGCATTTCCCGAGGATTCGCACTTCGTACATTATTGCATACAGCGATTACGATAGTCTAACGCGGGAAACATTACTTGCGTTACATAACATTGACCAACAAATAAGAAACGTCACGCTAGAGCGAGATGCAGTTACTGTAGACGAGTACGGAAATTCACTCGACCGTCACGCGGGATTTGACCCTCTCGTCTTTCCTCCAGCTGTGACATTCGAGGACATCTGTGCTCGGGATTCCTGGGGTGACTGCAATGTGATGTCGGTGCTTGACATGTATACTTCCTCGCGTTCTTGGGGACGCCCTATCGTTTCTAGAAACTGGCCTATCGTCGTGAATTTTCGAACAAAGAAGGCTTATCGGGCTGATGCTATGCTAGGTAACATTCGCGTCGTGGAGAAATCGCAGGGCGAAACCACGTTGCAAATTGTTCAGAATGCGACAGCGTTTGGAATTCGCTACGATCTTCTGGGAGAAGGCGGCTGGGAAGTCTACAGCGCGGCTCTGGAGGAACGCATTGAGAAAATAGTTTTTCAAAGCCATATTCCCGGGATGAAGCTTGCACTTAGGACTGAGCGCTCCATTAGCGATGACTTGAGCAAGTCTTCGCAACTGGGACAGTGGGACTCTATTCTCCTCACGGTTGCGGTGCTCGTTGTTCTCATGTACACGCTACTTGTGAACTCTAGTCTGAATTTTCGCACTAAAACCTTGCCAGCGTTCATGGGGGTGCTGTCGACGCTGCTTGGGTATGCAGGTGGTGCTGGATTTATTTATTTGTGTGGATTACTGCACACGCCACCTGCTGAAGCTACGCCATTCCTTGTCCTCGGTATTGGCGTGGACAACGCTTTCGTGCTGATAAACTCGTACAGCTTAACCTTTTTAATAGCAGATCCACGAGAGCGCATACGCCACACCACACGAGATGCAGGGCTGGCAATAACATGCACAACCATGACCAGTGTCACTGCTTTAATTATTGGGGCAGCTTCTCCGTACGCGAGCATATCGATGTTTTGCGTTATCACTGCCTTTTGCCTGTTCTGGGGCTACGTAATGGCCCTTACCTTTTTCTTGGGGTGGCTCGCACTTGACGCACAACGTGAGGCGAAGCAACTCCAGCACCGTACTCTGCAGTGTCGTGAAGGAGAACCAACTGAGACTGCCGCTAAGAATGTAGGGAATCCCAAGTGCGTGGAAGCAGGCGGGAGTGGGGGACCAGACAAAACCGCACTCGCGGAGGCTGAAAACACCTACCCTAGCACCACCCTGCAAACTGCAGAGGCACACGTTTCACAGAACCCAATTTTGTATGCGCCACTGGAAGCAGCTGCATCGAGTCCGTGCACTGTCGACGCAAACTTGTCCGTCGTGGGAGAACGAACTCCACCGTGTTTCCTTGGAAAACGGAGCAGCACGCCAAAAGTAACGACACCACATGGAGACGCACTCCAACAATTGGAGTGCAGTCGTTTCTCGTGTACTATAGATTTCGAGGCGCAGGAGCATCAGCAGCAGCCCTCGGGGGCGCAGGGGAGAGCTGTTCGGGAAAAAACGGAGGTGACCGTCCGGCCAGAACAGGCTTCGCAATGTAATCACACAGACGACGGCGCGTTGTCACCCTCTAAAGTGTGTGTGCGTAGAAGCAAATGTGGAGTCTGCCGCTGCCTTCGAAAGCCTGTTTCATCTGCAGATGAAGTTGCCTTCTTAAAACAAATGAAGTACATGTCCACGTTTCAACTTGCGTCGCTGATGGCCTTCCGTCCTCGCCTGCAGAAGACGTTAGAGAATGGACGGGATGGGAGAATTTGCGTCCAACTGTCCATTCCGTTACGGGACTATCACGGCGGTTGTGCAGAAGAAGTGAAAACAGCTCACGTGGAACAAGACCAAGGAAAAACTCGAAGGCCCCCCAAAAAGTTGAAGTTGTTTGCGCGTGCAACGCCTTCAATGAAAGGGAAGACAATGAATGCGGAGCTGTCGAGCACGTCGCCACGAGCAAAATACGAGACGGGGTCAGTGCAGTATGTGGTTGGATCTTTGTGCACACGTACGAGGTTGTCTACACAATTCCGTTGTCAAGTATGTTGAGGCACAAGTCGAACAGGAACCCTACTGGTTGACTTAGCGCTTCTGGTGTAGTTACTTTTTAAATATTTGTTGTTCCACCTATACAAGTGGTTCACTACTCACCAGCTTGGCAAGCAGGCGTTTCGGTACACAGGGCCTCCTCACACTAACACTTTCCTATCTTCTGAGCAGGAGAGGACACCGGACCGCGGTGTAAGCCACACGAGGATAGCATATCGATAGTGCGGAATTCCAAAATGCTGCTACTGTGTCAGGCCGCGGAGCAGTGAGGGGGCGGACACAGGTAACGACATCCTCCTTGGTCTGGCAGAGGAGACAAAGAACGGTCAAAAAGGGGACTTCACGGACACCAGTGACCAACAGCGCTCGTCTGGCTCCGGTCTCGCGAACGCTTCTCCAAAGTATCTCATAATGAACGCCTCTGATCTGAAACACTTGTTCGACTCCTACCTGCGGGAGCCGAGAGGAAACGTGGGACGACTTGGAAGAGCTTTCCTTATTAATTATTATTGCCGGTAAGAGGACGGACAGTCACCGAAGCGCCCTGGCGCGGAAACATGCCCATTCGGTACGCCTTAACGCCTTCCACAGAGCGTGGATTGCCACGGAACGCCTGAAGATTTCACGAGCCCTGCTCCACTGTGAAGCACACGGTGGCATCAGAGCCATTGAAGTTATACATATATAGGGAGAGAAAGACATTTTGTCACGTGTGCAGTCGAATGTGCTGTGTGCCCGTACCCGTAGTACGTTAGAGGCGCCGTGTCCCGACCCTGTACCTATAGTGCTGTTGGGAATGGCGTGCACCTGCTTCAAAAGCCACTTCAGAGAAGGTGGTCAGCGCTGGTGAGAAAGGGATAAGTGCGTGCACAACGGTGGCGAACGAGGAAATCTCTGCCAGCCGACACTTTCAAACCCAGCAGAATGCTCTACTGCTCGATTTGTTCCAAGGGGGCTGGGCACCGCAGGAAAACGTTTAATTCACTCTGTCACTGTTGTGCGCATGATCCCGTTCTGTGCAGCATGCTTGGGAAACCCTGGATTCAAGCTGTCGTCCTCATCTCTTTCGCCGCACTCTGTGGTATATCAATTTACGGGTTCACACAGATTCAACCGGGGATCACAGTTGATGAGATATGCCCAAAAGATTCCTATCTGCGAGTACGTTTTGCGACGGGCAGCAAAGCTGCACCGGCGTGCTAGCACTCTCTCCACTGCTCGTGACTCTTTGCATATCGTAAATGCATGTAGACATATGTGACTATTCAGTCACACATGTACGCCCAGAGCTGCGGTGGACAACGACTGCCCCTTCCGTCGCCTAGCCGGTCGAACGAGAACTGGAGATAGGAAACGATGCTGTCGTACTTTACGCTTCGTGGACCCCCGGATTTGAATAGTCTCATCAGCTTACGTAGCTGTGACCGAAGTGTGGGTTGACGTGTTATTGTCAGACCTTTTTCGAGGTTCGGTCGCGCTACTTCAGCACCCTAGGAGAGGAAATTACGGTTTTTTTCCCGGAACCGGAGCGCTGGGAAGATAAGGCTTTACAAAACAAGCTGGTGGAGGTGCACGATGCTATCTATTCCTCTCACCATGCTGTAGCTATTAATAACGGCATGTATCACTTCATCAAACAGAGACAGCAGGACATGATTGATGGAGATAAGGGACATTTTCTGCAAGCGTAAGCCTTGCTTGCCATAGCCTCTATATTAAGGCCAAGGCGTTTACGAGTATGGATTTGTGCGCGACTGAAGTGTCCCGAGTTTTCGAAGTATGATTTTGTTCCTCTTCACAAATACTGCAGTGCACGTTAGCCGCGTCGGCGACCTTCCACGTTGAGTGAAGTCATCCTCACCACTTCACATCGTATTCTGACGTCCTTTCAAGACCACTAAAAAGTCCTGTAACACTGCGTTCGCAGAGACGTGACTTAGCAAACGTACCGCCAGTCACAACGCGCCTTGTAACACGCGTACACCTATGTTTGCAAAGGCAACGGTCAACTGTCAACATTTTACCCTGACTGCGTCTTGACAATGAAGTTTCTCTTCGACTGCCTGTGACAACTGTGGTTTCACGACATTGTTGAAAATGTGCTGCCCCCTGAACAGGCTCTACATCTGGCTTTACAGTGACCTCGTAGGTAAACAATATAGGACGCACTTCGTTTTTTCTTTTCCACCGAGTTACAGCAAGGATCACACCCCTCCACATTCTGCTGGAGGACCGTCAGTGCTTCCCGACAGCCTCGTCTCCTGGAAGTTCGTCTACTGGTAAAATGTATACACTGAGGCGTGATTCTCTTGAATAAAGCGCAGTTCCGTATGCTACGCGGTATGCACACGTGAGAGAAAAGCGTTCTCTTGAAATGCTCTTCGGTTGTGAAGATTTGCTGTTTGCTTCACGTTGAAACGGCCAGCCTGAGCTTCCAGGATTTTCTGAGCAAAAAACGACGGAGTTCGTGCAGCAGTGCACACTTTCATGCCGACAGGTGGTTTCAGCTGCACAGCTACCTGCATCGGATGTGTGGAACGCCCTCGTCCTCCCTGTGTACCACGAATTCGGTGCACAGGACTTCTCGTCAACATTTTTGTTCAACATCCTTCAGAGCCGTGTGCATTGTCGTCCTCACGGGATTCTGCGGTTTTACTGATGTTCAGGATGCCTCACGTGGAAAATACCAGCGTGTTGTACGAATGGCTTAAGGAAACGCGTCTCATCCTGCAGGAGGCCTCAACCCACTTTCACGGTCTAGTCTACACCCCACTGGCGATATTATGGGAGAGCGATCCTTACATACTCAAGTGCACCGTCAGCAATCTTCTCTATGCTCTCGTCGCCATTGTCCTCGTAGGCTCTCTCGACAGGTTCACATCAGGTCTCCAAATATTGTGCCAGCCTCTCGCGCAGTCGATGGAGCGCCTCAAGATTTGTGGCTTACTAACGTAGACGACACACATTTTTAGTGTGGGGTGCTCTGCACCCTGCCTAGTGACACGATTGTTGTTGTCTTCTCAGACGTGGGTCACTACCATGAAGGAGACAAACTCCTGTGTGACCACGGACATGCGCGGCACAGAAAAACCGGTTGGTTCTCCTGCTTGACGCCTCCATGTCTCATCATTGTTTACCTTGCGCATGTGTTTTATGCAGATGACGGTCGTTCTTATCCCCAATTTCTTCTCCATGCTAATCGTAGCGCTAATTGTCTTCCTGGTGGACCTGGCATTGTGTGGTTTCATGGCGATATGGGGTTTGCGCCTCAATATGCTGACGATGGTCATTCTACTGCTCGCAATCGGTACGCACAAATGAGTCCTTTGTGAGGAACCTACGAGCGCTGCGCTTTTCGCTTGCTACACCTGCAGAACATGAGGTCGTATGTTGCACTGTACACCACGGAGTTCTGTCGTAGGGTGGAGGCAGGCGTCGCTGCGCGTCGTCCCCGTGCAAATGTTGATTCTCCTTCGCTGGATTCACCGGAGAAGTACCTCCGCAGGAGATGCCCTTCTTACTGATTTGTTTCGCTTACTTCTGGTGGCGCTCGAAACCACGTCGGCGCGTGAACAAAATTCTCATCGTCCACAAGAGCCTCGTGCAGAGCACCTGTTTTCTGCCTGTCGCACTCACTCTTCTTCTTATCCAACAGCGTAACACGGAAGTAAAGAAAGCTTTTCTCAGACACTTATGTTACAATGTGTAAAATCATGGAGAGCATGCATCTGTGTTCAATTCCTTCTCGAGTACATACTCACAAAAGGTGAATTTCCTCTGCGACTCCTCTCCCGCATTACGTTTGAAATCATGGAGACCATGCCTCATCTTTGACTTGCCTTTGTGTTGCAGCGTGTCAGTCTTATAAGTCAGGTTGTGCCTGTCACTGAACGTTCGTCCACAGGCTACAGCGTCGATACGACCACGCATGTGTTGAACGCGTTTACGCGCTGCTGCGGAAGAACACGAAGAGAGAGAATGGTTGAAACAATGGTGCTCATGGGCAACGCAATAGCCAACGGCATGCTGTCCACACTAATCGCAGTTTTCTTCTTGAAGGGCTCCGACAAGTTCGTGCTAGAGGTGTTCTTCAAAATGATGGTGTTGGTAAGATAGCGTTTCGGCGAGAGACTTGACGTGGAGTGCCCAAAGGCAAAAAGTGTTCCCGTTACCCTCAGCAACACCACTGCTGAACGATGGGAAAGGCAGCAGCGGAAGACTGTATCATCGTGAGAGTTGACATTGCAAGATTTTGTTGTTGCATCCGAGCCACGTTCTCTGTAGTACTCGCCAAGTCGCACGTAGTTACAGAGTAGAATCAGAGTGTGACGTTTGACGACATCTGTGGTCTGGGAGCGCGGTGCGTCTACGCAAACCAGTAATTTCCTGCCCTGTTGTGTTCAACGCAGCAGTACTTGCGTAACCGTTGATAAAAGCAGGGTACTCGCACAATACTTTGTTTGCCAGATATTCCCGTTACACCGCGCAGAACCTTTGCCGTGAAAGTCGCACATTTCGACCACTGCTGCATAAGTGGTGTGTCGTAAAGACACGGGCGGTCTACCTGGGCTTTCCTGTTTGAATCAGGCGGCAGCACACGCGTGAATATCGCAGTGGGTTCCCTGGGCACTCCTGCATGAGTATGTGGGCGTACAGAGGCGTAACTTTATATGCGGGTATACGTAGCTCTAGTGTAAAACGATGAGAACTCATGTACACTAGAGAAGATTAATAAGCGTGCACGGTGTCCACAGGTGCAGTTCCGGCCTTTCACTTAACGCGCAGTGCTAACCAATAGAATTCAGTTCCATTGTTTGCATCATCGCCACTTCAAACACTCCTCTTTGCGTTCCTCTCGACATCCTGCTTTTGGTGAATCTATGCTTCTTGCAGGTCCTGGCTTTTGCATTCGGCTTCGGGTTTATCTTTTTACCTGTACTGCTCCAGTTGTTCGGGCCTATGACGCAGAACGACCAAGTTATCAAGTTGCTCGATGCAAGCGAAGACTTGCATCCCAGCAGTATCGGTCCTCACGATGTTGATAATAGACGAGAGTGCTTGAAGCCTGCCACATTAGATTCATACGCTGTTCAAGAGCTTATTCCTGCTTACTGAAAAGAAGGCTGATGCGTCTTCAAGAAGTCATCGAGCATCTTAGGGTCCTTACAAGAAAGTCAATTTCGCGTTCTTCGTGCTACACTGTGCAGCGGTCATCGCCGGGAATAGCGACAAGCTAAAGAGTTCTGTACCTTCGTCAATCGTCTGTAGCACTCGTGCTACTACAAACTGTAAATTTTTTACGTAAGGGTGAAACTGCCCCCATGCACCTGTAATGTGGTGTTCTTGAGACTATTACGACAGTGGGGGTGAGTACTAATCCAGAGAAGCGGCTCCTCTAGCAAAAAAGAGATTTTATCAATGTCGTCCTTGTGACATATTCTCAGGCGGAGCATGAGCCGCACACCATTGGCATTTGCTTCCGAAAGCACAGGGTCGACCTTGATGCTAGCTGATAAGTTGACCGTTACCCTACCAAAAATGTCGACTGCATCTATTGCACGAGCACAGTAGACAACCCAGCACTAGTCCTGCGTTTTTACTAAACACCTCTGAAATACAGATTCGGCGATGGTGGACGAATTTACTCTGTAGACTGCTGTTGCAGGAAATATCCACAATTACTTTCACATACGTGTGAATATATATGTATGTACGAAGTTATGCAAAAACTTAGTACAGAAGCAGTAGAAAAACTTTCTGACAGTATACATTACGCGACCCGCCCACCCAGTCTGCTGTCCAACAGAAGAGCTGTGGCTACAGTTCGAAGCCATTCTCCCCCGCATACACCCAACAACTGTCTCCCTACTGCATCTCGCAGACAAGTGCGTCACCTCTACACCACCGTGGTACTGTTGCAAGATTTCCAAGGAGAAACGTCGCGCGGGGGTCTGAACAATCCATTCCTGTAGTACACGGACTGCTGGGTTGTGATGCGGAAGAAATGAAGCATTTACCTCGAAGAGATGCGCTGCTTGCAAAGAACCACATTTCAGGTCTGTTCCCTTTCCCAAATGCGTCACTGTCAGACGCGCACTGAAATGGAAAAGTAGTGCATGAGCCTCTTAGCTTGCATACGTTTCCAGTGCAGAGATTGAGCTCGACCAGAATGTGGGCCGTCTCTGGATCCGTTCCCCCCCAGGGCCATAATGACTAGGACCACGCGTCCTAGAGCCGCTCCTGCGAAACCAGCCAAAGCGGGCCCTCCATCAACATATACTTCATCTGTGTTTAGGTCGCCCCCACACCATGCTAGACACGACTTCGTGTGCCACTCACACGGTTGCTCATCAACTGCCTCACCGTGAGGTTGTTCCACAAACGAGGTTAAGAATTACGAAAAGATGTCTTTAAGAACTGCCCTGGAGGGCCGCCACTTTCACACGCGTGAACCACTGACACAAATATACCCTGCGCACTCTACGATAGCACGATAGGGACGTCGTCCTCAGAGTCGTCCTGCGAAACTGGAGGTGCTGGCACTTGTTCAGCAATTTTGAATCCTGCATACAGAGGCGACAAGTGCCCATGGCCAATATACATAGGATTGAAAGTGTAATGTTCGTCAGGAGCGTTGCTCAGGACGTGCTGAAGTCCGCTACTTCGAGTCATCCAGATGAAGTCGTCGTTTTCAGAAGATTCCACCTGTAAACAATGCACATTCACCACATGCAAAAGAGCGGCAAATCCTCCTTCTCGCGGGGAGAGTGTCAGGTGCAAAGCGCATCTCTCTCTTGTCGCTGTGCCCATTCCATTACCTGTATAGATTGTCCGACAAATAAAGTCTGAAACCGCGCACCTTCTTTAAGAAGGTTGTCCTTCCACGCTCGCGTGTTGGGTAATATGCCAGCATCCTGCAACTTCAGCGAGCGCAGCAATCTTTGAAAATTTGACGAATTACTGACACTGTCTGCCATAGGGAGCATAAGTGTCTGAATTTGCACGAGGAGATTTTCGAACTCCTTGTTTTCAGCCGCGCTCTCGGGGGACAACTTTCTCGAATGTTTAAACGCGATGCTTCCTTGTCTGCTGCGCGCGTTGTATTTCACTCCTGCGGAAGTGCCTGCATTGTGTCCTGCTTGGTTCGACTTTTCCTCACCCATGTGCTCAGAGTGAGTACTGCTTTTCTCATTGGGTTTACCTTTTTTAGAGCTGGATTGGCCTGTATCATTACCTGTCTGCGTCCCTTGTCCTTTTTCCTTACGTGTTGATGTCGACGGAAGGGGCGTCTGCAAAGGGTTGTTGACGTGCTTCGCCTGTCTGGAGCGGTACTGGCGGAGGTAGACTTCCGTAGCTTTGTACCGCTGCCTCAGCGCAGAGGTTCTATGGCAGTCTTCTTCAGCTAAATCGAGCAGTGCACACTCCAGATCAAGCATCGGATCAAAGAAGTCTTCTGCGGACAGACGTAGGGTGCCCCAATGGACGCCAACAGCTACCTCCGCTTTCAAATCTTTAAACATCCTTAAAGTCTCGTGAGGCTTCACATGCTGATATCTGAGATCTTCGTTTGGCTCGTAGGCTCCTATGGGCAGAGCAGCGAGATGAAACGGCCCCAAAATATCTCCAATTTTACGAAACTCGTCGAAGTCTGGCCGCCAGTACGCTGTATCTCCTCCGTAAAAGAATTTGTGGCGCGGTCCATTGATGGCAAAGCCACCCCAAAGTGACGCATTGTGATCGGTCTTCGAAGCCGTTCGCCCCGACCAATGAAGCCCTGCGACAAATGTGATTTCGTATGTTTCAACCAGTGTCCCGTGTTTCTTCCAGACACCATCAATACATATGCGGCGTCGGGAGCGCGTGTGACAAGAAAGAGTACGTGTCTCTCCCCAGCTGAACTCGAAAATGCTGGAAGAAGCACAACCGTACTGCCTAAGGAAAGCAGATACGCCTTCTGGAACGTACCAGATAAGCTTTTTGAACCGGTCGCTGAGCCGGCGGCACAACGTCTCAACGTCGTTCTCCATTATATGGTCTTGGTGATTGTGGCTTAGGATAACGACGTCGACATCTGATGGCAACTCTTCGTACGGGCACGGCGGCGCACGATGACGTCCTCCTAGGGAGCCGCAAAGGGCGTTGACATACAACACAAGACTGCGCAGCCACTCGTTATACGACCCAATCAAGTCGTGGTCGAACATCGGGTCAAGCAGCACTTGTAGACCGTCAATATTCACCAGACTAGCCGCGTGTCCCAGCCACGTGAAACGGATACCCTGTGATAAATCCACTGAAGGGCTTCCTGGCCCTCCGTAGTGGTCCGTAAATTGGGGCTCCACGACTGGCAGGTATAGGTCCAGTACAGACTTGTCAACACGCTGTGAACGACGGTGGTGTTTCACCCACTTCGGAAACCAACGAACCTGGTCTGCGAGCAGACGCAGAGCTTCTCTTTCCTCATCGGAGAACAGTTTCCACGGATAGAGGAACTGGCCGTGGAGGCGCACGGCACGCGTAAGATGTCCGTCGCGAACTGCATGCTGCATAGCGGATGCGGCTTCCCGGTACGTCTCCGCGTTCAGAAGTTGCCTTCCATTTCGCAATACCTGTTCCACGGTGATGCCAGGAATCGGCCCCGGCAACGCTGGTGGGCTATCAGCCGCATGGTGTCGACGCAGAAAATGCCCCCCTCCTGGTCGTGGAAGGGGCGGTAGACTGTCAGGAAGCTCGATTGGAAGGTTATGCCGCGTGTGTGGAATATACGTCCACCCTCCTTCCGCCAGAATCAGCTCGCGAAGCTCGTCCCTGCTCAAGCTATCAAGAAATGAACTCTCGTCTTGTGCTTCTGTGTTGAACGCTGGGTTGCCGTCGAGGAAAGGGCTGGTGGGTGCAACGGACAAGTGTACAAAATCTGCGTTCCCTCCTCCTTGTAGTAAGGCGCCAGGACGGCCTTCAAAAGCGAGATTTGCGGGTGCATGCGTTTGGGGCTTCGAGGCGGCGGGCACATACGAGTCAATCACTTCAACCCGAATTGTGGCTTGACCTGCTTCGAAATCACCTCGTACAGCACTCAAGCGTTGCCCGACTGTCCCCGTGCTTCCACTGCTGGATCTTGCTGTCCCAGAGGTCAGCACGGAAGCTGCGTGTGAATTCGAGAACCACGATGTGACCACTTGGAGCAACAGTTTTCCCACAAGTGGGGCGCCGAATAAGGTGATGGGTTCGGCGTTGTGCAGCCTAATCATGCTACGAATGTGCTGGACTGCCACTTCCTTATGCTTAGCGTACAGCATCAACGCCTGCGTCAGAGGGTTACCTTGCTTGTGGCGCAGTAAGAACAAACACAACAGAGAACACAAGACTGCTGCGAGCGTCAGCAAACAAAAGAACAGTTTCTGATTTAGGCGCTGCCCCTGGACCTTGAGTTCACTGCTGTGAAGATGACATGGTGAAGCAGGGCACTCCTTCAAATATGGGAGGTGCTTCTGGTTCTCACGTGGGTCGTTAGACTGTGTTTGCTTCGGGGTGACCGCGCAGCTAGTGTCTGGTGCCCAACGTTTGTTGTGCACCTTGCTGTACTCCGAAAGAGTCGGACGGCTGAAAGGAGGCCATTCTGAGGGACCCCGAGGGTTAACCTCTTCATGGTCCAATCCTCTGCGGTACCCTCCGCTCGGTACAGCAGAATAAGATCTTCTCAAGTAGAAGTGCTCTTTACTGGAAGACGGTGGTATGAAGACAGTGGGCAACCTGTCTTGTTGACAGCGGTAAGAGATTCGTGAGTTCTCACGTGTACTCCATGGTGGCGGACGAGGGGGGCCGGAAGCACGTATCTGGTCGCCGAGAGGTCTTTCGTGAGGGTTCACGCAACTGATGATGTGTTCCCGCTGAGGGCAGGAAGAGGGGACCTCGGCGACTGCTGTACCGAGCCACTTCGATGAGGCGTGGGTACATCCCGCGTCTCCATCTTGCCGCCATGTATTCCGTGACTCTCTCCGGTGTGACCCAGCACCTGCAGCGAAGTGGGTGGCGTCACTTTTGGGGCCGTCGTCTGCCATCATGTGCAACCGCGGCGGTGCTCACTTCCCTGCAGAGGAAGCTCGTCAGCTCATATACTGCTCTGCGCTGCATGCCACGGCAGGGTACATCGTCTGCTTCTTCCTGCAGAGGTCGTAAAAGCCGTCACCTTGTCATTTTTAACTGTGTGGCTGCAGCTCGTTGTCGCAGCTTCCTGGGCTCGGCGGGGTCGAAATACATTACTTTAGTTGCGTTGTGGACCCTCCAATTTGACAGCTGCCGCGACTCGTCGAGAAGCGAATCTCTCCCCACTCGACGTAGCAACTTCCCTTTGCGGATGTCCCCCCAACGATGCGAAGTCAACTGAATGAAGGCGGCCTCTATCGCCTGCCACCAAGGACTGCTTGAAGACGGCCGACTGCCCGTGGCCCGTTGTATCTTACCCGCCTCCCAACAACGCGCCACGCCACGACCGGCCACCTCCAGTTGACAGAGTCCAGCACTTTCTTACAAGACAGGAAAACAGCTCTAGACCGGAGAAGGGGGCTTTTAAGAGAGGGGGTCGCGCCAGGCTGCAGAAAGCGGCGCCGTCGTTCTTCGAGCTACGGTGGGAGCCGAGCCCGCGAAGCCAGACCAGCTGACCTGTTGTCGCCCGTGGTGATGCGTCTCGTGCTGTCAGCACCACAGCCCCCTAAACCTTATCTTTCATAAAAGCCTACTCGCAACAAAAACTAGTTTACGTTAGCGTCTGCAATGAATTTCCATTGCGGGTAAATTGACGCATTTTGAGGTCGGGCAATGAGATGCCGTACGTGGTGCGGCGGTTACACACCATCAGCATATTTTCCGGCGTGCGCCGCAACAGAAGAGTGTGCTGCATACACTCAAGCGTGTTCTTGACATACAAGGAAGGGGTGTTGTGTGCAAAAGAGCGACGAACAGCTGTATGCGTGACTTCGATGCGGTGCAGGGAAACCAGTGCAGCACGAAAGCATTAGTTTCGTTCCTTCGCTTTCGGATGGTAAAAGCATATCATTCGCGCCACTGCAATTATGCCGGCGTCCGTCGTCATACCAGTAGATATCGTGGGACAGAACCCCGCAGTGCTGCGTAATCCTCTGCGGTGAACCGCGGTTACAGAATTGTAGGTGTCAACGCGTTGTTTTTTTAAAAGACATTAATCACCTGCACTATGGGTGACGGCGCTACCAGCGGAGTTCGAGACCTGTGGTAGCGCCAATAGTCATAGACTCAGGTGTGTCTGCGGCGTGAATAAAACTCAGATGAAGCAGTTTCCTCAGTCCCGCTTAAGCAGCGCAGTGCGTACAAGATTCGATGGGTCGTCTCACTCCAGCGTGAAATGCTGGCTGCTCCGCCCGAGGTCCTGGGTTTGGCATCAACTACGACGAGTTGCAGCTTTGTTTTCATCGAACGCCAGCGGTGATGCACAGAGGCGTCTTCATTCAGTGAAGTTGGGCAGTTCGTTCTTTTAAACCTGGTGAGTTGTGGCCACACCGGAATTAGTCCTATGTTTACGAACAACCGGACACCGAGTGTACTGAGGAAGCTCCTACAAAGGACAACTAGCCTGCCGGCATGTGGTGCCTTGACTGCTACAAGGGCGAGACTGCCCCCTATATACGGCGGACTTTACATTCTGTGGGAAAGCAGACACGCGGTGGGTGGTACATCGCAGCAAGGGGAAACGGGACAAAGAGGAATCGCCTGGCCAAATCGGCGACTACGCGTCATCCGCATGCGTCGCAGAGCGTAGAGAAGCAACCGTATTCCCGTGGCTAGTCCGCAGAAGCAGGCATTCTCTATTTGTCTGGTTATAGACACTTCTGCAGCGAGGACAGCATTTTTCGCCGGGGTAGGGCCAAGGGTGCCGTCTCAGCGCTGTAGTAGACATTGGAGGGCGCTTGGCGGCTCCAAAAACAACGAATTATCCCGAAGCAAGTTGTTGTAAAATTGTTATGTGCTCCTGACGTAGCGTCTGAAATATTAACAAACCACTGTCGTCGCCTCAGTTGGCCCGTTCTTGTTGACTACAAAGGAAAGACAAAACTGCTACCGAGTCAGAATTGAGGCGAGGCCCTCCGCGCAGATTGCACGCGCGATCCGTAGGCGACATCCTTCCGAGGAAGCCGATCTCTGGTTGTCCCTTGTCTAGTTCCTGAATAGTGCAGAGGAGTACCGCCCCCGTGCACAAGTCGTGGACAGCCGCATTCTCCTTTCGTGCTCATTAGTCTAAGCGGGAACTGCCTCGCGAATTTCACTTCACGGAGCTAGGTCTGGCAAAAGGATGCACCAGTCGGCGGTGTCCCTCTCTCTGAGCGTCTTGCGGAAAACAACGATCCACGGCGTAGCAAGGTGAGCCGTACCCGTTGACGTTCTTTGCCTGCAAAGTTCCTTCCGTATTCTACCGCAGTGACAAGGCTGCAGCGCACGAACCAGCAGCAACAGCACTGGCAACGGAAAGGGCCGGCCTTTCCAGACCATACAACCGCATACGGACTGCAATACGCTGGAAGCCTTCCTTGAGTTGGAAGCGACCGGTTTGTCTGCTGTGGCGACAGCTGGTTGTTTTTGTGTTTTGTGAAGCACCTCTGTTGAATGTGAGTAAAATGCACGCCTGCCCACTTTTTTATTTGAGGGCTGAGAATTTATACCCCTACGCATGCGGAAACTGCGGAGATGCACTTGCCGTTATTAGCACCCCTTTCAACTGGGTATCGAAGGCAAAGGGTCTGTCCATTGATCGCGGAGAGGTGAGTTGATTACCCCACCGTACACACATACGCACACCTGCCATTTAGTGCGTACAAGTTCATGTGTACTGCTGTTTGCTCTCGATGACGGGTACCTGAGGAGGCAGAGCACCTCCAGCATCAGCAAACGTGATTTCAAAATACTCCTCACATGTCGTGTACTTCGTCCACATGGACTGGTGTAGTGCTTTGCTTCCAATCAGAACGGACAGAAGTCTCCTGGAAGGCGCTTTGTAGCACCCAACGATTGAGTCGGTCGTACTGCACACTGGGACAGAAGCACACGCCACTGTTGACGGCAGTGGTGTTTGTGGCAGGAAGAATATTTGCCAGATGTGACAATTATTGTTACATTGGAAAGCGATACACGTGCGTTAAATACAGGCGTGCGTACAGATACCCTGTCAAGTCAGGATGGACAGGAGTCCGAATCATTTCAAGCGCTACCACCACACGTCGTCCTAGTTCTCTCAAGCACCTCAATCCATCAGAGGCCTTCAAGGCACTTTTCGAACAGAAATTAACAAAGCGCAGGTGTCCAGCTGTTTGCTCTGCGAGTCTGCCGTTCCCACGGCTGCATTAGTCGTTTTCTGTACTTTGTAGTTCTTCTCACTGCGGGACAGACCCATTCAGTTCCAACGGGCCTAGCGCGCGTTCTGGCTGCTGTCCCCAGGAGATGCTGGCACATGTACGAAGCGGTGGTGGAATACACGGAATTCACGTCAAGGTTTTTGGACGAGAGCCCGTGGACGTGAACCGTGGCAATGTGCAACCACTGAGACGTTGTGCTCGATAAGAAGACGCGTAACTGTGCTCTACGTGTGTGATCATGTAGGTTGGACGGAGTACTTGTATACTCGTTGGGAACGCCGTGCAAAACCGTATTCGTCTGCTTTCCTTCTGTGGTCCACGCAGAACGGCGTACAACCAACGCGCAAATTTGTTGTTCAGTTGCTTGATTGGCTTTCACTGCAGCACTTAAGTAGCTCCCCTCACACAACTCACGTGAACCTTCGCACTGGGGTAGCTGTACATGTGCTTGTAGGCCTCTTGTGCCAGTACGCATTCGCGTACCTGCCGTGGTACCCTGCTTGACCACCGTCATACTGACAACGCCCCTTGTATGACTTTTTGTAAGAAGCGCCAACAGTGCCAGAAGACGCCGGTGGCAAGCACGTGGGCTTCGATGACGAGTGTTCAATACAGGACCTTTTCAAGTAATGCAGTCGAACACGAGGTCGTGTAGCCTGCAAGGTACTGCTTTACAAGGGATTTTCCCGGGAAATTCTCTGTTGGAAAACCGTGCTATTAGCAGGAGCCCACCACCACGTCTCAATCAGATTGTCTCAGGCGTACTAGATATAGAAGGTAGGTATTCCGGGTACATGAGCACGATTCCTGCACACAGCAGAAAGAGCATTACGTGCACGAATAACGACTGACTTGCTGAACAGACTGCAAAGCACGGAGCGCCCTGCATGCGTTTTAAGCCGCGGTGTGCTTTTTTTGGGTTGCGAGCCCGGGTAACGTGCTCGAGTTCGGCAACACTGCCGAACCGCGACTTTGTCGCTGGAAGAAGGCTGTTGCTGCGCGTCGCTTCGCTTCTTCTGCCTCTCGAGCCGTTTTTTGCTTAACATCATGTTCATCTGCCGTAAAGCAAACTAGTCAACTGCCTCCGTTACAGCAGCTCCAAGAGGTAGTGCCTGGCACAGCGCGATTCACATCATAGTATCCAATAGGCGGGGCAGCGAGTTGCACACCCCCACCGATCGGAGAAGCGTCTCGGTAGCCGTCTCCAAGTCCTCTGCTGAAACCACTGGTGTTATTGCACATCTGTTCTTTCTTGCTCTGTTGCTGTGTCTCCTGATTATAGATCTCTTGCAGCAAATGCTCAAAAATGTGCTTCACGTTGAAAGACGTTACTGCACTTGCTTCACTGAAGTACAACCCAGTTGACTGGGCGAAACGCGCCGCCACTTCATAAGGCACCTGAACGACATTGACGCATCATACCGACGCGCCAGGGTGGAGGATTTGGATACAGAAGTGCCTATGTAGGTAGATATCAGTACGTATGTATATATAAATATAAGTGTACATACACACATACATGCATACACGTCCAGAG
Organism: Sarcocystis neurona; assembly: GCA_000727475.1. Lineage (NCBI taxonomy): Eukaryota > Apicomplexa > Conoidasida > Eucoccidiorida > Sarcocystidae > Sarcocystis > Sarcocystis neurona. The sequence continues at coordinate 854,075 of KL647289.1, read as the reverse complement.
TTTATATGCGCATACGGGAACCGCAACTACGACTAACACATGCAGTGCATGCAATAAACCAAGGCAGTCTACAGGTGAGTAGTGCGTGTATGGAAAGCAATCTGCAAATCCCTCAGCCCGCCACAAAACGCCCGGCGTGCTGCGTGAGAATTGCCTGATTTTGCTTTGTGGAGTAAATGCTTCGGAGAAAACACATAATAATAATATTCAGTATCATTCCGTCTATTGCAGGGACTAACCAAATAGCGCGGACTGTCCAGTTCAACCGCACTACGTATATGCGACGGGCTCTGGCGACCAAGATGGTGAAGAGCGGATGTATATAGTCACGGTGTTCATATCGCGAAGCAGAGCGTCCCTCGGTCAGAGTGTCATCACAGGAACTATTCAGAACTCAGAATATTCGAATGATAAGACCCCCGCCCTTCGTATTAGTCTTCTGTTTTCAGGAAGTGCGTGCGTACAAAAGTTCAATCTCAGCGTCATAAGGCAACAACACTTCCGCTACGTTCACCCGCTAGGGTGAAGTCACACCAATCGGTATGACGCTGTAAGTACTTTCTCAGCTGGCTACCTATCTTCTCCATCTCCTTCCACTTCTGCTGGCCGTCCTTCTGGTGCTATTGCAACGAACATTAGAACTACTCGCACCCCTACTGCTACTAGTTCTACCGTCCTTGCGACCAATTACTTAAGCGGCCTTGAAATCTCTTTCTCCACATCGATCTACTACTATTACTACTACTCCTACTAGCACCACCATACCTTAACCACTACTATACTGCAGTATTACTTCTATACTACAGTACAAGTACTCCTACGTTTACTACTTACTACTATTACTACTAGTATTACCAGGCTACCACTAGTAGCAGTGCTGCCTTATCTCCCGAACTTCACCCTAAAGCCTAGTTTGTACGACATTGAAATGTAATAATTGAACAACTGGCGTGATACCAGGAGGTGTATTACTATTAATACTACCGTACGCCTCCTGCTACTGGACGACTATTATTCCTCCTCCACCTACTACCGCACTACAATACTCTTAGTCTGCCTACAACAACTACTATTACAAGTACTAGTGCGACTACTACTACTACTACTGCTACTACACTCCCACTGCGAGCTACGTGCTGCTTCATATCCCCAGCTTTAGGTGACAGCTTTCACAACCATAGGAGGCTGAAGTATTGTGCTTTCTTTTGGAAGCCGTTTCTGCACCAGAAAGCAACATACTGCCGTGTACCACATCCTGGCGATGCGCACGTCGCGGCAGCGCTGTGTGTTCTGTCTGTCGCTCTTCGAAGAGAGATGGTATCGGCGGAAATTCTTCTGCACCAGGGAGTTCCCAGTTGCCTGCTGCATGTGTGTGGAGAGGGGATATTCGCTGCTGGATTCGCGCCGTCGCGCAGCGCAGCGCGCGTTTCACCGACCTCGCGTGCGGCAGGGTCTTTCTCCACCAGATCCACCTTGTTGCCCACCATCATGACTACAATGTCAGGCTCGGCATTCTGCCGCAGCTCTTCCAGCCACTTCGACGCATTCAGAAAAGTGCTCTTCCTCGTGACGTCGTAGACCAGCAAGGCTCCCACGGCGCGGCGGTAGTGCGCGCTAGTAATGCTGCGGTACCGTTCCTGACCTGCCGTGTCCCATATCTGCGGTGCCACCGCAGACAGACACAAGCGCGAGCACCAGAGCCTCGTTTCAGCGTTGACGCATCAGATGCGAACGAGGTGCCGAACAAAGATCAAACAGCGCGAGAGATTCAGCAAAAACACCGACGTACAAATCACCTATTAACACGTACAGGTTCACACACAAACACACTGCGACGTGTCCATTCGGTCACGCTAATGCACTTCTTGTGCTCGTGTCTTGTCTCCCCTTTTTCTGGGTTCCTTTTTCTCTTTCCGCCCTTTCTTTTGTGCTCTCCCTATCTTCGTTGCCCACCGTCTTCCCCCCCTTAGCCCCGCTGCCACCCACAGCACACCCACCAGCAGCAGCAGCAGCAACGCAGCAGCATATCTCAGATACCGAGTGGGAGGACATTTCCGGCAGCGCTGTACAATTTCTGATACACCGGTACAGCAGCGCTCTCGAGCAACAGCGGCTGTATAGCAACCGCACAAGTCATACGCGTTAGCATCAGCTTGCACGAAAGACCCCTAGGCGCGCCTCTGCAGCAGTGGCGGCACCACCACCTCTGAGGCAGCCGCAGCAGGATCTCATAACTTCGCAGCGGCGACGCTCCAGAATAACCCTCGCAGGAATACAGCTCGACCAGCAGCACACATCTTTGGCACTCGCAGCCCGACGTCACTTGCAGCGACAACAGCCCCGCTCCCTAGCAGGGGACCGTTCTCTCTATAGCCGCAGCAGAGCTCTCTGTCAACAGAGCCAACAGCCCCCTCTTCTTCAGCAGTTGCAGCAGTGGCATCTCAAAACACAACAGCATCGGCAGCACTCTGTGTCCCGGAAACCTACGGCCCAGCACGGGCAGTTCCTGAGCAGCAGTGGCGTTTCTTCAGGAAACCTCCCAACGTCTCTCAACACCCGCAGCAGCACCACCTACTAAAGAAAGACACGTACTTCTTAGCCGCGTCTCCCCGAGCAGCACCTGCTGCCCAGTGACGCCCAGCAGCAGCCTACGAAGTGACAGAGCGAATGCAGGAGACCTTGTGCACTCGCGTGGAAGCAGCAAGAGCAACAGCTGTCTTACCTGCGCCTTGACTGTCCCTCCTACAGCCAGAGGAACAGTCCGAGTAGCAAACTCTACGCCAATTGTGGCCTTCGGAGATTTGGGCAGAGTTCCTCGAATATAACGCGACAGCAGGTGCGTCTTCCCGACGGTCGCGTCGCCTACAAGGATGATTTTGTATAGGTGATCGTATTCCTCCGCACCCCCTCCCGCCCCCCCTGCTGCTGCTGACATTGTCGTTCTTCCCACAGCAACTCTTGCTACGCAGGCAGCGAGGTGACGGCGAACCGCCGCAGTAGGGGCAGTAGAAGCAGCAGGTACCCGAACTTTACGGCGCGGAGACTCAGCAGTGAAAGGGCGAGGACGGAGCAGACCCGGCCGCGGGCGAGGAGAAGAAGCAGTGGAAACAGCCGGGCAGTACCGCGGGAGAAAAGACGTCCCAGGAGCCACAGCACCAGCAGCAGCACCCACAGAGCAACACAGCAGCTACAGCGGCGCGCCACGCAAGCGCAGCAACAGCAGCAGCCAGGACAAAGCAACAGTCATATCGCAGCAGCGGCTGCTGCAGGAGAGAACAAGCCGCAGGAGCACAGGCAGGCGGGAACTGCGAGAGAGGAAAGCCGACAGCAAAGCTCGTGTGAGGCAAACGAGGACGGGGGGTCCCACCGACCGAAACCTCAAGAAGCTCCACTCTTCGCTATGGCGCGAAAGCGTTTTAGTTGACGCGTACGGCGGAGTTGCACTTCCCGAGCTCGCACTCTTCTTTACGAAAGGAGAAGACAAAAGTGGGGACGGTGCCGAGGAGTGTAAAATGACGAAGAGAAGGCGAAACGAAGCAGGCACAGCCAAGATCCCCCCGCACAGACGCATCACAGCTGCAAACTCATACGGCAGCTCCACAACAGCTGCAGCGCCCACTTAGCCGTCCACGCCGTGAGACCGAAATCGACTCATCAGGAAACAAGGCATTCGCGGGAGGACATCGATTTCCTCGCGCAAATAGCAACGTGCGAGCTGTACGTACACCAAAACGTCCGCCAGTGAGAGAACACGTAAAGCGAAGAGGGGCGCAACCTGCGCACGAAACCTGCGCAGAAAAGGACGAGGCGGCACTAGTCTTGTACATGTGTATATCGCTTTTGTCTCGACGATATGTTCCACCCAACACTGCGAAGCGACCCTTCCATATTGAAGGATTACTTCGGCTGCATATTCTCACAGACGTCCTTCTCTGCACGAGGTCTCCTCCAAATGGTAAAAACACTGCAGACGCATCCGTCGAAGCCCAGTCTCGCACGTGTCTGAGCCAGGAAAACGTTGATATTTGTAGACGCACACAGAGAGCAGGTGACGCGCACGCCTCCGCGCCAGCTCGGCCTCAACCAGAGATGTACAGAGTCACTAGTTAAGTTGCTCTCAAAACAAGCTGGGGATACTACACCTCTCCGTCTACAGACAGGGCGGGAGTCCGCACTGCGTGTCGACGTAAATATCTTGGTAGCACGTGTGCAGTGCTGACGTGGGGCTATATACGTATGAGAGATGGGATGGTTGACCGGGGACGCACAGGAAAAGGCCTCAGCGGTGTGCAGCCCATTGCTGCAGCTGCTGCGACTCCTGAACGCAGTCCAGCCTGTTGAAGACGGAGGGGAGTGTGAATCACGCGGGGAAATGCTGCCGCTGCCGCTAACGAACGAAAGAAGCACAGACCTCTTCCGCGTTGGGGGTGGTGGAGTTCTAGACTAAAGAAGGGGGAAAACGTATGGCGCGAGAAATTCGACGCAGACTGCAGTCTTCTAAATCCCTACAGCAATACAAGCCAACTTCACCGACAACCTGGGCGTGTGAGGAGGGCAGCCGCAATGCTGTTGCTGGCGCGCGCGGGATTGCCGTGGTGTCGATTCGAACTGCTGCCTTTACTTCTGCGGCTGCTTGTTGGCTGCTGCGTTCCTGATGCTGCCGTTGTCGCTGGTGCTGCTGCAGCTGGGGCAGACGTTCCTCCCGCCTGGAGTTCCTTCCGCTGCCGCCTGTTGTTCTGAAGATGTATCTGCTGCGGCTTTAACGTCCAACTGCTGCGAGTCCCGGTGCTGCTGGGAAATATGTGCGCTGCTGCGGCTGCGCCTCGACGGGATCTTCGCAAAGACAACGCGACCTACAAAAGAGGAGCTCCTGCAGCGGCGGAAGGCGGCGCCATATGCGCGAGTTTCACATACGAAGGGACGCTAAATATACGAAGGAAATGCGTAGATGTGTAGCCACACCGTGAGCTTACCCACGTGTGTACAGAGGGTATTACACATCTGTTAGTGACGGGTACAAACAACAGACATATAGACAGAATTCCCATGGGAAGTAGTTGGACCTCCATACACACCTATTTACACACATCCTTCTCCTTCTTCCTCAATCTACGTGTGTCTCTCTGTGTAGAGGTGTGCATATGTGTAGATGCCACACATACTGCGTTGCATGCGGAAGAGGCAACCAACTGCCGTTGCCGTCGTCGTTGCCGATGAAGTCTGGCCTTTGTGGCTTTTCCGACTGGGTAGCTGGCGTCAGGAGCCCTACGCAGACCGAGGATGAAGAGCAAAAACGAAAATACGGGGAAGCAGCGGAGCAGCTGCGGGGCAAGACACAGCGGAGTCGTCGCGTCTGCGATAAAACAGGCAGAGAGACCAGGTGCGTCTACTGCAGCGGCAGCAGCACAGGGCACCAGCGGCAGCGCCGACGGAAGGCGAGGGGGGGGACGGAGGCGAAGAGGGGAGGGCGTCCAACGGCGAAAGAAGGACAAATAATTCGCGAAGAAGGCAAAGAAGACGACAAGAAACGCACGCATGCACCGAAATTTAAACCTTAGTCGTGCGCAGACTTGCGTGAGTCCGAAGACTGCGCAGCGCAGTATGAGTGAAATGTGGCCTTTCCCGTCCTGCTGCCGCTGCCACGTCGGCTGCTGCTGGTGCTGCTATTCAGACGGACGCGAGGAAGTGAGGCTCGCACCGCGAGTCTCTCAAAGACGGCAGAAGTGAGCTCTTCCAGGAGAAACAACAGAATATGGAATGGCAGCACGGCACAGCGCCGTGGTGGTGGTAGCCTTCGCCCCTCTAACTGGGGCCTAACAAGACGCCACACAACTGTAGCAGTCCAACAGCAGCAACACAGCACAAGCAGCAGGGGCAGCTACAGCAGCAGCAGCACTGGCAGCAGCAGCAGCATACTAGCTACAGCTGCAAGCCGCAGCAGCAGCGGACCTAAATACCCAGCCGGGCCGAGCTACAGCTGCGACAACAGCAGTCGCTGCAGCGGGAAAAGTGTATGAACAGTGCCTGCTGACCACCAAAATGGACTTCCCACGCCTGCATGTGCAGAATAGATGGGACGAGAGGAAGAGAAGTCCTCTCACTGATTAGAGGACCCCCTGCGCAGTGTACCGGTCCTCCGTGCAGCTAACACCGGACGACGGCCGTATACGCCATCATACCAACTGCACACCAGTTCAGCTGCTGTGCGGCCCTCCGCCAGTCGTTCTTCTGGTCCTCTTTTTGCTGGGGGTTCTGCTGGTGCTTCGCGCCAGCTCGTCTGCTGCTGCTGCTGTTCCTGAAGCTGCACTGCTGCTAGAGCAGAGAAAGCTCTCGCAGCCGCCGCATTCCTCCACACGGCGCACCAGCTGCGCTGCAGTGTGTCTCTCCGTTGTCATCCCCCCCGTACTCCGCATGCCGCTACGGCTGTTGGGCCACATCTCGCTTTCACTGATGACTCTCTTCCGAGAAAGAACACAGGCGCCTGCTCCTGCGAACCTTTTTCCACGTTGCTGTGCTCCTGGACCGTCGAGGCTGCTGCTGCTGCGGTTGAGTGTCTCCCTGTCTTCACGGGCAGTACTGTTGGCGCTGCTGCGGGTCGGCTGCTGCTACTGCAGCTCCGCTGCCACCGGTGTGAGCCACGGTGGTACGGTGCCGCAGCTGCTGTACTGCTGTACTACCAGTGCCGTGCACGTGTTTTCTCGTTGGCCCCGCAGCGGCAGCATTGAACGATTTGTCTGATCTATCTCGCCGCCGCTTGATTTCCGTATCTGCTTTTAGGTCCTCTGATTTCCGCTCACACATGTGTGAACTGTCCACTTTTCTCCCTCGCCCCCGCTCACCACTTCCCCAGTGTACATCTGCTCTTTTTTTCATCTGCTCTTTTTTTCAGCGAGGCGGTTCGGTCGCTTCCTCCCGTCCGTCCGCTTTCCTCTTTGTACCGGCGGCCCTCTTCAGCCGTGGGCTTCCTTCGACGGACAACTCCCTCCTTCAGTGGAGGTTTTCGTTTGCGTTCCTCCCTTCCCTCTCCCTTCCTTCTGCACTGAACATTCTCCGGTCGCTTCTGCGTCAGTGCAGCGGCCCAACGGACAAATACCTCTGACTTCGCCACCCCGGTGCCGCTCAGTTTCTTTCCCCTGCTGCCCCGTACCTCTGAGTAGGCGTGTAGCTCTACACGTCAGTGAATAAATTTACACGCATGGATACACCTGGAAGAACATGTGCACATCGGTTTGTACACATTTGTCCATGCTTTTTGCAGTCCATGGACTTTCCCCCTGTATCTGAAACTCAAGTACATATCTGCATACATTTGTATGTCTCCCGAGCTGGCTTTTCCCCGTTCTCCATGTTTTACGTCTCTCCCTAGCAAAGACTGCCACAGATATCCCCTTCACACAGTATCATCGCCGTCGATCACAGGTTTCTGCGCCAGCTGCTGCTGCAGCGCTTCGCTGGTATCGCGGAGACATCCGCTGCCGTATTTCGCATGGCAGTAACAACCGAATCTTTCTTGAGCAACAACGGTGAAAGGCAGCAAATGTAGGTGTGCGTATCTTTAAATTCTTACTTTTGCAGCAGAAGAGTACTTTTCGTTTGAGTATTCGTCGTCTCGCTCAGAGACTTGTCTCTGTGTAGCAGGAAAACATTTCTTCGTGTGGCATGCGCTTCGCGTCTTCGAAAAGACCTCTGCACCTTTTCACTCTGTGGAACGACGTGAGTTCTTTCTCAGCCCTCTTCACCGACAAAGCATCACACTGAATAGGACAGCAGCAGCGGGCGGGAAATGCTTTTGCGACCTACTTTTCCACGACCTCTGCAAGTGATCCGGGGCGTGCCCTTGGATTCCCGATTTATTCTTTTTCGCTTCGAAGCCCATATTTCTCCTCGTTTACACTTCTCTCGTGCGCCCTTTCCACCTTGTAGCTCTTCTGTCGCCCCAGGCGCTCGCCTCACCATGCGTGAATATACGGGAATTCATAGGGTTGCGCTTTTTATGATTTGCTTCACCTCCATGTACATACGTGTGAAAGTTCCTGTGAACATGTGCTAACCAAATGCCTACAGACGTACGCCTACGAACTGTAAGTGGAGGTACGGAAGTTCTCTTCTCCCACACATGGACGTGTGTAGTAGAGAGTGAGCGAGAGACGGATTTGTGTGGGTGTACACGCCATAGATCCCTGCATATGTAAGTCCAGATCTGAACCGGAGTGTATGGACGAATAGACTCCGAATGCTCATATATATATATATATATATATATGTTAGTCATCTGATGTCGTGTGCGTGGTTATATCGGTAGACGCACATAGACGACCCCGGTGTCTGGGGCCCTGGAGAGGAAGAGTTGCAGTAACAGCGATTCTTGTAGAAAACAAGTAGCCCCGGCGACGGGTGAACACGCGTACGGTTCTTGTATAGGGCAGAAAAAGCAGCAGCAGCAACCGCAGCGGTGGACGGCCGACAATATGTGGCGGACAGCGCACCACCAATAGTCGAGCAGCAGCACCAACAACGGAGCAAGCGGGCCAGGCAGCAGAGAATCAGACAACAGCAGTTTTCTTCAGGTGATACGGGGCAGCAGCAGCAACGGTGGTGCGATATCAAGCTGCACCTGCCGCAATGGAGCGTGAAGCTGCAGGTGTAGCGGTGTAGCCCGTCAAGCAGGAACAGCAGCAACGGGCAAGCACCAGCAGCAGCAGCAGTCCAGCGCCAGGGGGCTGCAACAATTGAAGTACATTCAGCAGCAAGGCAGAGTTCCGCAGGAGGCGGGACTAGGCTTCAGCAGCAGCGGCGGGCTCCTCTTCTGTCGCTTCCATTGCATACGGTAGAAGCACAGGGGCGGGTGCGTATCCGGTGGCTGCCTTCTTCGAAGTTCGCAGCAGCAACAAGACCGGCAGCCGCAGCAGCGCGAGAAATCGCAGCAGCAGGTGCTGGAGTCGACTTGCTACGACGGACGGCACTGGGGCGTCTACTGCAGGAAGCACTGGTAGGACAGCAGTGCTACTGGGATGAACAAAGAAGGGGCTACTATTCGCTGGCTCCCCTTCCTGCTTTTCACTGCCTCATCCACACCCGCTCATGCGTTGGCCGGCGGGATGGATAGTGTCGTAGGGCAACACCGTGCGCTGCACGCATCAGGTGGCGCACCACTTCTGCAGTAATGAGTTCCTCTCTACCTCTTCCTGCTACGTCTCGGTCCTCGTCTGCCGTTACCCTCTCTCACCACCATGGGCTTCTTTTTGCCCGCCTTGTTTGTGGGAGGCCTGGGCGTGACCCAGCACCTGGCTTCACGAGAGCTAGATGATATTGTCAGGCAGGCAGAGCAGCCAGTGTTTGGTTTCTGGTGGGGCTTCAGCCTCGGCGCCCTAACGGGTTTGTGGATCGGTTGCAACTTTGGTCCGTTGCTGCTGAAAATAAAGCACGTTGTGTCCAGCATGGGCGGCTGGATGTTTCTCTCCAGCCCCCCTCTTCATGCTGGAGCTGCCCCTGACGTGCCGTCGGCTAGTGCTGGCGTGGCCCCTGCTGCTGGTAGCTACCCGTTTGTGCAGACGTCCGGTTATGTGCCTTTCGTTCACTCAGACCACTTGACACAGCAGCAGCACCAGCACATGAGGTCACCCCCGCACGATATCGGCCACAGTGAAGGCCGGGTCATTAACGGCGAAAACAGGAACACAGGCACGCGAACGGGAAGAGGAGGAGGAAGCAGCAACGGGCACGTGTTGCCCCCTTGCTATTCCTCTGAATCGACGCACATTCCACGACAAAGTGACGACCTTGTCAAACACGCGTTCTGGACACAGCAACAACAGCATCCACACACTGCGCAAACAGGGAGAGGCACTACATCCATGTCTTCGCTACACACACCTGCTACCGAACCCCTGCACCACCACGCTGAACAACCCGCAAAAAGGAGCGCCACCGGCACCTGGTGGTGATGGGAAAACTTATCTAGCACAGACGACGTGGAAGTTTTAATACGCCATGGTGATTGGCTTTTAGTTCGAAAGGAAACGAAACCAAAGTGAACTGCAGATCTCCTGCGGCGGGGCAGCAGTAGCCACGCGCCGACGAGTGCTGGGCGTGAACTTACGGGACGTCTCCACGTTCAAACACAACAATTTTTCGCGCCCAAGTGTGAGCTTGCACACTGCTTTGTTCGACGTCTGTAGTGTCCCTGTTTCGAAAAACACATGCGTTCGGGCTGCGCTGTTTTCTCACGGCGCCTGCGGCGTTTCTACTAAGTGCTGCTCGAATGTCGCGTTACGACGTGGAAATAGGCGGATAGTATTGTTCTTATTTGTGCTGTACCAATTGACTACGTATGCTGTTTGTCTTTGAACAAGAAGGAGGAAGTGGACATGTAAAAACGACAGCCCGCGACAGTTGGTCATGCGAAAACTTTAAGTTTCGCTACGACTGCTCCTGCTGCGGCAGTGCCAGCTGCCTCAACAGCAAAATGCAGCAGCTGGTGGTGACAGGCTGCATGACCCTGGCACTTGGACAAAGCGACATTAGCGAATGAAGAGGAGGCAGCTGATTAAGCGGATGGCTACGTTTGAAAAGCAAGGTTTACGAGGCAAAGCAGAAATGTGGCTTTGCCTATATCAAGGGTCGCTCACGTGTTTCTGCAGTGTCCGTGTTGTCCGTGTTTCAACAGTGTCACAGCATATACGCGCAGGGCAGCTAGGAGGCGTAACCAAAAAAACCTTTCGTATGTGGAATAACTGCAGAAGAAGTTCCCTTCCTTGTAAAGGGCAACGCCTCACTTGTATGGTGTGATATGACGCAAGGGAGGACCGGCGATATGCAACTCTCTGAAAAAAATAAGTCTGACCTTTTCGTGTGTCATCTGTAATTTTTCACTCGTGCTTCAAAGGGAGAGCTCCAGCGTCTTCGCCTCGGGCGTGTTGTTGTTGCAGGCGACAAGAAGGGGAAGGTGCATTTTTGTTAGTTGGCGATGATCTGAGCGAGAAAAAGAAATGGACAAAAGGTTATACGAAACTTTTTGTGATACGCGCCACGTGACGAGGAGCATATCAGAACTTGTGATAAGGTCCTCGAATGCAGAAGGCTTTCATTGGGGGAATTTTACAACAACAGATAAAAGAGACTCAGAACTTACATATCTGAGAGTCAGGTAAACAAGGGAGCTGCATGCCGCGTTGGTTGATCTTCTCAGTTGACACGAACGTGATTTAAGGCATCACAAATCTCTTCGTGTGATACCTTGGTTGTGGGTAGCGCGCCGCTGGTCTGAAAGGCGATGCTTTCGTGGAAGTGGTGTTTCTACGTTCACCTTGTGCGACGTGATGCCTGCGCTGGGGAAATGTGCAAGTAAACTAATGTACCATTGTCCTTGCATCTTGTACGGTGCACACACGCTGCTTTAGTACGATGCTTCCTGTTGACTTTTCGACGGTCCCGCAGACACGAATCCGTTCGACGACGACGTTGTGCGCAAGTGTTTCTGCAACTTTTTTTTTGTATATATATGGAAGCCGCTTTCAATAATACTCGAAGCAATTTTGAAGCGCACTGTCTCTGATTTCGTCCTCATGCAACCCTGCTCTGCGCATTCAGATCAGTATTACGTTGTAGCAGAATATTACCAGTGGCGCATCAGCTTAGCAGTGTATTCTAACTCCGACTGGAAAATCTGTGCATGTCCGTCCTGTGCAGCTTGGAGCAAGAGGAGAATACTGCGAAGTAGTACGAGCTCTTCCTATGATCACAACATTGACTAATTTTATCAAGCGTGTCGCCTTTGCCTTTGGATAAAGATGGTGCCGCACTGTAGCCACTCTACGAGTCTTCACTGAGGCTTCCACTTAGGGGTCTCTTCATCAAAGTAGGCACACCTGTATCGCTGCAGCGGATACTAAAACGACGAGTTCTCTCAGCAGTTCTCTTCGCTTCTGCATGCAGAGCATGTATAGTCGTCCATCGCATGCAATATTTTTACTTGGATCCCTGAACAAAAGTAAGGTCAGCAATTCTAATGTCCACTGACACTGACGTAGAGAGCCCCTAGGGAACACGCGCTGTCCATGCAGTTCTGGGCACGGCTGAGGTCACAATTACATGCAGTCAGCAATGTTGGTGAGTGTCGACGGACAGTGAAAGGGAGACGCGACAGGGAATATGACGTATTCGCACAGTTCTGACCACAGTGCAGGTTACAGTCACATCTAATCATATTACATAAAACGAGTAGATGCGTGAGTGTGAATTTTATAAAGCCTTTTGTCTTCACCACAAGCAGAAGTGTCACTTGCATACACACACATGTATTCATTCCTTATTGTGGCTTCTTGGAGATCACGATGACGTATGAGGGTCGCAGTGCGATACACAGATGTTTCCCATGTGAGCTAAGGTGGTGGAGGATGACATGATCTTGGAGAGTTACCGCTGACTGCACGAATATAAGTTTGTATATACTAAATGAATCGTAGGACGCAAAAAGAATGCGCAGCACTATATCTGCAGGCAAAATCGCCGCCGAGCTGCGTGCTGATTGACGTCGCGTGTCTCGTCTCCCCCGTAATTAATTTAAACGCCTGACTGTGTCAGCGTGTAGGCGGGCGTACGAACTGTACGGGCACACAGATCACGTATCAGTGTCTGACTATGTATCTCTCTACCTTCGTACATTTATATCCGTCTGTGAATATACGCGTTTAGGGAGCGTGTGTGGAGAAGCATGCGCGCAGATATGTCGCGGGTTCATCTCGGTCGTAAGTCAGCAAAATCTGGCAAGCAAAAACACGAAGAGGTCCGTCCAAAAAATCCACTTCCCAGTTAGCTACGACAAGCAGACGTGAAGATCTTCAGGTGAAATTGTCCGCAACGAAATGCCACATTCATGAGTTTGCTGTGGGCTAAACATTTTGATTTTGGTGGTGGCTCTTCTCGCCGCTTAATGTTCATACGTTCTGCCTATGTGCGTATCTGGAGAGCTTCACCCAGAGAGGTACTGCAGAAATATACACATGTGCACGTGTAAAGGCAGGTTTACCGCAGCAGCTGCTAACGTGTGTATGCGTGTACACACGTACACGAGAGTTCCTTCGTGATGACGGCATAGCACCACCCCCTCGTAGGGGGCAGGGGCACAGTGCTGTCGCAACATCCGCAAACAAGGCTGTCATCACCTGTCGATTCGTAAGCTAAGAACCGAGTCCTGGAGAACACGTACGCTAGAGAAGTGGCTGACGGGGTCTTTATCATGATATCGCAGCACCAACTGATTGTGCTGCGCGTGCTCACATGAACGCAGACGCTACCAGAGAGGGTCGGAAGGAGGCGACCGCCCGACTTGCGTAAGGAAATGAACACATTGCAAACGTGCACTCTGGTTCTTCGGCGATGGCACCCACAAGAATACGGCTGTATGACACACAAGTCTCATTACAGAGGGCCGCGCGTACCCGGACAGAAACAGACACATTCCAGTGGTCAGCTACATACTCACGTGCACGCACTTGAGAAGACACCCGCAACCCATATGAGGTAGCGTGCTAGCCGGGCATGCGCACGGAGGTGGCAGCGCATGCTCAATTCTGCTGAAGAAGACCTCCTTTGGGGACTCTGCTGCGGCGCACCCACAGCGTCGAATAAATCGTTGCAGCCGGCTCACACATTCTCTATTTTCATTCTACCTGCCCTGGTGCCCGCAAACGCACACGTAGACGTAGGAGTACATGTACGATCCCGGCGTCTACGTACACACGAAGATTCACCTTGACGCCTCACAGATGTTCAAGCATATATACGAATACGTATATATATATATGCATATTTGTATGTATATGCGTATACACATATCTATACGCAAGTGCTACACACACACACACACCTGAACACACACACACCTTTTTACAGGGACGTGCTTTCCGCCTGACCCTCTCACAAGCCATCCCATACATGCATGTCTGGACGTCCCGCGAAGTCAAACGTAACTGTCTGTGTGCCTAATTGAATAAGCGTCTGTAGCTACCAAAAGTGTGTACAAGCGTGTGTATAATCACCTGGAAATGGGGGAACAGCTTAAAGAAAGAAGAGGGGAGCCCGCATACTGACGTGAGTGTATACGTGCATATGTGTAATCATCTGAACATGTGGGTACAGCCTATGATAGACGAGGGGAGGACGGTGCACACATGTGTAGGTATGTATACGTGGAGAGACAAACGAACACATCGAGGACGAAGGCACTTGCATGTGCAGATGCTCCCCTTTATCTTCGACATACAGGCGGGCCCCCTCCAGATCAGTAAATCGCTAGAAGTGGAAGTAGGTCAGATCCCAGTGGAGAGGAGAGTGAGCGAGCATGCAACGCTGCCGCGCACGCATGCTAGTGGAAATGACACAAAGGAAAACCGACTGTGCGCCGGAGCTTAATCGCTGCAAACTTAACCGCTGCAAAAACTGTAATGAAACAATTCATCAGCCATTTCGATTGAAAGACAGGTAAACATGTGCGCGTTTACTTATACGCATGCACGCAGACATGTGAAGATTATACGCCTGTGTAGATTTACAAATATGTAGACACACATCACCTCTGTATACACAGCCACGAGCACACACATATGCACACACACATACACACACACACACACACACACAAACACACACCCACGCCCACGCAAATACACACATACATATATCCCTATGGTAAAAAAGTGTCTAGAGAGACAACAGCGGTACCTCTCTGCCTGTGATACAAATACCAGCGGAAACGAGTCATAACAGACTCAAGGGTGACCCCTATGAAACCTTTATACTTCGTATCTCCCACCAATCTCGAAAACCTTTGCAACGCACGTATGCATGCGCCTCTCCATGTGAACGTTCACAGCCACCATGCAGGGAGAAGACTGCTTGCAGTGTTATGCGAGGAGAGAAGTGAAGATTTTTACGCAACAGAAAACCAATGCTACATGTGTTGTTGATGCGCTAAACGTCAGTGAAATCTGTTCATACATCTACACATACACAGGGGCAATATACGTATACTCTTGTGTACGTACGTGCACATATATGTATATATATATATATATACATATGTACATACACATACGTATATGCATATACTCACAGGTATACACACGGTACGTACGGGAGGAGGGCAGTGACTTTCGCCGTTCACCACTGCAGTAAATTCGCTGCGAGATATCCGAAGATGAACCCGCCGAGATGTCCGGGTTCGTCTACTCCCGTCGGCATGAAGAACTCAGTGACAATTTTCTTAAAGATTTGTTTAACAATAGACTTCTTTGTCGTGCTGCCGATACGAGCGCTGCCGACAAGCAGTCCCAGCAGGCTGTACAGGCCAGCACTGCAGCCGACAGTGCGTACGCACCACTCGCGGTCGTCAGCGACAACTGCTGTTTCATCCAGGATTTCTTCGTCTAGCTCTTCATCGTCTAGTTCCACCTCTCCCTCTTCTCTTGTGCCGTCCTGTTCTGCAGATGTTGCTGTGCCTTCTTCTTTGGCTCTCAAGCTGACACCTTCTCCCCCAAAACTCGGCCAATTCTGCGCAGCAGTTGTATCTCTCACCCCGTATCTGTTGCTGCTGCCCCCGCTGCCGCTGCTCAAGTCCCCAGTCTCCCTGCTGCAAGACACGTACCTTTGCTGCGTACGTCGCATCTTTTGCAGACGTAGTTGTCGTTCCCATGCTTTCTCTTCCCTCTTCATCAGTCCACTCTTTCCTGTCTTCTGATAAGTTTTTTGCTGCAGCAGTCCTTCTTTGTCTTCTGCTGCTGCTGTTGCTGTTGCTGCTGCACGCGTCCCGTCCGGCTCTCTGCCTTCCCTGCTACTGCTCGTACGACGTGCAGGCCCACCGCCCCCCAAAGTTTCGAAGAATGCAGCAGCAGCCTGCGCCTCCGCTTCAGCAGCAGGACAACCACCTCGACGCGACGCAGCAGCAGGTGTATCAGAAGAAGCACTGTCACTACTACCACACGAAGGAGCAGCAGCATCCGAGCCAGCCCACGCGCCGCCGCGAGGTGCAGCAGCAAGAGCAGCACCACCCTCATGTGCGGCACTGGGACCGGGCTCTGCTGCTTCAGCGTCTTCGAAGAAGTCGTCACTGTCACATGCGTCACCTTCTGGAAAAGTCCCGCCCCACAGTTTTCTCTTCAGTGCCTGCTGTCGTTGCTGCTGCTCCATAAACAGTTCCATCCTGCGCCACCATCGTCGCAGATAGAAAGATGTTACATTGCCAGCGGCACATCCCCAGGTGAACAACAGCATCACAACAACCCGAGCCCACCACCCCTCTCGCCCATGCGGCCCGTGCAACACAGAAAGCTTCGGCAGCCACTCGTAGCCCTTCCTGTGCTTCTCAGCTGCAACTGTTGAAGGTCCTCCTAGACCTCCTAGACAACGTCGTGCGGCTGCTGCTACCGAGCTCGCTGCAGAGGCTGCCCGCGCAGTGGCGGGTGCTGCAGCGGCTTCTGTTGCTGCGCCTGGCTTCCAAAACCAGCTCCAGCCCTGGCTGAAAAGCCCATTGCTTGTCGGCAGGGCTGCTGCTGCTGCACCTCCAACGAAGCGTCCTGCTGCGCTGTTCCTCACAGCTGTCTTGCTGCTGCAAATTGCGTCGTAGCACAGCCTCTCACATAGCGGCAGCAGCTGTCTGATGCCGTGCAGATTAACCAGCAAATGGAGCCAGTTGCTGTGCACCAGACCTGCAGCAGCAGCGCGCACGCAAAAAGCCATAAACGACGCGCTGAAGAAGCCGCCGTTCCTCCTTTGGCTCCTCCTGTTGCTGTTTCTGGCACAAGAAGCATCGCAACCGTTCCCGCTATTGCTGCCTCGAAGAAGATTCTCTCTCCGCATATCAAACGCTAGACGCTCCAGCAACTTTCCTTTAAACACAAAAGAGTCAGTAACGTAAGACAGCAGCAGCAGGGTCTGCAACAGCTGTCCCACTGGCGGCAAAGGCGGGGGCAACACCAGTGGTATGCACTGCGATGACCAAGAAGCTTTTTCCCCTGTTCCGCCTATTGCCTCTCCTGCGGCTCGCACCGCTTTCATCGCTGCCGTTACGATTGCATCGGCTACCGTTCTCGATGATTCTGCTGCTAGCTGGATCGTCGCTCTCACGATCCTCGCTGCTGCTGCTGCTTCTTCTCGTCTTGCTGCTGCTGCCGCTGAGATCCTGGCCGCTGCAGCTGCTGCTGCTGCTTCCACTGTTGGCCCCGCTGCTGCTGCCGTCAGCCCTTGACTTGTACCATCCATCGACACGAACACCTGTTGCTGCTGACTCCACCACCACGAGCGTCGTCTTCCGTCGCCGTCCGTTATGGAAAGCCATGCCTGGAGCCGTGCCGCGCAAGAGGGCAGACGCAACAAAACCACTTTCAACATTTCCTCTATACATCTTCTGCTGCTACGTAAAAAAGTCATTTCCGCGCCTTCTTTCCCTGCGGCGCCCTTCCAGCGCGACCACACTGCTGCAAGCAGTTGTTTCGCTGCTGAGGCAACGGTGAAGCAGCCCTGTTGCACCTGCTGCAGGTCACTCAACAAACCCAGACGCGTGGGAACAGCTGCCAAGCGCAGACCTCTACTGGTGCCGTTTCGGTCGAAACTGCTGCGTTCCGCTGTCGATTCGTCCCTGTTCACGATTCTTTCGCTGTCGCTGCTGCTGCTGCCTCCGCTGTTGTTGCAGCTTTCTGCATTTTCGCGGATGCTCCTAACTTCGCAGTTGTTACTGACTTGTGCACTTTGGATGCTGCTGCTGCCGCCGTTGCTCTCTCCGCCGCTGCTCCTGCAGCAACTGTTGACCTTGAAACCGTTCCCCCTACAGCTGCCGGGGTCCTGCGCCGCCGCAGGACAGTAGCTGCTTCTTACACCTTCTTCCCGTTGCGTTCGACTGCTGCTCTTAGTCCTCCCGAGGCTGCCGCTCTCCCTTTCGTGCACACCGGTGCAACTCTTGAGGCCGGGGCCTGCTGCCGTGCTGGTGTTGTCGACGCTTGTGTTCCCGCTGTCACGCACCACGTGGCCGTCATCTGAACTGTTGCTGCAGTGCCCCGCTGTTTTCTCCTCCAACGTGCACATGCTGCTGCTGGCTCCATACTCGCTCTCGCTGCTGTTTACGGAGGTGACAACCCGGTTGCCGCTGCTGCGGCTCTCACAGACGCGCAGAGGAGCCGTGTCGCAGCGGTGGATGTCCATGCCAATAATTGCATCGGTTCTCGCCACGAGACTCCCGCTGCTCCTGCGCCGGCAAGCGCTGCTGTTGTGAAGCCGTGTCGCCCGTTTCGCAGTCCTATACTCAATACAAGAGCTGTATCCCTTACTACTAGTGTTTGAGCTGCCGCTGCTCTGTGGGCTGCTGCTGATGCTGCTGCTGCCGCTGGTTGATGCGGCGATGTCCTCGATGCTGCTGGGAGTCGTAGACACACATTTGCTACTGGAAGTCGTAGACACACGTTTGCTGCTGGAAGTTGCTGCGCTTCTGCTGCTGCTACTGCAAGTCGGTGCGCTTCTGCAGCTGTTGCTGCTGGTCCGTGTCGTAGCTGGGGGGTTTCCGTTACTGCTGGTACTGAGAGTGTCAACCACTGTTCCACTGCGAATGGGACTCTGTTTGTCTGCCGCTACAGCAGCTGCCCTTCCCCTTATTTTTCCTCCTGCTGCGTTTGTTCGAGACGCGCACGGAAAATTCCTCAGCGACGACCTCTCCGGTGCGCCTGCGCTTTTCTCGTTGACTCGTATTCTTGTGTCTCGTTGTCCGTAGCGGACACCAGCAGCAGCTGCTGCAGGAAGGATACTCCAACGTGGAATCGAGGAGACTCGAGAAACGGAAAAATTTCCACCCCGTGGTAAACTGCTCAACGTGTGAGAGCGACAAGTCGTTGCAAACAGCGCCGGGAACTGCGGTAGGCAGAAACAGTAGCATCCACGAGGCACGAACTGCTGTCTCAATGTTACGTTTTCCCCAGTGTACGAGTACTGCTCTAGTGGTGTGCTTCCGCTGGCGAGCGTCGAGAAATACGCCCCCCGGTAGTGTGGACAGGGGGACACGGGAAACGGACGGGACGATAAAAAGGCAAATTTTTTTGGAGGCACGGGGAGATGCCACTTCGCGTACGTCGAGTGTCTTGATGATTTACGTGGCCAGAAGGAAACGAGCGAATCCGAAGGGCGTGTTGTCTCAGCCCGAGTGCGGAAAGGCAAATGGAGAAAGTCAAGGGCTAGAGGACGGGGAGTACATAATGAGAGGGGCAACGATTTGACGTGGTGTGCAGACGAGAGAGCTTCTGCAAACAAGTAGGAGAAAGGTGGGTTACCGCTGGTAGAGGTTCGTATGGTAGTTGTACTGCTCCTGCCGACAGAATCGAAGATGCTATCGTGGTAACTGGCGCTCCTGCTCCCGCCGCAGCTGTCCAAAACGAGAGAGGCGTCTTTTTCTCCCGCTGATGTATAGAGAAAAGGGAACAGCTGAACGACGGACACCGGGGGAAAACACAGCGGGAGGGCAGTGAAGAGGAGAAGATACAGACATGCAGTGAGATAAACAGGACACGAGAGGAGTGAACGGGAGGACCTAAACAAACCTGCTGTCAGGGAAGGGGAGAAGCTGACGCCGGGACGAGCGAAATTGCTGTCTGTCGTCTTTCCGGCGTCACGCCACGAATTAATTTTAGACAAGAGTGTGAGGGCTCTCGTCGTGTAAGAAGCTGTGCACGAGGTAGAAAAGGTCGAAGACCGAGACCTGTACAGCGTGTCACCAGACGCATACAAAAGGGAACTTCTGCTGATTACGGACCTAATGGATTGGGAGCTTGAGGTACGTGACAGGGATCCTTTGGGAAGGGAAAATGGCTTCCGCGCGCGTCTACACTTTGGTCTGTCTCCTTGGAAAACACGATTTATGTTTAAGTCAAGACGGGTTTGGTGGTTGCAACAGATCGTAGAGACAGAAGAGCTGGAACGGCCACCGCTGATCTGGGGCGATCGCCTCTGCATCGGTAACAGATCCACGGTGAGGAGACACACGTCTAAGGTTCTGAAGTTTCTGCCTGACGAAGGACTTTCTAGGCGAAAAAAAGCCACTCATTACAAATAAAGGACGGCGCACTGTAAGACGATTTTTCCAGATGTAAAGGTGCCGGGGGGGATGGTCCGCCGTAGGCTGTTACGGGGTTAGGTGGAACCCCAGAGGTAGAAATACGTGATTCAGAAAAAAATCAAAGTTTTGCAGGTGCAAAGAATGCAGTTGTCGGTTGGGACGCCATCACGTAGACGCATAACCTGCGGTGCGGACTGGTGTGCTCACTCCCATCTGGTAAGAAATGCTTCTTTATTACTTGGTGTACCGGAGGAGCGTAAGATTTGAGCCATCCAGTAGTGCGGGATGACAAATCACGTGGAATGGCAGCTGTCAATTTCCACACTTCTTCCTGGGGATCGATCTGCTTGAGACAGGGGAAACCGCAGAAGGCATCACAAACACACATCCGTATATCATTAGTGTAACCTACGTGTGGAGCTTTACCGAAATATCACAATGTTCATTTTTTCATCAGCCGCTTAAAAGTGACAGCGGATGGCATTATTTCACGTGGCCCTGTTCGAATCGCAGTTGCAGATTCGGCAAAATTTTTTCTTAGAGGCATAAGAAAGAATGAGGAACTATCATGATTAGACCTACGCACTCACACAACTTCTATGCGGATTGAGAGTGGAGCCGCGCGTATATGTTCCTCCCGATCGTAGGGACACAGGAAGTCCTCAGGTGTAGCATCACCGCACGTCGGCAGTGTACACCCGGTGCCGTGCGACGTCAATAAAAAATCGCAGCATAAGAATGTGTAGTGCTCCTCTTCAGCCTAAATAGGTTTTTGGGTAATGACGCGGGACGTAAGGCAAGCAATACAGTGCACTGGCGAGTGTGTTTGGGTTCACATGGATTTCTTGCGATATGTTGCTGAGGGCTTCTCACCGTCAGCCGCGCACATTGTCGAAACATCTCTACCGTAATGAATTTAACAGGCGCTCGGTTTTAATTCCAAACGTACAGAGACACAGAGCAAAGTTGTAATCATGAATGACAAACTAAAGAGTTAGTCGTATTATGTTCTCTTCTTCGGCAGGCACACTGATGCGTGGTCGTAGCCTCTCTCTTTACTTGCGTATCCGAGTCACACTGTGAATGCCCGACTACAGCAGGAGAACAACAAGAGGCTAGAAGCGTTCAGCTGGTGAAGGGAAAAGTGAAAGAGTATCGGCCGTGCAAATATTCGAAGGTGAAATATATGATGGAAACCGGAAATAAAACAGCCGCCGACAGTGACGGAAACCGCTGTGCGCAGCGACACGGTGATGTCAGTTCGGACACCTTCACAGAAAAGCCTTTGAAAAACAGCAAAGCAGACGGGCAGAGCAATGCAATGAAGATTCGACGCATCGGACCTGCTTTTCTGATGGTGTTGCATGCAAGCAAGACTCGCGTCTACGATGTACGTATCCGGCATGCACTTGTGACACGCACATTAAAACAATAAACGTGTGCTTTTCTCCTTCTTCTCTTGTGTCCGCCAGACTTGTACTAGTGTGGGACACAGTCGAGGGGAAAGGCGTTGCTCTTTAGACTTATAAGGCACTTCGTACATATGTATAGAATAAAACATTACACATGTCTAACACGTGAGTATACACGTGTACGTGCAGACACATCCTGGCATCCGTCACTTTCCAGGTGGCACCGATATCCACGAGTGTACACCCACCACGTCTATAATCCTGATTTAATACACATACAATAAGAACTCTACATAGGCAAGCGTCGAGCACAGAAAGACGATGGCGCCGGCGGCCTGTACCAGCGTATTAAAGGAGTTCCACTACCTAACAGCGCTTGATGTATCATGCGAAGTACAGGACAAAGGCTAGTGGAAGTGTAGCTCAAGATTTCGAAAGTTCTGTCCTACCGTGCCATCAGTGGAGAGCAGGGACTAAATACGAGCTCTAGTTTTTTACGACGCTTTTCTGAGTAACATATACAGAAAGCTGGAATAGTATACAATGTGTATGCTTTTGAATTCAACGTATTAACTTGAATACAAATCGGCGTACATACACATACATAGTCTGTATTCGTGTGCAAGCTTGTCTGCGTGTATCATTGTATTTTTTGCTCGTCTGCGATCGTTTCCGCAGGTGTAGTACCGTGACTGGAAGGAGAAGCTGACTTCAGTGCCTGTGTGTAATCAACGCGGACGCAGCTTAAACAGATCAGTTACGTCTCTACTTTCTAACGTGCTAATCAGAATACCCATATGTATGTGTGAACTTTTTCGTGATACTCAAAGCCGTGTGGCCGATTTTTTACTGCATGCTGCGTTAGCTACGGCTTCAAACCTGGAATCTGTCCTGTCACAGTGCTGTAGCTTTCACCGCGCTGAGGAAATGAAGAGACAAGGTGTCGGAGGCGAACAGGCTGGTTCTATCAGTCTACATTTGTTCACCATCCCTACATTTTAATACATCCCTCGACGTACAGGAGTTTCCCACTACGTTTGTGCTGTCCCACCGGGCGAATGTAAGCATCTAAGGATGGTAACCACTGTGCAAGGGGGGTCCACCTTCTTACGTGCGACAGTGGAACTGTGTAGTTCGTGCATAAGTTATCCCACTCCATTCAGAAGTACTAGAACACATATCCCCACCTGTGTTCGAGGGGAGCTTACAATTGGGGCTTGATCATCTTTGGAGATGCCTACACAGATACACACTTCATCAGTGCAGTGATGAGTAAGGCGGCATGCCAGAGTGCAACTTGACGCCTACGCTGTGCAGAAGGTTTCACTTTCGATGAGCTGCAGACAACACAGAGAGACTTTTTCTTCTCAAGTAAGTGTCTTGAGATGTCCTGCAGAGGTAAACTTGCACGCAGTTTCTCACTCGTGACAGAAGGCTCCTGTGAATCCGTGACCGTCCCTAAGTGACTCTGTTCTATGTAGATCTTTCTCCACGAGTCATTCGGCATTGATCGCCGTGAAAACAGTAGGCGTTCGCCGGACGCTCAGGCAGCCAGCAAAACCTACTAGCGCATATACACCACGTGTACATGTGTGTACGTAAGTACACACGCGCATTGCAGCACGACTGATAAGAAAGAAGAAATTATTGCCATCTATTGTTCCTTGATTTCACCAGGTCTGCGTGTAGTGCCTGCCTAAGATTGCTGGAGCGAATTCACGCAGAACATTGAACCGAAGCTCTCTATTCAGCTAGCGGCCAGCTGAGTGTGCACTTCGAACACTAGTGAGATTGCAGCAGCTGTTCATTACACGTTAGACACTAATGAGACTGCAGCAGCTCTTCATTAGACGTTAGCTGAGGAGCGATGGGACATTGTGCAAAAGGCATCAGGCAATGCAAGGATGAGCGTGTGTTTTTCCACGTTCGAAAAACTTTGCCAAACCGACTGAGCTCTCCGGAGGGTGACACACGCACATGCGCACACGCGTGATTATATGGAATGTAGAGGTAAAACACGAGTGTTGCTGAATGGAAATCGAATCGAGGTTTGTATGCTTCGACCTTAAAAAGCTGCGTGTTACCCTGGCTCAAGTATGTGGGGTGCCTATCATATTTGAATAATTGGGTGTACATAATGATAAACCCTTCGCACGTGTACGTGCTTGTCTCTCCTTTCCTTGACCTTTCATTCTTATTTCTACGTAAGCGTGCACGGACATACGTATGTCCATATATATATATATATATATATATGTATACACACAATGTGAGAATTCGTAAACTCCGGCGACCAAGATTGAACCGGGAAGTGCCCTGGTGTATACACGGTGAGAAAATTACGCAAACACTTATTCACAAAGCCTGCGATAGGCACAAAGCCTACATCTCCTGAGTTTGACCGATTCACGTATGCCCCCTGCAACGTGAAAGGGTCCACTCAGCCCGCTTTGCGTTTTTGAGCCATATTGGTGTTTTCTGGAATCGAGGTAATGCTGATCATCTCCGTCTCACAGTTCTGACGACTCTTCACGGACGAAAAGGTGTCTTGCCTACACAGTTTCTACTTGTGCTTCACAACAAAAGACTTCCTTGAATCGAGGGGCGGCTTGTGCTTTTGAGCTGCTGCTGCACTGAAGGAACACGCAGTTTCCGACAGTGACATACGCTATTGTGCTTCCCTGAAAGACGTGACTCTAAAAATACCGACGTGAAAGACCTCAAAATACTGTGCACTCCTGTGGTCCTAACAGATAACCTGAGAGTCTTCGAGAGCACGCTTGCTCATCACCCAGCTCGGCTGAAAGAGCGAGGTGCATTCGCAAGTAAGCAACCACTATTAGATTCAAAAGAGAACAACACGCGCGCGAATGTACGCAGTTGACTTCGGATATGGTTCTACCCATATGTATGTGCGTACGCGTATAGTCTGCCCGTACTTACGTGAAGAGACATATATCTGCCCACACGTTATGGTATGTAGCAGACGCTGAGAATGGCTGTTTCTTGAAATGCGGCTGTCCGATTGATAAAGACAGCGAAGCATAAACAGAGCGTGATGCACTACCGCTTGCCGCGCTTCTATCGCTGGATACGCCGTAAGTCAGAAGCAATTCTGTTTCTTACACTTACACGCATTAATTCCGACATCATGCCCACAGGTGTTACTTTGGGGAAGTCAAGTATACATATATACGCATATATATATGTGTATTCATTGACGGACTCCTCTCTCTTCCTATAATATACATGAAGACGAGTGTCGTGCTTTGGCGAGTGTCTGTGCGACGACGTCCCGCGTGCTTGCATCCAGTGACCTGACCACAGGGTGTCATTATGAGTTCTGAGGTGCCTTTTCTATGGCGTCCTTTTAGAATAGCACTGCACATTTAGCGGTGAAATAACACTTCTACGTCTGGTAAAGGGTCACCTATCTGAACTACGGATATATTTTGACATTCACATCAGCACATTATAGCCTACACGGTTCCACTCATCACTTTTCTTAAATGGCGTTGGCAAGTTGATTCTGCACCAACTTCGACCTCTTTACTTGGAGAGATAAGTTCGCGATGATTTTTGCAAGCAGCGTCGAGCGGATCATCTTTATTACGAGGGTGGGCAATTTTACTCCTGATCTACGGCAACTACTTTGATTTTACTGTAGCCTCATGCTTCCTCTACTACCCCATAATCAACTAAGCTTCTAAGGGAAGTGGGTGCGGCAAAGGCCGCCTCAATTTTCTCGTTCATTTTGCTCGGTACCGGTAATGCCTCGTCCCCCTCTTCGTAGTCCAGAATTCGCCTACACGGCTGCCCCGATCAAGCAGAACTTTGACTGTTCAAACACGTGATGTCGGGGGTAATCTAATGTGCACAGTTTATCTACGTCAAATACCCGTTCTCTTTGACTGCATGACTGGGAACAGGTCGTCGAAGCCACAGGCGCTTTTCCAGGTGGCGAGCTGCATTTACGCCGAACAAATAGGTAGAATTTGGGAGGAGATGTACAAATGCAGATTCAACAGGATGCGTGGATGTGCCTTACGGATGGGAAAACCCGTGTCGTCGTTTCTCTCACACAGTTTTTGCGCCGAGGTGTGTACCCGATCGTTCACTCATCCGTAAGCGCCCAGCTGGACCATCTACTCTTGCTGTTCACTTTATTCCTCGGCTGCAAATTATATTCCCCCTCGCTTGTTCTCCTCTCACATACGAATAAATAAATCCTTGACGCGTGCAGGCGGCAGAGAGGACGTTGCGCAGCCCGCCGGATACGGCGCGGAGGTACACCCACGCCACTACATGCAAGTCAAGGCGGTGCTGTTGATTCTGAAGTCGGCCACTACCTGTTTCTCCATTACATCCTTTTTTCCACATCGGGAAGATTTTCGATTCGTCAACGTGTGGGGATGTTATCACCGATTTCCACGTCTGTGTTCCGATGTGGCTCCTCGATTGGGAGCCGTTCTTAACGCTAGCTTCAGTATGGTATATTCTCTCACCTGTTTGCTACTGTGCCTCAATGTCCTTCACGACGTGAAACTGTGTGGCTTTCTCCCGTCTCTTTGTCGCCCGTTTTGACCCAGCTGCAGGAGGGAACTTCAAGTTTGGTAACCTTTCGTCTCTTGTACTGTTTTCTTCTCTCTGTCAGCACGGCTTGCTTCTTTGCATGCACAGCTGCGACGTCCGTTCCTTCACACGTGGTTCTATAATTTTTGAATTATCCTCAACGGCCACAACTTATTAAGAAACTTTCCTACACTTCTGCGGAGTCGTTTCTCTTGTATTGCTCACATTCACCTCCTTAGTGGCTGCATGCGGCTCTTGTCTTCCACGTCGCATGCACTGCGTTCTCTCGTATGGTCAATGTCCTCTTCTTCCCGTGTCGCTAAACAGAGAGCCTCGTTTTTGCCTTTCTGCAAGTCACTGGTGTCTGCTGAGTAACGAGCAAGACACACCAAATGTTGTACGGGTTTTCCTGTGGCGTTCTTCGGAGGTGCCCACGTCTGTCTTCCCTGTACGTAGACACCCACGTTTAACGGTACGTATGTAAGCACTAAGGTAGTAGGTGTAGATGCACGTGGCTACAGATTTACAATTTTATGCGTCTGTATGAAGTAGTAAGTACGTACACGTGCATACGCCTGCATACGACGCTCCTTTTTGCACGCTTTTTGGTGGCGGATGCGCTACTCTCTTCCGTCACTGCATGATCAATGTGTAAGGCAAAGCAAATAATTTCTTTTGCACGGCAGCACCTCCCCTTTGCTACCGTCATGTCCTCAAGTGCTGCTGCCGCAGCATAGATCCCGGATTCGATAAGGAGAAGCTGTTGTTAATTTCGAGAAGATGTCGAAGAGAGGTCGCGTGTACGCGAATGTCTCTGAGCCGCCGGTGGGTAACATCCACAGTTTTGAATGCGGCCTTTGCTCAGTGTAGACAGTCGCTATTAGCGGAGTGTTGAGGAGCTGAACATTTGTTCGTTGGAAGGGGTACTTCTCAAAACACATGTATACATATATATATGTATAGTCTCTGTGCGTACACGCGTGTCTTTTCCGTTCCAGCGCCGCGTGTAAACGTAACTTCTTCCCCTTCCCACGGGTCGTGCACCGTTGCATTTCTTCAGGAAGACTTGCCGCTTGTCTGCGAGTCGTAGCATGTTTTATCACGCGTCTCCGCGTAAGTCAGGAGGCAACATACGTGCCAGCTCTCTGCAGTGTCTGCAATCCTTGTGGTGATCCCGTATGAACTGTTCTCTCAGTTGCTGCCGTTGCATATTTTCTTGAAGGCGGTTGGTGCCCATCGTCTTTTTTGCTGGTGCTGCCGCGCCGGTGCAGGTATTTGGTGCATGCGCTTCATTTTCTGTCGCCTAATATGCCATTGCCCGTGCTGCCGTTGCCTCCTCTCCGTGTGCTGCTGTGTGCGCGTGCTGCCAGTGACGAGCTTCTGCGGTGCCACCGGCTTTCGCGTTTTCTATTGTTCTGTCTGTATTTCGTGGCGCTGACTACTGGTGGGGTGCTCGGACTTTCCAGCTGGTCCTTCCGCGTCGCTTCTCCAAGTGCATCTGTTGGTGCTGTTGTTGCTGGTTCCCGTTCTGCGGCAGGCAAAGATGGGGTCGGCACCGGGGCCGGGGCGTCGCCAGCCTCGTGAGGAGGAGATCGGCGGGGGAGAGCGTTGGCAGCGAGCAGCAGATCGAAGAAAGTCGCCGTTCTTTGCAACAGCGGCAGCTGGACAGAGCAACAGCAGCAGCGACGCAGGAGCAGCAGCATCGATAGCAGCAGGCAGTGGCAGACAGGGTGGCGGTGGCAGGGGCGCAGCCAGCAGCAGAGGAGCCCGCAGCGCAGCAACAGGGGCCAGCGCAGGCGGCAGATACGCCGCTGCTCCCACCGGCAAATTTGCAGGAGAACTCAATGCCGACGCCCTTTATCGAGACGAGGCGGACCGGCAAGTAAGAAAAACTCTCGTACTCTTCGGTGATGCAGTGACGAGTCCTGCTGCTGCAGCTACGGGGCTCCTGCGGGCTGCTGCTTTTGCGGCAGCTAGGCTGCGACCGGTGCTCCTGTTGCTCGCAGGGCTGCGGCTGCTGGTGCTGCCACGCGCTTCGACTGCTCGTTCTCCTGCACTGCTGCTCTTGCGGTGCTGCACATGCTTCCCTTTTTCGCATGCCTTTGCATGCAGACACTTGAGAACATGAACGAATTCGAAAGGGAAGCCGAGTTGGCCCGTCGGTACGAGGAGCTGGTACGCGAGCGGCAGCGTGCGGAGTTGCTACGGAGGCAGGACCGCGGGGGAGCTGAAGAGCGAACTTCGGGTGAGGCCTTGCTACCCCTCGACTTCCATTCTCGGATGCGCAGATCCTTTTCTGCTGTTGCTCGGTGCCATGTATTTCTTCTTATTCTCTCTCTCTTTTGCTGTCTTCGAACACAGCAGCAGTGCGGGGGTCGCGTTGAGTACCGGTAGACATCTATAGCTAGTGTCGATGTGCCTGTACGTGGGTATAGGACAGCAGCAGCAGCAGTACAGAGGCATTTGTTGAACATGGCGCTTTTGTGTTGCAGGGCGTTTGGGAGAGGCCCTCAGCGACATCCGCGCGCGACGTGCTCGCCAGAAGCAACTGCAGCAGCGCCCGAGTAAGGAACAGTAAACAACGTGTTGCTGCCACAGATGAAGATCGCGTCTCCTGTGCAGCTGTTTGTCTCGTCTGTCCGGGTGTCTTGTGGTTGCAGTACATTAGCTGATACTTGTTTCTACTCTGCTGCTGCAGACCCGACTGCCGTTTCTTTCCCTGGTGACGGTCCAGCAGCAAGTGCTGCCGCGACTCAGTCGCCTGCACTGGAGACGTTGGCCCGTTCTGTTGTGCTGCGCGCTGTCTGTGCTTCCGGCGGTTCCTGCTGCAACCGTTTTGGCAACTACTGCTGCTGTTGCTGCCTGTTTCTGCTGCCTTCTTCCTCCGCGACGCTGCTGCTGCTCCTGCTTTTGTGACTCCACACACTGTCTTTGGTGTAGCTGTTCCTCCCTGTTGCTGCCGCTGTTGTCTGCTGCTCTTGGTGCCTGCCGCTGCTTCTGTAACGCTGGTGCAGCACACTCTCGGCTTGCTGCTGCGGCAGTCTCGTGCCGCCACCTACATGCAGGCTGCGCTGGTGTTCTTTCCTCTCCCTTGTATACTTGCTACTGCTGGTGGTAGCACTTTCGTTTTCTGCGGTCGAGTGGGCTGCTGCGTCACCGCGTTCTGAGGCTGTCGGCACACTCTTCGCCTGGCCGTTCGTTGCCGCGGTCTGCCGCGTGCTGCCACCTTGTGCTAGGATATGCTGCTGCATCACACGTGCTGGTGGTCCGGCTCTGACCAAACGTATCGAAGAAGCAGGGAGAGCAGGCTTCGCGGCGGCAGCAGAAGCCTATAGCAACAGACGCTTGGGTATCGCTGCTGCGTGTATTAGTCGGCATTGCTGCGTCTGTCCTGCTTCGCCTTCTGTTCGGCGCAGCTGACGCTTCCCAGCGGTGCGCTGCTGCGTCGTCGGATTCTCTGGTGCTGCTGTCTGCTTGTCTCTCTCCGTTTGACTTGCCTTCTCCCGTTTGCTTCGCCGCTGCGTTTCCCCGCTCCCGTGCTTGCGTCATTGATGCGCCCTCCGCCACGGTTTATTGTTCAGAGTTTCTCTCTCCTGTAGCAGCTTCAGGACTGCCTCTTCCGGTGACTGCTTCTCTGGAGCTGGTGGTGCTGCTTCTGCAGCTTCTGCAGCTGTCTGCTCCGCTGCTGTCG
Source organism: Sarcocystis neurona (assembly GCA_000727475.1). NCBI lineage: Eukaryota > Apicomplexa > Conoidasida > Eucoccidiorida > Sarcocystidae > Sarcocystis > Sarcocystis neurona. The sequence continues at coordinate 824,311 of KL647289.1, read as the reverse complement.
CTGCTGTCACGGCTTTGCTGCCGCTTTCTGTACCTCGCGGTGCTCTTTTGATCTGCTGGTCACCCAAGTCTCCTGCAATTCGTAAGTTTGCTGCGGCCCTTTGCTGCTCGGCGAGCGTCCTGCTGCCGCCGTCCCGCTGCGCCGTCTCGCTGCGCCGTCTTGCTAGTGACGGTGCGGCTGCGCATTCTACAGCGGCTTGACGAGCTGACTTTTGCTGTTACTTCCGCTGCTACCTCGGCGGTGCCGTGGCCTCTGCGGATGCGTCTACGGCCGATGCGTGGACGATTTTTTCTTTCTCGCCGCCGCTTTTGCTGCTGTCTGTCGTGCTGCATCTTCCCTGGTCCGTCTGCTGCTGCTTCTTCTCTCGATGCCGCGTGTGCGACTCCCTCCCTGATGACGCTGCCGCGGCGGCTGCAGGTGCGGCTGCGGCCGCTGCTGCTCTTCCAAACTGCTGCCTGTGCTGCTTCTACTTTTCCTGCTGCTTCTCGCGCGTGCCAACCACCTGTGTCAGCTTTTCTTCGCTTCCCTTCTCGACGGTTCACCACTACTGCTGCTGACGTCTGATCCGTTCATTAGTGCGTGCGTTCTAATACCGTGAAGTGTTGGGCCGAGGCTGCGCTGCTTGGTAGGCTCGCGTGGGTTGCTTCGTCTGCTGTTCGACCGCTCCTGTCCCGCTTTTGTTGCTTCGCTTGTGCCGCTGCTGGTCATTTCGTAGCTTCGCGTCCTACAGTGTTGCTGCTCTGTATGTGTTTGGGGAATGAGCTGCAGCAAGCGACGAGGAGGAAGAGGAAGAAGAGGGGGCAGAAGAGGAGTCACTTGCGTCTTCTGGACAGGCTCTTCTCCCGACTGCTGCTGCAGCCGAAGAAGATAGCGAAGCGATGTCTGTGTCGCTGTCGTCGAGTGAAGAGGAGGGAGAAGCTGTGTCTGCCCGCATATCTGTGGACGAGGGCGCGCGACCGCCTGCGGCCGCCGAAACACCTGGGGCTGCTGAAGCGGTCGAAGTCAAAGTAGTCGACGCAGCGATAGTAGGGGGAGTCGGAGTTGACGATGGCGCACCCGCAGCAGCCGACGTCGTCGTCGCAGCAGCGGAGGACGCAGCAACAGGAGACTTGAAGGCGGAGGTCGCCGAAGCGGGAGAGCAGCGACAGCCGGCAATTGCTGCTGCCGCTGCAGCGCAGCCGAGTGTCTCGGATGAAGCGATTGTTGTGCCGCAGGTGACGATGCTGTTTCTGCTTTTTCTGTACGACGGTGTACAACTGCATTTCTCTTTGTCCACACGCGTATGAACTTGGAGAAAGAGGCTCCGATCTGTAGATCCCGCTCATCCTCTCTTTCTGTCGCTCTCTTCCCCTATGTTTATCCACGTATGCGCATCTGTGCTTGTGCGTCGTCGCACACCGAAGGGATGGCGCTCCAGGCGCCTGGGGGTGAACAAACCCTCGGCACGTTTTCGTTTCACCGCCGCCTGTCGAATCCTCGCGTGCAGCTCCTGCCCGTCTCTGTGCGCGTGACCTCCTCCCCTGCGACACGTGTAGAGGAAAGTTCACGTCCACTTCGCTTGCCGTCTTTCGGCGAACACTTCCTTTCTCTCCGCCCGCCTCTCTGACGGCCCCGTGGAGACGTATGGGTGCCGTTACGGAGCTGTTTTGTGAGCCTCGGTTTCTTGTGGCCAAGTGCAGCTGGCTCGAACTTGTATTCATCTCTTTGAGTAAACACGTCTACACTCACTCGTGTTTGCGTGTGTGCCGAGCCGTGTGCGCGGGGCAACAACGTGCCTCTCTGTGTGTGTGTCTCCCTGCGGCGCGCGTCTCACCCCCGCCGGTGTCTCTTCGAAGCTCCCGCCCTGTCTTCCTGCGTGTTTCCCCGTCTGCGTGTTTGCCTTCCGAAAGTCCTCCTCCTGGCGGTGAGACAGCGTCTTTGCATACGAAGTGGCACGACTTCCCGCGGCTGCCTCAGTGTGTCTACAAGTCGAGGGGCCTGCGACAAGTCGAGGCGGTGCGCGTCGCTTCTCTTCCTTCTGCGGCACGTGCAGAGAATTCTCCGTCTCGTCCTGTCGCTGCTTGGCACGCCGTCTCCCTGCTCCCGAGGGATGCATCTGCTGCACGCTTCGCTGCAAATCTTTCCCTGCTCGCTTTTTGCCCCCCTGCTACGTGGGGAGTACATTACGACTCCTACGTGCGTATATCTATTCGGAGGCACATCGTTGACTCCTGCCTCTTTCCCACACATTGCTCTGCGGAGCAATATACTCTCTCCCCCTCCACTCCCCATACATACATACATATATATCCGCCGTGCAGGTGTACGTTGTAGGACCTCAAATACATAGCATGTATGTCTATCTAGCTGACATACCCTGCGAATATATGTATGTGTAACACCTATGTCTCGAAGACATACTTTACGAGAATATATATATAATATATGTCTAGCAGACATACTCTATGGATATATATATATGTATATGTATATGTAGGCTCTCTCTCTATATATATATGCATATACATGGATAGACAGATAGATGGATAGCTGTTCCACATTTGTGCCTTGTATGCACGCCGGACATGTATATATGTATATACACGTACATGTGAATCTCCACATGTCTCTCTCTGATGTGCTATCTGTCTGTATGGGTGTCTTCGTATGCCCTCTCGCACTGTCTCTCTCTGTTTCTGTGCAAGGGTGGCGCTGGTGCTGCCTTCGTGTGACGCCTCCTTCCGCGACCCGGTGTTTCTCGTGCTGATAGACCGGCTGCTTCTTCGCAACGTGGTAGAACTGCTGTTGCTTCTTCGCTGGCAGCTGCGGCGACTTCCTTTGACGTTGCTGTCGTGGACCTGTTGTCGCGTGGCTCTGAGAGACGGGCTGCTGTTGCTGCTGCTTCTTGCTGTTGTCTCTCTCTGTCTCTGCGGTCGAAAACCGCTGCTGCCGTTGCTGCACCTCGTCGTTATCTTCTCGTTTTGCTTGTGCAGCCTCCGTCTGCCCACCGTCCCGTTCTTCGTTTGTGGGAAGTTTGTGTGTGTCACTGCTGCTGCGCGGGAGCAGACGCACGTGTTCCTCTCTGCGGTCGCGCCGTTGCTGCTGCAGCGTGAAGAGGAGGTTCGCGGCGACGACTTGTTCGAAGAAGACCGCGTCGACACAGACGAACAGAGGAAGAAAGAGCTGGCGAGGCGCATGCTTCAGCGTGTCTCCCTCGACTTGCTCAATGCCGCGCGCCTGTCGATCGAACGGCTCACGCTGATGCTAGAGCACCCGCAGGCGGAGAGATTTGTGTGTGGCTGCTACGTGAAGGTTCCCCAACAGCAGCAGCAGCGAGGGCTAGCTGCAGCAGGCAACAACAGCAACAACACGCTCCTCCTTGCTGCTGCTGCAGCCGCGACGCCATGCTGGGTCTGTCAGATAGTTGGCCTCAAGCCCTGCGACCCGTACCCGGTCCGGCTTCCGACGGCCGCCGCAGCCGCGAGCTGCAGCTACCGCCTGGTGCTGCGGCTGGCGCCCAAGGCTCCTGCGCGCTTTGACCGCGAATTTGCCCTCACCGACCTCGTCAGTGCCCCGGTCACACCCAGCGAGTTCGAGGACTGGAAGAAGAAACTTGAGGAATTTGACACTGTCGAAGACGTCTCACGACGTATCCGAATGAAATTGCAAATGCTTAAAGAAGTCAGTTACTCGCGCTTTATATATGTGTCTGTGTACAGGCACGCACATATAGTTGTGTATATATATATATACGTGTATGTGTACTACCTTTGTGCGTGAGTGTATTCGTGAGCGAAGTTCGAACTATTGGCACCTGAAGGAGAGGAAAAGAAGAAACAGAGCACAGTCGCTAATGTACATACGTGTGCATGTGAAGGAAAATAAAACAAAACGCGGAGTCGACCGCCCCGCATGTGTTCGAATGCGCAGCTACGTGTGTGTACGCACATGAGGAAGGGCCACGCGTAGGAAACGACACACAGCGACTTCCGTCTGCGCACACACCTACACAAACAGAGCGAATATACATATGTGAGCGTCCCCACGTATGTATGTATATAGACGTTTGCCCGCGCGTACGCCTCTGCGTTGTGAAGGGCTGCATATTTTGTAGGTGTGAAAATACTGCAGCTCTGCGCGCGAGGGACAAGCGCCCCAGCAGTCCACGACGCGTCGATATTCTTCCGCAGACGCATCTGTGTGTGTGTGTGTAGCGGAGTGAGGCAGACAGAAGAAACTAGCGGTCACATATATATATATGTACGTATTTATATGTAGACGTATACGGCGGAGATAGATACGTGGCTTTGTACGTATGTCCAATGGCGTATATGTGTGTGTTCCTGCTCGAAACATATATCCTTCGAATACAAATAAATATACATATATCTATATGTATATATGTGTGCACCTCGGCGTCTCGGCGCATATATATATGTGTATGTATATGCGTCTATTTTTCTATCTATCTCTCTCTCTATGAATATATGACCGACGCAGGTGGACGTTCCTGTGTGTATACGTGTATGTGTGTGTGTGTGTGATTATTCTTGGAATATGTGCGTGGACATCGTGTGCTGATTTTTTCTTCACGCAGAGCGTTTCCGTCGTGCGCAGCTGTCTTGCACACGGCCCCTTTGGATCGTCTCGCAGCTCGTCGTGGCTGCTTATATTACGTCTCTTCCACGCCGTCGCTGTGTCCCCTTCTCATTCGCGTTTTCTGTCGACTTCGCCAGCTGAATTCCGCGAGAAATGCCCGTGTCTACACGTGTGGAGAGATTCTGTGTGTGTGCTTGAAGCGCGGGTGTTCGCGTGGAAGACTCTGCGTGCATTTCTTGGTCGTTTTCGTAGCTCAGGCGTGCCCACGCCGACCCGCTGTGACGTGACCGCGCAGGCTGCACGCGTGTCTGACCTCCCATTTGCCTCTCTTTTACTCGCCTTCCCTCACTCGGTATCTGCGTCTCCACACATATGTACGTATATACGTGTACACAGCAATATGAAGAGGCACGGGTTTGTATGTAAACTCTTGTCTGAGTAGGTACAGATGTACACGCTTCTCTGTTCCTTTAAGTCGGCATGTGTCGGACCTACCTTTTTCACGCCGGTTTTCTACGTAGACGCATGCATATACATATATATATATCTGCATACGCATGTACAACAGCATATACATATATATATGTCTGGTCATATACACGTGAGAAGATGCGTCAATTTCTTCAGTCCGTAAGATAGATATCTTGCCCATCCTACTACAACGGGATCTGCACGTAGGTGTTTTTCTGCGTGTATATATATGTACGTGTCTGGTTGTATGCATGTGTAGACGCGTATACTTCTTCAAGTCCGACAGATATCCTGCCTGCCTTACCACAACAGTATCTACGCATAGATGCTTGTCTGCCTGCGTTCGTGTGTATATATGTCTGGGCATACACACGTGTAGACGCGTATATTTTCCGAAGTCTGAGATATATCCTGCCTACTGTACCTCACGTATAGTCGCCTTTTCCCTACACCACACAAGCGTATACATACAGCTGTCTGTCTTGGTGCATATATATACATGTGGTGTATACACGTGCGTACGCGTCTATTGCTCGAAGTCTGAAGAATATCCTTTCTAACTTACTTCATGTAAAATTACCTCTTCAGTTCGTATGCATCTAGCAAGGATCTGCTGTCGTGCCAACACACACATATATACATGTATCTATCGAGATGAATATTTGTGTACGCGTGTATATATGTTAAAATATATCCACTTGTCTATATACACGAGTTTGTACATATTTGCACAAGTGTGTCCGTACATGTAGCTGCGTATTCCCTTGAATATACAGCTGAATCGGTAGGTATCATTAGACATATGTCCGTGTGCCTCTCCGCATGTACACACATAGATAAACCTATATGTGTGTATCCGTGCGTCTTTCTCTCTACATACGTGGATGTATACATATCGATCCGTAGGAAATATACATATATATGGATCTGTCTATCTGTCTCTCTTTCTGTACGAGCTTGTGCTTATTCGTGTGCAACCTCCGCGATGTATATATATATATGTATATATGTGTCTTTGTGGTGTCTTTCCACGTTGTGTGTGTGGCGGCGTTTCAGTTCACATTCACGGACGAAGACGTGCAAACGATTCTGTCTCGGAAGAGAGAGGGGTCCGCCGCTGCGGTCGTACAGACGAGCGGGAGTCTGTTGAAGCAGCTGATGTTCGTGAAGCACCAGCTGGACACCCTGCACTACTCGTTGTCGAGTGCAGCCACGGCAGCGTCTTCGCGCAAAGATTTGAAGGAGAAGCTGCAGGTGCTGCAGGAGAAAAAGGCAGACTTAGAAACGAGACTGGCGCGCAGCAAGGCGGCTGCGGGGGGACAGCGCGAACTCCTGCATCGCCTGTCTGTCGAAGCCCGGCTGGCGAGGCGCAGGGAGCACGCGGCTCCGCTGTTGCTGACGCGCAGCAGCCACCGGCGTCCCAGCAACAGCAGCAGCAGCAGCAACGCGGGCAGCGCTCTGCAGGAGAAGCACCTGCGGCACTGGCAGCGCCCTCCTGGACAGCACGCGCTCGGTCGGCCAGTTCAGTGCGCCGCTGTTGCTGCTGCTGGTGCAGCGGAGCAGCGACCGCCAGCAGATCGCCGCGAGGCCACCCCCGGAGAAGCGTTCCTCGCAAGCCGAAGCAGCACTGGCCGCAGCGACCGACCTGCTGCAGCAACGGCGTTACCGGGTGGCAGCAGCACCCGGACTGACGCGCGCGCTGGCGTTGGCGCGGAAGGCGGCGGGAGACGGCAGAGAAGCGCACTCGAAGAAGCAACAGCAGCAAGTTCAGCAGCGACGCTGCCTGCAGCAGCTGCGAGAAGTAGCAGCGGTCCGCGCTCTCCGCCTGCAGGTATGGGTCTGCTGCGGCTGCGTGGACGTGAACGTAGCGGCCGTTTTCCTTCTGGAGTGTACACGTGGGGAATCATGGAGGTCGTCTGCTGCTCACTCGGTTTTTGATAGGGAGAGAAAGCAACAGCTCGTCTGCTCTTATGAGTATACACACCGTGGTTTTCTCTTCGAAAGGCAACTCTCGAAATAAGAACTGCGGTTTGCTGATCTTGGTGTATCACTCTTACCCCGTTCGACTGGGCCGTCTCTATGTGTGTGTATAGATATCCGTGCGAGTAGATGAACGGCAATGTGTGTATGTAGCTGTATATTTATGTAAATGTTATATATATATATATATACATATGTATACATATGTATATACACGCATATATTTCGTTAAAGGTGCGAGGGCCAACGCATACGTATATATACGTATATGTATGTGTATGTACGTACAAGCATATATGTCGTCAAATGTGCGAGGGCCCACGCATATATATACATATGCATACATATATATATGTATGTATCTAAAAGCATATGTTTCGTCGAAGGCGCGAGGGCCCACGCACGTATATATGTATACGTGTATACAAGCACATATTTCGTCAAATCTGCAAGGGCCCACGCATATGTGTATATATATACATATATGTATATGTGTATATATACGCATATATTTTGGGCCGGCGCACACGTGCAGGACACTCGTGAGCAGTTCGCTTTCTGCGTAGGCTACGCACACGAGGACAACAGGGCGCAGCAGGTGCGTGTCAGTGGGTGAGTCGATGGTGCCGTCGCAGCACGAGCCCCATTCCGGCAGACGTGTCTCTGGATTTGCTGTCGCAGGGGCAGGAGCGGGACGCGTCGTGTGGCGAGCGGCAGACAACACGGCCACTGCTGCTGCTGCTACATCGCACGCGGCGCAGCGCGATGTGCTGCTGCCTGCGACAGAAGCGTCAGGGAGCGCGGACCCGGGGACTCCTGTTGGCTCAGCGGAGGAGGCGTGGCGAGTGCTGCTGCAGGGCACACGGCAGCAGCAGCGCGCCTGGATGCAGACAATTTTACAGGTGACTGTCCTGCATTGCGCTGCTCTCACTTTTAAAGAGCTCCTCCTTCAACAGCCACACCTTCCCTGCATATATATATGTATATATATACTGAAGTACTGTACTAGCAACCACGCATATGCTTACATATGGATATAGATGTGTAGGCGGACGCACGTACGCATGTGAAGACGTCACAGTATATGTGTGTCTGTGTGTCCCCGACGTGCGTATTTCGTTCGGTTCCTGCGCTATTCTTCGGAGCTGAATATCTTCGCGAGGCCAGTGTAGCGAGCGGCAACAGAGAGAAAAAGAGAGAAATATGCAGCCACGAGGTTGGCACGCGTAGTGACAGAGATGCGTTTCTTCGCGGTTTTTCGCAGAGGCACGTGTGTGGCTCTAAACAGGTGCGACTCGCTTTCATGACTTCTTCTCAGGAATGTTGTTGGTAGTATGGGCGTGCGTCACTGCTTTCGATCTTCGTCGGTACCTCTGCTGCATGAGATACGGTGTACGTACACTCGGACCAACAGTCTCCTCCTCCTCCTCCGTAGCAGTAGTAGTACTGGTCCTGATGGCAGTTCTCCTGCTTTTTTTGTGCTTCGCGGTTTCTCTTCTTCTCCTCCCCCCGTAGAACTTGCTGAAAGCCACTGCGGCGCTCTTCGAGTCTTTTTTTAACCCAGTGCGTTCTCGTCTTTCCTTGTAGTTTCGTCTTTTTCCGCACCGCTTCTTTGCGAGCAACTCTGAAGTATGCCTGTGTGTCTAGCGCACGCGTCTACGTAGCAGCCTCGCCCCGGAACTATTTTTGTCAGAAAAAGTCTCTTTTCCTTTCCTTGCAGCCCGTTCGATTTCACCGTGCAGCGCAGCCGTGCGGCTTCTCACGCAGCCCTTTGCTGCAGTCTTTCCCCACTCGCACTTGTGTACTTTCTTTCCCTAGAGATGTACGTATGTAGACACGTATCCGGTGAGGAACGCGTGTATAGGTTTTAGAATCAAATCTCTAGAGGATACATCATACGAGCATGTCCAGGAAGCACCGTAGCTGCAGTGGCCGGTCTTCGCGCATGGAAGGGATGCGTCGTGCGAGGGGCGCACTGATGGAGAGCCGGGGTGCAACAGGTGCCTTGCGTCTATGTACGTAGATTTAGGGCGTCCACGAATGGAAAACGCGTTGTATATGGATGTACGCGGATGTGTGCGTATGTAGGACGTAAAGATGTCTGCGCAGGAATGTCAAGCACGTCAGTTCTGCGCGCACGTATGTTCTCTGCACGTGTGCGCTCGTCTGAGTTTCCTGTTTTGCCACGGGTGGTGCCACATTTCTTCGCATGTTTTGTGCGTACGCTGGGAGAGTCCCGGGCGGAAACGAAGCGAGGGATACTTTTTAAAGCAATTTTTATCCCTGTTCGTTATCCACACCATGTTGTGCGGACCGTGTGCATTTAGTTCTTGCCTCCCGCTTCTTTATATGATCTGCCCTCTCAGTCACAGCTCGTTTCCTCGGTCTAGGGGCTACTTTTCCGTATTTTGTCTCTTATTCTCTGTTGGCTATACACAGACGTGTTTTATTCGTGGTGTATTCGTTGGTGCTCTTTTTCGCTTTTTTCGCATGTCTGTGTATTCGCATTGCTGGTGTGGTGAGGTTCTCGTCTTCGACGCGGCTTTTCTTTGTCTGCCTCTCTTACGCGCACACAGAGCCAACGAGCGGCAGGGAAATTCCGCATAGAGAAGTCCATTCCTCCGCCTGCCCCCTACGCCTCGATTGTGTCGCTACTGCCGTACAGCCCCCCTCCTGCAGGCCGCGGCCTTCTTATTTCGCTGGAGGAATACAAACAGCAAGTGGCTCAGCTGGCCAACCTGCAGCTTGCTGGCTAGCGACTTGGTGCCACAAGTAGCCAGCAGCACTCTTAGCCAGTCTTCAACGCGCCGGCTGCCTGCTTTCGTAAAGAGATACGCATGTGTTGGCGTGCGTTTCTCCTGTTCTCTCTATTTGCTCGTCCCTACGAGGGCCCGCAAGCAATACGTGACACAACTAGCGAAAATGAGCGGACGTGGGGCGAGTCGCTCATCGTCGAGACATCGGCCATTTCAAGTCCCCACTTCAAAGGTTGTGGATACTACAATATATCTGCGCAAGTGCGTGTATGTACACGTGTCTACTTACTATCGTGTGCGATTGCGGAGTTAACTGTTCTGGACACAGGTAGATAAAACCAATATATATGTATATATATACACGTATATGTGCTGTATGCCTATACGTTTACCTACGTACATATATGTATATATATAAATTTACGCACGCATGAATAAACGCTCACCGTACCATGTATGGACGACCGCTGTAGGTAATACGTACATATATATATATATATATTTATAAATGTGTGTGCGTGTGTACGGTATGTTCTGCGTGCGTATTTCACTTGAAGATTTGCTGCTGCTGTTACAAAGCAAGAAAGTGGAATGGAGACCTGGTGGGGCGTTCAGTTCGAAAGCCGGCAGAAATTGAGTATTTGTGCTTCTCAGAATTGCACTCTGGAAGTCCCGAGTCACTTTCCAAGCTACTGAGATTTAACCCGCACTCGGTCCCGTAAATCGACCTGCGACAGGCAAGTACGGATCCTGGGTGAATTTGTTTTGGCGCAGCACGCACACCGCGTAGCGCAGCACTAGTCGCTGGTTCGAAGAATGGGGCCACACGCTTAGGACGACGGTCCCGTTTCCACCGGTTTTGACCTAAAAGTGGCAAGAAGTCGATTCTTCTTGTCTGTGTTTACTGCTGTGATAAAGGGGGGATTGCTTCCATCCAATTTCCGAGGAGAAAAGCGATCCAAACATTATAACACGGGGAGACACTGTGCCTTGTGAACGGACGGTAGTGGAACCATACTTCTATCAGCCGCGTGCTACTAGTATGTTATAGCTTCAAACGCACTGCAAAGAATGAAGCAGCTTGCGCATTTAAGAGTTCACGTATTTCATCAGCTGCGGAAAAAAAAAGACATCGACCCCCTCGGAAGAACCGGTGACAGTGGGAAAGTAGTACGCATGGCGCGTCCGCAGTGGAGCAAGTGGAAGGATCTTCGGATGGTGTCGACACAAAGCTAATGTGCGTCCGCAGCGAAAGCGCATCCCGTCAAACTGACTGAGAACCTGTGCAATGGAGAGTGAACTGAGAGCCCGTGGAGCTTTACGGATGCGTGTAAATGTATCCGACGCAGTGAGGGCACATATGCAGGAGTGTGGAGAGTACGCGCGCAGACGCACAGGAGGCCTTAGTTTGGTGGTGCTGACACAAAGTCGATCCGTGTGCCGCCGGACGGCTTGCCAAAGGCAGAGAAAATGCAAGGCTCTCGCTTCGATATCGCAGAATCAGCCGCAACGGGGGACTGGCTGTCGTCACCCGGCCAAGAATAATGCCCGCCTTTTATCACAGCAACGTTCGCGCTCGGAGCACTAGAGGCTATTGGTAGACACGGAGTACACCGACGACATTTACACGTGGGTACGTGTTTCTTGTGTGAACTGATGAAAACACGTGAACCGGGAAATTCCACAGGTACTTAAAAACAGGCGTCCACGGTGGTGTCTCAGCGACAGGACAGAGTCTGTTCCTAGGAGAGACAAAACACCTGCATCATTGACTTACGGACACTGTCGCATGATTGTTGGCGAATGTTTGAATTTACTTAGTATGTACGTGATATCAAAGATGTATGTATGCCTATGTGCGTATGAGGCGCGTGTACAAAGCCTGCGGCGCTTGTGGAACGTTACTATAACACATTTCCGTCATGGCGTGGTTGCGCACTGGATAATGGCGTTGTTTGCAGTAGATGGTGGACTGTGTATACTCTATCTGCGTACATACATACATGCGCATGTACGAGTTATCAGCCTGATTTCCGGTTATTTATGACCTTTCTTCCGCCGTGCTTAAGGCGCCAAATGCAATGACTCTCAAGTGTTTGAAACGCCGGCTTCCCGCGCAAAGGCATGTGTCGGAGGGATTGTGTCTGTGTCTCTACGGGTGCGTTTGTCGGAATATACGTCCACCGGCTATAGACGGGTGCTGGCGAATCCGCGTGGACCTGCCCATAGGTGCGGACTCTACAAGGGCGCTGAGGAGGCGCATACCCACACGGGCGAATACGCACACAGGTGGTTACGCGTCTTCATCTACGTAGAATACGAGATACTGCAGCGAAGACACTCACACACACATGCCAATACACGCCGGCACGTCAGCGTAGAGATACGCCCAAATAACATCGTCTTCTTAAAGAGATATATACAGAAACTGAATCGTCGTGACCTGTGCGCAGCTATGTAAACGCATTTGCAACAAGACCGTTCAAGTTACGCTTGCTCGTGTCGACGGACGTGTATATATACATGTATATACGTACGCAGAGGTATGCTCTTGACTCCGATATAGAATGTGAACAGTTACAGGAACAGAAACTGTCTGTTCCGTTTCGGAAACGTAGGCGTACGCAGCCCCTACTTTTCAAAGCGAACAGCCACATATACATATATATACTTCTATATATATACATATATATACATTTATATATATACATATATATACATTTATATATATACATATATATACATTTGTATATATACATATACATATATATATATATATATATAGATAGTCTAGCTTTATCTGTGTAGTGGTGCGGACAGTCGTACACATACGGTATGGCCTCTTGCTTCTTCGGGAGTGGCAATACACGCGTGACCTGCAGTGCACATTCGTGGCGGGGATGCACGTAAGCGGCAGGCGTATCGGCGAAGCAGCTTCATGATTAGCAGAGCTACTACTTTTACTGCGAAGGTGTCCATCGGCAGCATCTCCTCTGTGCAGACAAGTTTCCCCCGAATTCACGTGGCTTCTACGTCCTGAGCGGCTGGAGAACTTTGAGTTACAATATCCCGAGCAGTATTTCTGCACAATGGAATCAGTGCGGAGGCAGCGTCTACCCGTGAAGGGCGTTAGATTACCCATACGAGAAGCACCAGGACCGCAGTGGTGCGAGCAGCCTCACTCGGAGGACCACGCTGAAAAGCTGCAGGGTCCGAAGCAGCAGCAGCAGCACCAGCAGGGTCACAAAACGGAAGTGGGGGCCTCGTCAGGAGATTCACAGGAGCAGCAGCTCTAGCAGAAGCGACTTGAGGAGTAGCAGGTGCATCAGCTTCAGGGGCGGCTTCCGACAGAAGTCCCGTTTTCCCTACTGCTGCTGCAGCAGTCGTTTCCTGCTGCTATCGCTGTAGCGGCGGCTCTGGCAACGCAGAGGCAGTACATAGATGGAGAGGCGTCTCCATAAGAAGCACCAGATACGCACGCGTCTACCGTGTGCGTATTCCTGGACGGAGTACAACCGCCTGTTACCGAGGCCCGTACTCTTTCTGCGGTCACAACACCGTATCACAGTCTGCTGCCTCTCTCATTTCATGAAAAGGCACGCTTCTATGTTGTTTGTGAACTACAAGGAAGTAGTACCAACCTCCTTCGAGTAATCCATCACACGAACTCCACCGCGTGCTGTTACGTCTTGGTACGCATCTCGTCGAGGCAGGCATACACATCGGTTTAGCTTAGTGTGACTTAGTGTGTGTATGTACGTTTGTAGAATAAAAGGACTGGCGTGCTGTGTAATAACGGCAATACACACTGAGAGATACAGCTGCTCACAAAACCACTGGACTCGACGTTGCCGGCAGCAGGCGGACTTCCAAATCATAAACCTCTTCAGACCACGCCACGCATCCGCCGACTTGTGTAGCTGTGTGGACTCCTTAATGTGTTTACACGCACGCACACACACATACACACAACCACGCACACGTTATCCCACGGAGTCATGCGTGTCGTGTGCAAAAGCACACAAGTACAGATGCGTCTACGCGGGGCTGTGTGCAGGTAGTACGTGCCCGTCGCCTGTGCGAATACGTGAAGCAGTGTCACTGAAGACGTGCGCTCCTTTTGGATACTTGTGCAAGGCAAGGCGTCAACGCCCTAATTGAAATTGATTTCGAAAGCGTCCTACCGTGGCACGCAGCATGCGAGCGCCATCAGCTTTAAGCAATAACAGCAGCCGGCAGCACCGGTTCGAGCCCCCTACCCTGAGAAACTATCCTCGAGCCGGCGTAGAACGTAGAATTTAAGGACCGAGTGCACCGCAGCTGTGTGTACGCTGGTAAACTTGCGCTGGATCGAGCGCTCCAACAATGCGAGGCTGCGCGCCTCCGTTGGCACGATTTTGTATGTGTGCATTCTTGGCTCGTGTCTTCCACATTCGTGTGTGCTGCTGCACTTCATGTAGCAGACGCTGCCGCAGCCGTCCTCCAGCAGCTCCGGGCAAATCCCAACTTCCTTTGCACAGCGGCGAGATGGTGAGATTGAGGCGTTGACGCTACAGCAGCAGCAGCAGCACCCGTTGGCTGCTTCGAAATGCCGGCGGGCTGTGCGTGTTCCTCCTGCCACCGCCGCTAAATGAATGTTCTCTCTTCTTCGGGATCGTCACGTCCAGACGGCCGCAAAGCTGCGTCCTCTCTCCCCATGGGGGACCGCGCTTCTCCCGTGCTGGGTTCCACACCTTTGCCTCCCTTCTTGTTTCTTCCTTCCTCTTTTCGCTCGCTTCTCGTTTCCCCTCGTTACACAGTTGTGCGTGTGTGTAGCAGAAGAAGCTGCTACAGCTGGGTCACTCGCTATGTTGTCGTTTACTGCGCGTATTGTGCGCCTCCTGCATCCTCCTCCTACCCTCCTCTACGGGCGCTCGGGCCCTACTAATATGAGGACGACTGCTTTTCCTGCTGTGCGGCTGCTGTTGCCCCGCCGCCCAGTGCCACTTCGTGCCGCCGCAGCAGTCGGTTGTTCTCCAGGCTTTCTAGCAGCAGCACGGCTGCTGGCCTCGGCTCGGCTGGCTTGCCACTACTCCTCATCTGTTATTTGCGCGGATGCCGCGACGACCCGTGTGCTGCTGCAGCGGAGCATCCGGGCGTCCGCCTCTCTCCTGCCGCCGGCCAATCTGCGCCGCTGCTGCCTGCGGCCGCTGCTGCTGCCGCTGCGCACCTCTTGCCGGTTGGCGCGTTGCTGCGTCTGCTGCAGTGGTAGTCGCGGAAGGAGGAGCAGCTCAGCACAGCACACCACAGCACTGCCCAGTAGTAATACGTACGCCACTGCAGGCCCGGACCGCCCGCGTCGTAGAGAGAGGTGTCGGAGAGATGCGTACGTGGGTAATAGCGTTGACGCCGGTCCCGAGTCCCATGCGCGCTCGCTGCTCACCAGAAGGAAGAGAGAGGGCGAGGCGTCCAGATTTCGAGGTGGGCAGAAGAAACCGTAGCCACACAGCAGCACAGACGCACGCTTTTCTACACGCCGAGGTCGAGAGTGAGCGTGACACAACAACATGCGCGGGGGTTCACCCACACGATACGGTCGAGTGTGGCCTTCTTCGTCGTCTCCTCCGTTTTACAGAGAAATAGACGTCCCCTCCTTTCTCGTGCAGGGTGATTTCCCGCCACGCTGAGTTTCCGGGACTCAGACTGGCCCTTTTTCTTTCTGGCGCGCCCGCCGTTACCCCGTCATCCCCTGCGTCTCAACGCGCAAGCGCGAGCGCGCACGCGCGCGCCAAAGGGAGGCAGCAGCAGCAGGAGCAGCAGGAATATATCAGGGCGTATCACACAGGACGAGCAACAGCAGCACCAGAAGGGACGGAACCACCAGCTGAACAACAGGAGCACCAGAAGGAGCAACATCGCCCAAAACAGAAACATAGTAGCAGCAGTACGGTCCTGACCGCGCAAGCCGCGCGAGAGGTGCCGCTGCGTCCTTCTCAATCGCCCACGCCCTTTTTCTCGCAGTTGCTGCAGAACACACTGTCGCTCCATACTGCGTGTGAGCATAGCAGAAGAAAAAGAGCCGCAGCAGAAGGAACACACGGGAAGGTGGCATGCTGCGCAGCCCCGGCTGCAGGAGCACGCTGAGAGCGATGCAGCAGAGGAGAGGCGGATAATGATGCCGCAGCAACAGCAGTGAGACTGCTGGCTTGACGCGGGCAGGGACGAGGAAGTGTCGACGGTGTGAGCGCAGCACTCACCCCCACTCCGAAGAAATCCTCTCCGTCCCCAGCGGCAGGTCCAGCAGAAGCCCAGCAGCAGCAGCCGCTGCACCACCAGCAGTCGACACAGCTAGGCACTTGACAACGGGAAGGATCACGCCACTTGCAGGAGCAGCACCTGCCAGAGGGCGGACGGAAGCCAGCAGTTGCACACTCCGAAAACCGACCTCTGTGTCTACACTCGCGCGAGCTGCAGCGGCACGTTGTCATCTTCACAAGAAGAGGAGGAGGAGCAGCAGCAGCATCTGTTTTGTCAACGAACACACTGCAGCAACAGGAGCGCAGCAGGCTTCCCAAGCATGGAAGAAGAAGCGCCTGAGGGGTCAGCAAATCCGCGCTAAACTTCAGTGTCCTCGGCCTTTTGGGCGATCGGACGTGGAGTGGCGCCTTCGACTGCTGCGACCGTTGCTGGTGGAACTTTCTACACCGGCACTTCTGCTGCAGCAGCTTTTTGATGAGCTAGTCGCTATGAGTCTGTCGCGTCTTCTTCTGCGGGCGCCTGCTCGTGCACACGGGCAAACGAAGAAAGCAACAGTAACAACAGCAGCTGCTTTGGCCGCAGCAGCGCCGCCAACAGCAGTGCCGGGGTGGTTTTCGGCAGCAGCAGTCATCTCCCGAGGAGTTCGGAAGACTGCGGCAACAACAGCGGCACACCGCACAGCAGGCGCAACATGCGGAACCCCCGCATGTGCCAGATCGACAGCAGGAGGACGTGGAGCACCAGGAAGAAGGGCAGCTTGTGGAGCAGCAGCAGCAGATGTATCTGCAAGACTACGAGATGCTTGGGGAGGAGGAAGCAAAGGAAAGGGAGCAACATCGTTACCGGCAGCGGCCACAGCAACGGTTGCTGTGTGCAGGAGGGTAGTGGCAGTGATGGGCTTTCCACGGGCAGCGTTCACAGCGGCTGCAGCAGCTGGAATAGAAACCTGGCTGCCGCGGCCCTGCAGAAGTGCTGTTGCAGGGAGCTGCTACGTCAGTCGAGCAGCGAGCACCGCACTGCTGCGGCGTGCAGAAGTAGCGGCACGCCAGGGCGGCGGTCTTCGCAACAGCAGTAGCGTGAGCGACCCCAGCTGCAGCAAATTCACCCATGTAGCAGCCCTGCCGCGCCAGCACCCGCAAAACTTGCTCCCAACGAAACAGCAGCAACGCCTGCTCCGCGGTCAACCACAGCTCCCCCATCTGCACGGTTGGGGACAGCTCCAGGTCTCACTTAGGCGTCAGACGGAGCTTCTGCCCTTCGCTTATCTTTCATTTCTGCCGCGCGCTGGTGAACTTCGGTCTTCTTGCCTAGGTGGCTCACCGCAGGCCGGGCCCCAGCAGCAGCGGGTCTATCGGCAGCAGGTGCCTCAACACCACCGCGAGCAGCCACGGACCTCTCCTGGTGCGCAGGGTCGGCGGTCCGTGCGCTTTGTTCTTCCGCGCCGCGGACAGACGCAGCAGCAGCTGATTTTGCCGCCCAGAAATAGCCTCGACTCGGTGCGCGGGCGGCTGTTCGCCTCTTCCTCGTCGTCTTCCCAGTCTCCGGGCAGGGACAGCAGCGGCAGCAGCGAAGCCGCCGGCTCTTCTGCGGCCGCGTTGACTGCAGAGCCGTTTTTAACGGGGACGAATGCGGCGTATGTGGAGCAGATGTTCGCGGCCTGGCGCCGCGACCCGACCTCGGTGCATGCGTCGTGGGCGGCCTACTTCTCCAACGTTCAGCGCGGCCTGTCTCCTGCTGCCTGCTTCTCGCTTCCTCCCAGCAGCTGCACCGCAGGGGCTTCGACCGGAGCAGCGCCAGCAGGCGGCGCCCCAGCACGCAGCGCCGCAGGAGGAACGGCAGCAGCAGGGATGTGGTGCCCGTACGTTGCGTCTGCGCCGGGTTCTCTGCCAGCAGGGTCGTCGTTTGTGTCGCCAGACGTCGTGGGCGAGGGGACGGCGGCTTCTCCGCAGTCCGTGCAGGACACGAGCCGGCTAATTCAGATGGTGAGGGGCTACCAGCTGCGCGGCCACGAGTGCGCGGCAGTGAACCCGCTGGAACTGCCGCGCACGCTGCCGTTCGTCTCCGTCCCGCACAGTCGGTCCGCAGCAGCAGCAGCAAAACTTGACTACACGACGTACGGCTTCACGGCGGCGGACCTGGACCGGGTGTTCGACTACCGCGTCCCGGGGATGGAAGGCTTCTTGTCTGCGGACCGGCCGCCGCAGACGCTCGGGCGGCTGGTGCAGCGGCTGGAGGAGGCGTACTGCGGGAGCATCGGCGTCGAGTACATGCACATCAACGACAGAGAGGTGTGCAACTTCATCCGGAAGCACATCGAGACCCCCGAAAAGTACGCGTTCCCGGCGGCGGTGCAGCAGAAGATTCTGGCGCGAACAGCCCGGGCGCAGTTGTTCGAGAACTTCTGCGGACAGCGCTTCAGCACGAGCAAGCGCTTCGGCCTGGACGGCTGCGAGACGATGATCGTCGGCCTCAAGGCGCTCACGAAGAAGGCGGCCAGAGAAGGGGTGAAGAGCGTGGTGATCGGGATGCCGCACCGCGGGCGGCTGAACGTCCTGGTGAACATTCTGCACAAGCCGATGCAGCAGCTGCTGTCGGAGTTCCTAGGGGTCACCAAGTACTCGCTGGCGGAGTGGGGCAACAGCGGCGACGTGAAGTACCACCTTGGCGTGGAGTTCGACCACTTCGACGCAGACGCGCAGCGCTACATCCACATGGGCGTGCTGCCGAATCCGTCTCACTTGGAGGCAGTCGACCCGCTGGTGATCGGGCAGGCGCGGGCGCAGCAGTACTACTCCGGCGACAGAGACTGCAGCGCGGTGCTGCCGGTGCTGCTGCACGGAGACGCGTCGATCGCCGGCCAAGGCGTCGTGTACGAGACGCTGCAGATGTCGCAGCTGCCTTTTTATCGAGTAGGAGGGGCCATCCACATCGTCGTCAACAACCAGATAGGCTTTACGACGAATCCGGTGGACTCCTGCAGCGGCCGTTACTGCACGGACGTCGCCAAGGCCTTCGACGCCCCCATCTTCCACGTGAACGCCGACGACCCCGAGGCCGTCACGTTTGTCAGTGAGCTGGCTTTCAAGTATCGACAGCACTTCAAAGGTGACGTGTTCATCGACTTGATCGGCTACCGGCGCCTCGGCCACAACGAACTGGACATGCCCAAGTTTACGCAGCCCGCGATGTATACGGTCATTTCTCAGAAAAAGCCTGTCTTCGACTTGTACGCCGAGAAACTCAGGCAGCAGGTATGGAAACGAGAAAACACGCTGTGCAGAGAACAGCAGCAGCTGGGACGGGGGAAGGGCCGGACAGGAAGAAGGAAAATGAAGGCGAGGAGATACGTGTAAGCAGGAAGAAGGTAGAGAAGGTAGGTCGAAAGGAAGGAAAACAGCAGAAGGAAGGGGACACACGCTGGAGATGAGAGGAAAAGAGGAGGGGGAGAGGAACAAACGGCTCCGAAAAGACGAGGCAGCAAACAACGCGAGAAGACGACAAAAACGCCATGGGGGGGACGCAGGGGAAGAAACGAACAACAAACGGCTGTGTATGTATGTGTGTGTGTCGCTGGGAGGAACAGGAGGGAAGGGAAGTCAAATACATTGATGAGGACGGCAACGCTGCAAACGAAAGGAAACTTGGGGCGCAGCACATATGTCGGAAGCTGTTCCTGCTGCTTGGTGTGGCGGGAGACGGGGAGACGAGGAAAAGAAGGGACCTCCCCGGGCGAGACTGGTAGAGAGGGAGAGACACACGGAGACGGGAGGGTGACGGGAAGATTGACGCTGCGCGAGACAGCAGCCAGAAAGGAAGGTGGACTGCTGCTGAACCAGCAAGCAACGGAGGGAAACGCTTGTTGTGTGTGGAGACCGAAGAAAATAGTGAGAGAGGGAGACGAAAGCGAGTGAGGAGAAGAAGAGGTAGCGAGCAAGTTATGTGAGGTGTGCTGCTCCCGCATTTGTCACGCGCTGCTGCGGGCGCGTTCTTCTTTCCCTTGTTGCTGTCCCCCGCCGTCAAGCGCTGCTCTTCTCACCCTCACGCATACTCGTGCTGGTGCTGCTGCGGCTAGTCAGTTGCGGCCCAATATTCCTCCCGCGCGAAGACCTTGCGCTGCTGCTGCTGCTGGTAATGAAGAAGCAGCGCTGGGTTGCTGCTGCAGAGAGTTAGAAGCGGCTGGACTGCGTGTGTGAGGGAACCCGTGCGGCGGCAGCGTACGGCGCTGCTGCGTTCTCGCACGGCGGCTGGCCCTGCTTCGGTGTTTTCGCATCTGCTGCTCCGCGTGCGTCGGCTGCAGCAGGAGACACGCTCGTCTCAGGTGCACCGCCACTTCGTCAGGAGGGCAGGCGTGAAGGGGTAGTTCCTGTTCTTCATGAGGCAGGAAGGGAAGTCGTTTTTGCGAGGGGCCAGCCGCCTCTTTCTCTCTCGTTTTCTGTGCCTGCGAAACCCCGCCAAGGTGCTGCTTGCAGCCGCCGGCCTGGGACACGTCACCGCTGCTGCTGCGACACTGCTGGCATGCTCCGTCGTTCCTGCGGCGGCTGTTTGTGTGCTGCCTTCGCATGGCTGCTGGCGCTGCGTGTCTGCGGCTTCGTCAGGCCGGCTGCTGCGCTTCGCGTGCTGCCCTCTCATTGCTGCCGCTGCTGCTGTTGGCGGGCAGCTGCGTCGGTGCTGTGTATTGTCTCGGTGCTACTGCTGCTGTTTCCTTGCTGACCGCTCATTTCGGCTCGTGACACCCGCGGGTTTCTCGCGTCCCGCGCTGGCGTTTCCCCGTGGATCTCTTCTTTGCTGCTGGGAGGAGTGCTGTCTGCATGCAGGGGGTGGTCCAGGAGGCAGACCTGCAAAAGCTGAAAGAAAGCATTTCCACCTTCTACAATGCGGAGTACGAGAAGTGCAAGACCTATCTTCCCACACAGAACGTAAGTTGTTGCGACAGGTCTCTCGTGTACACACACGTGTGTATCACATGTACCCCTGTGCACCCGCTGTTGCATGCTGCTACAGCGGCATGGCAGGTGGTCTGCCTGCCCGCTGCTGCTGTTGCGCTCCCCGCCTTGCTGCTCTTGTTCCTTCTTTTGGACGAGGTTGCTGCGGTTGTAACGATGTCCCTGCTTCTGCGCGCTGTATTGCAGTTGCCTGCGTGATGATGCGTCCGCATTGCCGACGGCAGCTGCTTGAGGGGCTCGTTCAAACTCGGCTCAAACGTTCTCCGCCGGAGTTGCTAACGCCGCCGTGCTGTTGCCGTTGTTGCCGCTGCTGTGATCGCCGCCGCTGCCCGCGTCCTGCTGGGTGCTTCCCTGACTGCAACCGCATTATATGGGAGGTGGCTGCCGCGTGCTGCATTTGCGGGTCCGCCGCCTCCTGCGTAGATAAACTGCGGCCCTCGCTGCTGCAGGTTGCCGCTGCTGCTGCTCTCTTGGTTTCCTCGCCGTGGCTCCTGCTGGAATGGTGCGCCTTCTCGCTCTCGCCCCCTGCTGCCGGTGCTGCGCGCCGTTGTATTAGTGCTGCTGGTGCTGCTCGTCCGCTGCTGTTGCTGTATGCGTTGCGTGCAGTACGAATACTCTCCGCAGTGGAAGCACCTGGTGCGGCCGGATATCGCCGCAGCTCCACGCTTGACGGGTAGGCGGCAGCAGCAGCAGCAGGGGTCACACATGTGCAGAACCTTCGCCACTAAAAACGAGAAGGAGCAGAGAAGAAGCGCAAGGGGAAGAGCAGGAGATCGCGAGCAGGAGGCCCTCGGGGTGGAAGGGAAGGGGAAGCCAGGAGCGAAGAAAGACCCTGCGCAGACAACAGGGGCACACACAGACAAGCGTACAGAACGAGAGGGGGAACAGTGGAGAACAGAGCGGATTCTCTGGCCGAGAAGGGCACTGAGGAAAGACTGCTGTAGCCCACGAAGAGACAAAAGCAGACAAGAAGAATATAGACGACAGAAAAGGGTCGAAACGGGTGGCTGAGGAAAGCCTCAACCGCAGCGAGCAGCAAAGACCGGACCACCATCAGAAGAGGGGCACACCCATCTGCTTCCCACCCACAGACTTCGTCTACGCGCGCATATCTGCCTGCCTATGTATATATATATATATATCTGCAAGCACGTGTGTGTATGTGTTGGAGGTGTATCTGCGGATGGGGGGCGCCGAGCTGCACATTCTACGCGCAGAGGAACGATCTGCGTGAAGGGCAGCTCTCGAGCAGCAGCAGAGAGCCACACGTCTGTGTTCGTGTGGGGAGAGGGGGTCGAGGTGAGAGAGGAACGGAGGAAACGCGGCGTGAGCCTGGTGAAAGGAGGGGGCCGGATAACGGGATGGAGCCTTTGGTGCAGCAGTAAATGAGCGGAGAATGAAGCGTCTTGCTGTTCACGTATCGCCCGACCTCCACAAGCTGCGCAGCCAGGGGGGGACGAATGTGTGCCGTGCCTGCAGTCCACACACCAACACGTAAACCCAGGTGTGTGGACCATCCGCATATATCCCACATACATAGAAGCACGGGCACACGCAGACACGTCTATACAACAGCAGGTGTAAGTTCGTGTATCCACACGAATATATGGGCAGGTGTGCGGCTGTATTATTACGGGTAGATGCGTTTGTTTCGCCTCCCAGACGAGGTGTAGACGTGCACGTGGATTTACTTCTTGTGTGCGGGTGTCTGGCGACCACGCGTAGATTCTCCAACATATATATGTGTGTGGAAGGGGAGAGAGCTGTCTGCTGCTGTTTGACTTTGTCTGTGGACGTGTGTGTGTAAATGTTCCATACGTAGGTCGGCGTGGCGAGACGTGCAAACGTCCTGCGCATCGATTTGCTGTGTCCATCTGTATAGACACATGCGTATCATTCTCGGTTCCTATTTCTCTCTATGTACGCATGCATCTCCACATTTATAAAACATGTATGTCCATTTAAACGTACTCCCACCTCTCTCCATATAAGCCTCTACAAGTTTTCTGTCTGTGTATATCTGCTCCCACACCTGTTTCTCTGTGTGCGTGAGTGTATTCTCCGTATATGCGTGTATGCGTAAACACGTATATACGTGTGTGCATGCACTTGCTGCGGAAGCCTCTCCCGCCTGTCTACCCGGTGCGCACCGCCGAGAAACGGACTTCGAGCCTTCGACTTATTTTTGACGTTGGTCGACTCTCTCGCGGAGGAGAAGTCAGACGGGGTGCTGCAGGGGGTGCGATGCGGGTCGCATATTCCACGTCTTCGACTTAAATTCGTCGGTGGGAGTGTCTCTTCTGCTGAACATCTGCGCATGTGAGGAGGGTTCACGTGCATGCATGCGGAGTTTGGCGTGTCCGCCTTGCCAGGCCCTGGGCGTCGAAATTTGCGTGTGTGTGCTCAAGAGCTCTCCATCCCACTACGACGTACATACGAATTCCGGCACATATCATCCATACCTTGTCACACACGTGAAACTCGCCTCATAAGAGCTGTGGCGGGCTCACAGCGGCCCCCTGGTCCTACTCCCACCTGGTCCTGCAAGTCTGTAGTCTTCCCTTGTAGTATAGGTGTGTGTCTTGAGGTTTGTACGGAGGCTTCAATGTGAGTGTTTGCGAAGCTGCAGAGTTCCCCGTATAATATATATGTACGTATGTGTCAAAGTTTACGGATGCTTTGGTGTGCTTCTTTGTCCTGCGACTCTGTAGTGTTCCCATGTATATATGTATGTATGTGTGGAAGTTTACGGAAGCTTTGATATACTTGTTTCTGCTGCGCGTCTCTGCTGTCGCCCTCCATATACATATATGTATATGTATGTGTCAAAATTTACGGATGCTGTGAGGTACGTGTGTGTCCTGCGAAGCTGTGGTGTCGCCGTATATACGTAATATATGTATGTCAAAAATTTAGGGAGATACTGATAGCCTACGTACTTGTGTACCGGCGGTGTACTGCGCGGCGCTGGATGACGAGAGCCCCGCTTGTTAACGTGTTGGGATGTCGGCTGCTGGACGAGTCAGGCTGCGGCGTCCCGTCTCCGCTCCTGCTGCTGCTGCTCCTGCGGCTTGTGAATTCACCGGCGCTGCGTCTGTGTGAGACACCTGCATGTTCTGCGGATTGTCTGTGTATGTTGTCTCTTGGTTTTCGTTTCGGTTTGACCGTGTGTTTGACTCGGGAGAGTGTACCGAAAGTTCTGCCTCCTGCGGCCCCCGTGCTGCGGCTGTTGCTGCCGGCGCTGCTGCTGCTGCTGCAGGCGTTCGGGTTGACCGACTGCGCGAACTGGGCACGCGTCTGTACACCCTGCCGCCGAACTTCAGCGTCCACCCGACGGTGGGGAAGATTTTCAAAGAACGTCTGCATGCGGTCCAGGCGAACATTGACGAGAAAGTTATCGACTTCGGAACTGCCGAGACGCTGTGCTACGCAACGCTTCTCTCGGACGGCTTTCACGTACGTCTCTGTCTCTCTGGCAGCAAAGAGGCCCACCGCGCAAACGTCCGGGCACCGACCCGCGGCGTGCACTTCTCTCACACCTTCGTTGAGTCTTTTTGAGAGATGCACAGGAATGTCCCATGTTCCCTTTCCTCATAATATATATATGTGTGTACAGGTATAGTAGAGGTAGGAATATCCCACATATATATGTATATACCTGTACACTTGCAGTAGATGTAGGGCTAGGGGACTCTGTACAACGACTCTCTCTGTGTGTGTGTGTCACATGTGTGTGTGTATATATGTATATGTATATACGTAGATTTTCTGTGCAAATATGTATGCGTATATATATGTACATGTGTAAGCGTTTTCGTGGGGGCTCTCGAAGGTGACGTTCAGAGAAGTGGGTTTGTATTTGCTGCCGACAACACGCGTGTTAGAAGAACGGCTGGACGTCGTGGATCGTGCAGTTGTAGGCACTACAACCGCAGAAGACGGTGTAGACCTTTTTTTTGGGTACGTACAGAGCACGTGTATGTGCCTTGCTGACGCGGACGTATCTCGACAGCGTAGGTGCCGGGTTTTACCTGGGTCCGTACGTATTGTGTATATACAGACATGTACGGTGGAGTCGCACACGTCTGCAGAAGGAAAAATGCCGCTCTTCTTCTTCTTCGACTGCTGTTGGTGTGCATGCGCGTGACGCGTCTGTGGAGGGCGACCCCTGCTCCTCTGTGTCTGGTGTTTCTCACGGCTCTGTCTGCTGTTGCGTGTGTGTGCGTCTGCTTCGTGAGGAAGGCCTGCTTGCGCCTTGTGTGTCGCGTCTAGAGAGGCGTTTGTTGGTCGCGCGTTTTAGCACGTAGCATGGGGAGGAGTCGACTTTGCGAGTATTTTGGGGGCCCACGTCCGCATGCACGTGGACGCTGTATACCACGCGTGTGCCTTTGCGGGGGGCGGTCGCTGCAGACACACGGCTCGTCCTCGCGCGCTCTCTTCGTCGAGCCCTGGACGTCAAGGTGCTGCGTATCTGAGCGCGGCGCAGACAGAGAGAGACAGAAAGCGAGAGAAACAAAGAGAGAGGGAGTAG